>CM043715.1:20228872-20605319 GCA_023969325.1 Oryzias curvinotus | reverse complement strand
TTCAAACTTGTGGTTGTCACTTCATTGCATACCTTATAAAGATTGGTTTGCATATTCACTTTATATTATCTAACACTAAGAATATGTAATGAGACTTTAGAAACAAGTCTCAAGTACCGGATCACACCGGGACGAAGGCCGTAAGATGCTATCAAACGATGCAAATAGTCCACCAACAGCAAGAGGTTTTTAAAAAAGTGGTAATCAAGGGCTGTAAAAAAAGGAAACGGCAGGGAATAAAGAAGCCATGTGTTGCCACATATCCAAAAGTGCATGAAGAAAGAAAAAACAGGAAAAAGAACAGCAGAATCAAAGAAACCCAAAATGAAGACAAAGTCAATAATGAGAAAAAGGACAAATACAGAGAGGAAAGGCAAGAGAAAGGGCAGAAAACGGTCATTTGGAGAATATTTACTTGTTTTTTTTAATGACACCACTCCATTTTGTTCCATCATTCGGTATTTTTGTTTCTTTGGCCTTCTGTAGTAAAACCGGACTAATCAAAGCAAAGACAGAAGACCCTCATTTGTTAGTTCTAGAAAGTAAGTGGGTACCCAGTTAGTGCGTTCAAGAAATTCAATGTGTTTCAAAAAAAGTGATTTAAATACTTCTCAAAACATTTAGATTCTTCACACTGATGCTGTCTAAAAGTGGACAAGTGAGGATGTTGTTCCACAAATTTTTACTCAAGGTAAGGATTAAAAAAATGAAAATAAAATAAAAAAGATTAACCTGGAAGAACTCATGGTCATACCAGTGTAACAGAAAAATATCAGAAATGTGTTGAGTGGTCCACTTGGTTTGTGGCGTATTCTACATTATTTAATTTTTTAGGAAAAATATGTCTGGGGTCTTATGGGTTAATACAAAAGCTGCAGAGGACCTTGAGTTATTTTTTGCCTGTTCATGGTATCAAACGGACTCTGGTGAGAATATTCAGTAAAAAGTCATGCTGAACAATAATACTGGATTAGATTTATCTGCATTTTTCCAGACGCTCAAAGCGCTTACATTGCGTCCATTATTCATTCACTCCTCTTTCATACTTGGTGATGGTTAGTTACGGTTGTAGCCACAGCTGCCCTGGGGCAGACTGACAGAGGCGTGGCTGCCAGTTTGACCATCTGACCCACCCCCAGGACATTCATGCACATTCACACACCAGTGGAGCCGCACTGGAGGGTGAAGTGTCTTGCCCAAGGACACAACGACAGCTGGCTGGTCGTCCAATGACCTGCTCTACCGCCTGAGCCACTGCCCAAAACCATTGCCCATGCAGACAGTCCATCACAGCTTTAATTTAAACTCAGCGATGGTTTGTGAATTCCCTTTTTCGTGTTTTGTTTAACCCTGGCTCTATCCTATGACCCCCATGCTGACATTGACGTGTTCTCCCTACCATGACAAAGGTGGACAAAGGTGGAGCGGATTTCATGTAATCCATGGAGACCAGTGAAGATCATAAATCATTGAAGAAAAAAGGTTCAGCGCACTGTCTAGTGGGTCTAGATGACCCAACTCCCAATGTCAAAGTGCCTAGGATAGCACAAGGGTTAAGCAAGTTTGAGTTTCTATTGCGAGAGTTTAAATACAAGAAAACATGTGAAAACTGTGCACCCCCTCACAAAAAAGGTAAAACACCTCTGGACCTACTATAAAAGACTGAAGATGTTGGAAAGTCTCATAAGAGCAAAGCATTTACCCTTCAATTTCACTGACAAGAGTCGGCTTTAAAAAAAATAAAAACAAGATTTCACAAGTAAATTCATGTAAATTAACTTAAATGTTGACACCAACTGCTGTTATGATGTGATACTAGGATTTTTGTAGTCACAGTGTAGCATTATGTATCCTCCTGATCTGTATTTTAACAGCTATTTTCTCTCCAAAGTCTCCCTGATAAACACTGAATCTTTCCCCTAAGGTGTATCCCACACTTCAATCAGATGTTGCTCCACCTACCACAGGTCCAGAGGAAGCAGCTGCAGCATCATAAGAAATTCCAGCATTCACTGCTGGAGGAGGGAACGCTGCAGAATAAGGTGGAGCAGAAAATCCTGGACCTGCAGGCTGATTTAAGTCTTGAAACTGAAATGAAAAGAACATTTAAATAATAAACACAAAGGAAATCACTTCATGTATTCGATTCAGATCTATAAAATGCTTTTTTGTACAGTCATTTATAGCATTATGTTTGTTTTTCATTGACCAGCAATTGTGTTCAACTATTTTCCTCTTAGAAGCATGTAATTCTGATGACTCGAAGGTTGTTTTCTGTTAGTTATTTACACTCACTGCTCGTTTAATAGAGTATTTAGGAAAACTTTTAGTAAGTCAATATTATTTAGTCTGATAAAGAAGATTGTTCACAGTTTTGTATTTGTCTATATTTCTCAGTGTTTACCCTTAAATCACACTTTTTGCTAAATGTTAACGCAAATGTTCAAAATATCCAAGTCAAGATTGCTTTAGGTATTGCATCACACTTTCATTTACAGTAAACTAAAAGTTGAGTTTAGGAAGCAGTTTTAAGTTCTAAGGATCCCAGCTGTGTGGAGGAGTTCCCGAAACGCCGCACAACGCAGGATGAGTAAGGTTAAGCAACGGAAGACAAACAATACAGATCCAGATATTTGTTCCATTTTGTTCCATTCAACAGACACGTCTGTTACAGGTAGAGTCGGGAGCTTTCAGGGGACTTGCTGTGACACACCTGATGATAATGTGGGTTTGTTTTACAGCAACAACATCTGCCCCTTGAACTCAATGAGTCAACAGTAATTGATTAAGCATGGACACATTTCCAGGGTCAAATGAGATGCCCATTGGATGAGATGTAAAGCATGTAATACATGAATGGAGTTCTGAAAAAACAAGCAAAAACAGCTTTTTTGTTGGTTTATAGAGTAAGAATGAATCATTTTATCAATAGGAGTTCCACTTTTGGTTTGTACAAAGCCCTTATAAGTGAAAAGTGTTTCAACCATTTCTTAACTAATAATACCTACAATATATAACTTTAATCAGCCTGTTTTTGCATGATATAAACGTGGATTTGTCTCTCTCTTGTTAATCTGTATGTTACTTCTGAATGGGTGCACTTATCCTTCATGTATGTTCTTGTTGTGCCTACCGCAGGTCCAGAGTAGGTAGTTGTAGGTTCATTAGAAACAACACCGTTCACTGTCTGAGGAGGATACACTGCAGGATAAGGTGGGGCGAAATATCCTGGACCTGGAGGCTGATTTCCACCCTGAAACAGAAATAAGGATATTAAAAGTGATATTTAAGAATACATTAAATTAAATCAGTGTGCAAAAGATTTCAGGTAAAATAACATTTTTTGCGGATCTTTGATTGTCTGATTTTCTAAAAGTTGTATTTGTCTCATTGCCATTATGTCAAAGATATGTCATTCAAAGGGATTTTGTATTCAGTTTCTCCACATACTTGGATTTAATAAACAATTAGTTTACTTTCTTTTTAGTTAGTATTCTACATTACTAACATCTATTATATTATTTTTTTAAGGTGATAAACTTTATTGCTTTGCAAATCTAGACCTAAACAGGATCCCTGACCTTGAGATTTCTGTAAGGATCAGTTGTAAAAACCTATAACAAAAAAGCAGTAATGCTATATGACATAGTAGATATACATTTGTATAAAAAATTGGAAAAAGTGCTCAAAAAATAAAATCAAATGCTAGCAAAAAGGAAATAAATATTTGTAGTAGTTGAGTCGAATTGAATGAGCTCTACACACCGAGTGTGACTTTTTAAATAATATAAGAACCCAGATACAGAAACACAGTAAATATTAATATTTAAGTAGCTGTTTTAAATTGTGTTGTCCTAAATTTAAAAATTGTATGACATTAAAGTTATGTTTTAGGGCATATTTTAAAGTTTAATAAACATGTATTGAATTCTTAATCATGTATTTATCCATTTTAACATGGGATTATAACTAATTTATCTTTATTCTGCTTAATTTATTCTATACTTAATCTTTACAGAATTTCTCTCACGAGCCTCCTTTTTTCAGAATGTTAACATGTGACCTTTTCAATCTGAACCTAAAGATAAAACCTTTCTATCGGTGACCCACCTTGACTATCCATTGCACCTCTATAGAGGCTTGCTGTACCTTGTACCTTAGAAACCCTTTTATGACACCTACCACAGGTCCAGGAAAGGCGGCGGGAGGATCATGAAAAACCACATCTTTGCTGGACTGAGGAGGATAAGCTGCTGCTGAGTATCCTGGGCCTGCAGGACTATTTGCATCCTGAAACCAGAACAATTTAAAAAAATAAATAAAATAAAACCAACATTAAATCAGGAGGTGTTACAGTCTTTCTAAATGAATACTTACATGGTAATATACGTTAGGTCCTGCTGTTGTCTGGACAGCCTGAGCAGTCGCAGTGGAAGAACTTTTACAGCATCTTCTTTTGCGAGACACACAGTAGATAAGGCCAGAAACGACACAAACAACAGCAATAACAGTGTATGTTACCGCATGATGAGATTCTGGAAGCAAAGATATTGAGAGAGGGGAGTTCATTTAGTTGGAAACTAGTGATTTAGCATATTTATTTTTAAAAAAAAGGACTCACCAATAATGGTCAAGTGTGAGGTCAAAGCTAGGTTCCCGGCAGTGTCTCTGAACTCAAAGAAGCCGGAATCTCTCTTTTGTAAGCGATTAATTCTAAAGCCTGATTGCAAAGGTAGAATTCTTGAACGAAGCGGGTTGTCGTTCTTGACCAGAACTCTTGCTTTTATCACGGTTACATTTTCCCCTTCATGTTCAGGGAAAAAGGTCACAGTCCATTGACCACCAGAGTCCGGGTATGCAATAGACACGGACCCTTTTAATTCTCCGGCATAATGACTGGTATTCCCTTTTAAAAAAAGAAGAACATTTTGGTTTTATTATCTTGTGCAAAGAACTTTAAATGTGGCTTCTTTTACACTCAGGATCACCTTGTACAGAGAGTCGAAGTCTTGACACCAAAGTTTTGTCTTTTTGCCTAAAGTTGTAGAAGCCGTTGTCTGCCTGGGTGAGTCTGGACATCCTAAAGTTATATTTTTCCACTTGGACTCTTCCTTCATAAGAGTTTGTGCCATTCCACAGAATCACCGGGTAGTCTAGTCGGTGAAACGGCGTGAACTCCAGGAATCCAGCCTTATGAGGTAGAATGTACTGCAGTTCCTCCCCATAAACCTTTGAGATCTCTGAGGCACAGTCTGAAGGAACATATTAGGCACAATTCAACATCAGAGCACGTTTTTATTCAACTTTACCTTAAAAAGAATAGATTTTCTGTTTTTTTCCCCCCACTAAATAAATAAATATAGAAGGATAAAACAACATTTGGTAATATGTGGATATGGGGGATAAATATGTCTTAGTAATCTATTTCTATGTAAATAAAAAGAAAAAAAACCATCGGTAACTTGTTTCTAGAGCAATCCATGTTTTTGGTTGCATTTCAAAAAACTTTTTATATTATCTGTATATGGGGTTAATGTGTACAAGAAACACCCAAGTGCAATCAAGTTAACTATGAAATTCTACACAAATATCTTTTGAAAGGAAATAAAAAGCAAAGTGTGTTGCAAGGTTCTGACCCAAAATCTTCATGGAGAATACATCTATGATCTTTCCATCTGAAGCAGAAATTGCAAAAGACCCATCATCCTTTTCAGTCAACTGCATCAGAACAACTGAGTCTGGTTTGATTACGAGCCGTGGGTCTTTAGCCTGAGAGGATGTAAAAACAAACAGTTTTTCAGTAGTTACATAAGCCCACCACCCACCCATCAAATGAAATGTGTCCACACTGAAGTCATTACTCTCAATAACAACATTCTCACAAAAGTAATCAGCCCCTTCAAGAATTTCCTGTCCTTTTTTTTTTTTGCAGCAATTTTCCAAACTGTCCTTCCCAATCAAGTTGAGAGGCTCAACCAGATTGTGCTGTGTTAGAGCATAAACAAAATTCAACGATTGACAAGACATTTTTACAATTGTGAAACAAGTATGGAGAACGACTGAACGTTGTGTCCAAAGTTTGCCGGCATGTGTGTGAATTTCCCATGTGTGGGTTTGAAAGAATTCTCCTGTTGAGGTTCTTTAGGTGAAATATGAGCTTGTTTTATGCAAACAGATATAAAGGCAAGTTTTTTTAAGCCACACCGAGTCAACTTGATGGAAAACTTAATGATCTGTTTTTAAAAAATGTAAATAAAAGCATTAAATTTACAATTGAAGAAATTATGATGTGTTAAAACGGTTTTATTAGAAGGCAGAAATACAAGTGTATGGCCAAAAAGTCCATTTCTGACCTCTAGCACATTGGAGAAAAATATAAGTCAAGATTAAATATTGGGAAGAACGAAAGAAAAAGAAACAATGTTCAGGCTAAGTGACTAAAAGTCACCTTTATTCAAAACCTATACTCAATTGGAATAATTTTTTTTAACTGAAAATGAGTGAACATTAATTTAAACATAAGAAAAACTCATTAAATCATAATATACCAGCATTTTTTTATGTTTACCTTATTAAAATACATCTAATGTTGGTCATTTTTTTGGAAAATGTACTACTACTAATAATAATTATATTAAATTGTTCAAATTTTACAGTTGCTCGTGCAGTAATGTGAAAAACGCTAACTTTATTTAAAAAATAAATCACTATTTGTTAAGTAATATCATCCATGCAGTGTGTTTCGTGTGATGTAACATCAAATTTACTTCATTAAACTGGAAAAAATACTTCAAATATCACAGCTCTTATTGCATAGATAAAAACGATCTTAACTTCCGGCTTTTTGTGCCTCAACAATCCTAAAAGATTATTCTGGAAGGACTGAATAATTAGCTACTTTCACATTGCTCTTATAAAGAAGTACAAGAATGCAAAGTCAAAATCCTAAAAATGCTATACTTTTTTTTGCAGATTTCCCTTTGTGAAAGTGAAAAATGTATTTACAACATTTGGCATTGACGCAGTTAATGCAAACACGCTTTACTGAAAGGAGATCAGTGGTTGTTTTAGGTAAGAGCAGGTTGCAACCTGTGTAAAGTCGACAGGTTTTCCCCATCATTCATCACTACCCACCTCCGTGTTATCCATCAGTAATTTCTTTTGTCCACCATTTCTTGGAGTGAAATACAGCGGGCCATTGTAGAGGCGGGGTGTACAACGATCTGGTAGCTCTGCACTAGAGCCGAAGCAGAATTCATTGTGATCTGTAGCTTTGGAAGAACCTTAAACAAAATGAAAAGTTAAAAAATAAACACAAAATAAATCACAATAAATACTTAAGGACAAATAGAGGCAAAAAAAGGTGTGGTTTTGTTGTTGAACGGGTTTTTTTCTCCAATTGTAGAGTGATTTTTGGTGCCCAGTAAATATGCTTTATATCAATGAATGAACCCAAAATTGAAGCATAATTTTTGTGACCGTTAAAGGATTTGCTAAAGACCATCAACAACAAACCACTTCAGCTTTTAGCTTTTGTCCCCATTAACAGCCCCTCCCTCTTGGTTGCTGTACATTAACACTTTTCGTACAATGGACTCTTCTTAGAAGTCGTGCTTTACAAACCGGCTCTTCTTGCAGTTCAACTACAGCTGTGATCAAAGAGTGAAATGTGACTACATGTGCGTTGAAAGACTATAAATGGATCAGATTCATTAGAGGATTATATATGTTTAACCTCTGTCAGGCTGACATTTTTTGTGTGTGATACAAGTATGAATCCTTGTATGAATGAATACTTACCAAGGACAACACAGGATACTGTCAAGAATGTGAATAACATGTCCTGTAGGGAGGGGAAAGAGGAGGGCGGAGTCAGACACTTTTGTTCAAACACTCAAAATCAGATATAGAAATCCTGTTATCTGATGATTTAATGCGGAAATGCGCAAAAGTAACTATTACTCTCATTTTTAACCTCCTCACTTTAACACTTTGTTAATTGTTTGGACAAAGCCAAAGGTTGTTTATGGAAGAGGACCGAATACAAACAAAACACCACTCTCATATCCCTCCGCCAAGATGCTGTTTTTGAATTATTTTAAAACAAACATTTAAGCAAAACTTTGTGGGAAAATATTTTTAAACCGCCGTCAGTCTTGCAAAATTTGATGCAAAAAAAAATCAAAGTTCTGTACCAAACGTCTAGCAAATGGGTATCACATAACAGTCGGAAATTTAATTAACATTGACGGAACTTTTTTCTGTCTTTCGTTTTTATCTTAATTTTCCAGGAAGAAAAACTAATGTAAACGCAGATATTTAGTATCATATTATTGAAGCATAAAAGAAAACTTAGTACTTACGGAGAAATATTAATGATAATTCCTTCGTTTCTCTTCAGAAGACATACACTGATGTCTGTCGGCACAAGAGGGAGCCTCCGCTAGACAGGAAGTGGGCGGGGCACCTCGGAAAATGCTGCATTTAGCCACGCCCTCCTACTCCTTTCACCACCTCCCGACTGGAGGACGCGCAGATCGATTTACTTACACTTTAATACGCTGTTTGTGTGTCTATTGAGTGTGACTAAGAAAATAGGTTGTCTACGTGATCATAAAGCGGAAGTCATGTTCTTTCAAATTTGTTCTTCACAGCCAACACTGGGTTATATTTCAAAACTACTTTTTTCTATGAAAATTCATAGCATGAAACACCTCTACTTTCCATTGTTTGTAAGGTTCAGTTCTGTGAAGCCGCATTTTTTCTCAAATGTGCAAAACAATAAAAAAAAAAACAAAACCATAAGTTCTTTGTTTGTAAAGATTTAAAAACAAGACTTTTTTACAATTGGAAAAAAGAAGCAATTGAAAGTCTTTGGAAAATGATATAAAGAAACATTTTCCCTAAATAACTTGGTTTGATTTGATTTTGATTTGATTTATTTCACGTTTTAAAGAATACTGCAGTAAAAGAAAAACACAAATCACAGATATAACCAACCCATTTCAGATGTAAAGTAATAAGCATTGACCAGAGTATAAAAAAATAGATGGCAGAAAACGATGACATCCTTTTGCAGTTTAATTGCTCTTAATCAAAAATAAACTTTTTTTTTAATAATGCATACACATGCCACACTTTCATATAAATAATGATTATCAATTAAGTCAAGTAAAGTTGAATTTATTGCTTGAAAGAGAGTGGGAAGAAGAGAATTCCTATAATCCCACCCCTTAAGTGTAGATTTAGACAAGGGGGTAAGGGGGGTAAATTCATAACATTTTTTTTAACTTGGGAGAACCCATGGGGTCAAATTTGGACACTTTCTTTGGCCATTGTAAATGATCCAAAATGGAAAAATAAATGGTCAAAAATACATTAAAAGAATATAATAAAAGCGTTCTAATGATTATTTTGGAGGAGTTATCACAGGAAGCAGTGTCTTGGGTTTTTCAATTCAAGATTGTATTGAAATATTATTTTACTGCTTTATTGTTTATTACAATAATATTTTACATGTTTACTTTTTGTCTTATTGTTGTTTCATTTCCTTCCCAAGATTCTTTTAATTTCTGCAAAGTTATACAATTTACCTCTTATTATGAAAGGTGCCAGGCATATAACAACAACAACAAGAACAACAACAATAATCATCATCATCATCATCATCATCATCATCATCATGACAATGATAATCAACTTTATTTTCAAAGCACTTAAATTGTCCAAACATTCCTAAAGTTCTGTAAAGTGACAGAGATAAAAACATAAAAAGGAATAGATTAAATAAACTGGCCTTTACTTAAATACTTACATAAAAATCTTGATTAGAATAGAATAGAATAGAATAGAATTATTTTGTCAATATTAATGGTATAATTGTTTCAAATTTTAATAATTAGTAATCAGTTGCGAATTACTAATAATAGCACAAAAAATACATGGATAAATATTACATTTAAATCATGTTTTACTAAAAACTTAGTCAGAACCGTGCATTTGTTTATACTTTATAATTATTTTATTTTCTACGGTAAAATTGACAACCAGTTTTTTTCTAATCATCTCAGAGGATTTTCCTATTCTTTCATGATCAAGATTTGTGATCCGTTCAATTGCAGCAACCTGCTCTTTGCGTATTTGTTTGCGCTTTGTGTGCCCCTCTCCTGGCGTAAAAATCAGCGTCACGTGACAGTATCTCCGTAAAAACTGCCCAGAATACCACGACAGGAGCGAGCGTGGTGGTGGTGGGGGGGGGGTTTACTGCTCATGCGCGCTCTGCAGAGGACGTTGTTGTCCTGTAATCCTCACTAACAGACGCGCGTCTCCAGTCGTGGATCTAATATTGCGACTCCGCTTGCAGGTGAGCTCCGTCTGTCACGCCGCGTGCGTGGGAATTCATCTGTCACGCCTTAACTGATTGCTGTGTCTGTGTGGAGATTATGATCCGAAGGCGAGCGGACGTCATAGCGCACACTCACATCATCATCATCGGACACAGTGACAGCTGATGCTGCGTGTTGATGTCTGCACGGATGTTTGATAGAACAACGTTGGTTTAAATCAGCAGAGACCCCCTTCACCGCGGTTGCGGTCCCCCCCACCTCCTCCCTGTAGCTTGTTGATTGATGATCGGATGTGATGTGAGGTTCGGGTTGTTTCGGGCAGGAGGCTCGGGGTGAATGACAATGAACAGATGCTGTGTTTTACAGGAGAAGATGCCCCTTCCTCGGTTCCTACTCCTACTTTATATAGCTCAAGCTGCAGCAGGTGAGCGTTTCACATCACAATTTTTATTATTTTCTTTCAATAAATCTTGTTTTTGTGTGTTAGATTAAAAAAACAATCCAGATCTTTTAGTGTTCATTTTAATACCTCTTTATCAAATAAAATAATAATAGGTGTCAGAAGTTTGTGGCCTGAATGTATTTTGAAAAAGATGAATAGTATGTGCGTTTGCTGGAATACGTTACCGGTACTTATTATTAAATAGGATAAAGTATGAATACATGTGCTTAACAACATTTCATATGATATCAAATTTTGTGGTTGCTGATACGATTTATAGTCGATACCTGTTCATTTTAAACAATCACTGATCTAAAATGGATCCAGTGCATCTTTAGTCACAAATTCAATCAGTGTGACTCAGAGATAAACATCTGAAAAGTACAGTCAAGTTTTCCAGATTCCTTGTATTCCTTGGAAGATAATCAAGTGAATATAAATATGTGTATAAACACACAAGTAAACAAGAATTAATGTCAAATCCAGTCACAGTTTAGTTTTCTAAGGTTCAGTCCTGTGCTGTTTTTCACATCAAAATAATACAAACTGCATTATTAGAACATTCTATCACACCGTATGGTCTCATGTCTTTGCTAAATTCAAAGTGTTTCCACACCTTGGACTGGAATGATGGATTGATCATGTTTATTTGCCATCGCATATATGTTGTCCATGCCTCAATCTAAATCGTAATTTTCAAAATCGATTATCAAATTTTTTTATAATGGTACAGGTTGATTGGATTAACAACTTGCCTCAAATAGATACACCTGGTTGGATTATAGCAATAGAAATCCATTAATAGTTACACCCCTATGAATAATTTATATATTGCTTTTGTAAAGGAGAGTCTAAGGGCTGGGATGCTAGGTTTGTATAGTCTTTTCTAGTTTAGTTTAGCAATCAGCTATTGTATTTTAAACTGGCTAAGACAATAATAGTCAGATGAGTGTCATCCTTAGATATACTGTATGACTACATGAGCTGTTTATACCCACTGAAATACAATCATAATTATGTCTCTTCACCTACAGGCTGGGAATTACTTGGTGAGTCTGAGGCATCATTTAATCATTCCATAAGAAACATTTTCACTTTTGCAGAGGTTGCTCACCTTTTCTTTTGCAGGTGAGAGGGAAAAAGTCCTGACAGTGTGTGTCGGGAAGGAGTTTCGCCTGCCGGTGGACTCCACATCCAGAATTGTGACGTTCACTCCAGATAATAATGGACCAAGACAAGTCCTGCTGGAAAAGACCACTGTAAGTGTGTAAATACTCAACTATGTGTTTGTTGGTCATGAATGAGTCAGAGCCCTGCTTTCAACTACTGCCCCCTTCAGCATGTAGAAACAAACATGATCACTTACAGTAAGTAGATTGTCTTTTCCTCAATACAAGTCAGTCATTCTGTCCCCTTTGCACAAAAGCAGCCCCAAACCATGATGCTTCCACCTCTGTGCTTCATAGTAGGTTCTGGCATTCTTCCTCCTGCAACGTGGAGTCATCTCAGTCTTGTTCAGGTCTACAATCTTGGCCCTGGTGTTCTTAGACACCTCTTTGGTCTTGGTCATGGTGGAGAGGTTGCAGTCTCACTGTTTAAGGGTTTGGACAGTAGTTTTTGTACAGATAACCAGTTCAAACAGGTGACATTCATACAAGGGACAAACAAATGATATAAGAGCTTCTGAAAGAATAAGCAACTGCCCTGTGAGGGACAGAATTATTGCTTGTTCATAGGAATTAAATATGTATCTTCTGCCCCGTTGTACAAATAAACTCTTTGAAAATCAAATTTCTGATTTCCTGGATTCTGTCTCTCACAACTGAAATGTATCTATAAAGAAAATTACAAACCAAAATCAACTTTTTAATAGGCAAAGCTTGCAGAATATGTGACTCACAAACACATCATTGCTCCACTGTACATAAGTAACATGAAATTACATTTTTTTTCACTAATGAAACTTGTTGAAGAAAGTGTTTTGTGATTTTGTCACCGATCACAGGTGAAGGATCCCCGGTTCGAGTGGACCAGAGATAAAACATTAGTCCTGAAAGAAGTGACTCACAGTGATCAGGGACTTTATGCAAACAAGCTGTCTATTGGGTTCACCTATGAGACCGTTCATCTGATTGTTTCGGGTAAAATCTGTTTTCTTTTGTGAACAAGTCTTTCTGTGTTCATTGCAGCACCCGAGCTTTGTATATGTTTATTAAATAGTTACAGTGTTAACTAATCAAAATTATGTAACTTCATACAGAAAAAAAAATCAAAATTTTCTGTCTTTTCTATTTCAGAATGTATGAAACCCTACCGCAAACACTATGGGGAGACCTTTGAGCACAGCATCCCAGAAAATGGTTCTGTGCTGGAGTTTTCTCCTTGGGGGGCTCTGCCTGATGCAGAGCCAGTTGTGTTGTGGAACCGGACCAATCTTGAAACTGGTGAGATGGGCCGAGGGCGGCTGCTGAGAGGTGGGAAATTCTGGGTGGCGGAGAGGGTCACACAAGCAGACCAAGGCAACTACACTGTGAGGGACGACAATGGGAAGGTGCTATCCCGCAGCACCCTGTCTGTGCGTGGTGAGCAGAGACACATCTGTTTTTTTACACAGCCCTTGACATGACAAAAAAAATGTGTTTCCTCAAATTAAACATGGCAACAAATTAGACTTTTATGGAGACAAATTGGTATTTTGTTAGCATTTTGTGGACACAAATAAGCATTTTTGTGCAGATATATTAACATCTTGTAGCATATATTAGCATTTTGTGGCACAAATTATTATTAGTACTTGTAATTGAAAATACTAAAATATTATTTTTGTTTGCAAAAAATGCAAATTTGTGGCAAACGATTAATAATGTGTGCACAAAAAATGTTCATTTGTGCCTCAAAATGCTAATAAAATGCCGATTTGTGGCCATAAAATTCTAATATGTGGCCACAAATTATTATCAATTTGAGGGAACAATTTTCTTTTTCTTTTTTTTTTTTTAATGTAATGTCCAGGTCTCCATAGTTTTCCCAAAATCAGATGAACAATTGTGAGTTTTTCTATGTTTTCATGCTTTCACACCTTCTTGTTTGTTTGTTGGGAATCTGCAGGACACTCCTTCAATGTCACACGTTTCACCAAGGAGTCTTTGAGCCTTCCCTTGTTTCTGCCGGTCCACCATGCCCATCTCACTTTTACCCCTGGACAAATTCCTGATGAATCATCCATGGGTCCCTTTGACCCTAAACCCCCTCGTGGCCCAGTGCAGCTGCTTCGCGAGGGCCACATAAACGACCACGACCTGCGCTACAGAGGACTCGTCTCTCTGAACCGAAACGGCTCCCTCAATGAAATCCTCATTACCAGACTCACGTCGAGACATGATGGGCTGTATGAAGTCAGAGACAAGAACGGCAACCTTGTGTCTGCCACCTACCTGCACATAATCGGTGAGGTAACTTATTTAATAATCTGTCATTTGACCTGGTGTCTGACCTCTATTTTTCTCTTCTTTCATCAGAGAAAAGGGGCGGGACCTGGCGAGCGCTCTTGAAGTCCATCACCGTTCCCTCTGGCATGTTTGTTTCGCTGGCTGGCTTCATTTTGTTCATGAAGCGCTACCCAAACTGCAGCCTGTCGCAGATCATCACTGGCATCAGGACAAACCACACCCCACCAGCCAACCCTCCAAGAGTTAATATCCAGGTGAGGAGAACCAGGTGGCAGTAACACAAGCTTCTGTCATTTATTGCAAGAGTAAAAGAGCTTTACTGAGACTGAATTTGATTGATGTTTCTAATGTGCAATGAATTAGCTATTGACTTTTCTCCCAGTATGTCATTTTACACTGTCCACATGGAAAGTGATTATGTATAGTCATCAGAAAATAGTATGGTTGAGCATTTAACTAAAGCAAAAATGATCTTATTCAGTGGAGAGCGGTCACCCCGCTAGGATCAGAAGTTTTCAAAATGTCTTTTATAGCAGAAATGCCTTCCTCTTATGAACCGCTTCTTTCCTCTTTTTCAATGAGCAGCGTCAGTGTCGGGGTTAGCCGTTCTGTTGTAGAATGTCTTCTTTCACTTCCAGAAATTTATCTTTAGAACCTGAAACAATCATTCATGAAACCAAGTAGCAAAATAAATCTTGGGTCTTTTTATCATTTTGAAATGAAATATTCCCCCCACAAATGTTGATTTTTCAAAACAAATTAACTTGGTTCTTTTGTTTCCTTCCTCCATTTCTAATTCAGAAATGACAAGATGTTCTAAACATTCGGTTTGATTGAAAAATTCTCCAACCTGTATTGTAATAATTTTCCAGCTGAATAAATAAGATGACTAGGAACATTTTTAGCTGTTCTAGTAACATTTAGAAGATCTGAAATAGTCGTGCAACCTTTACCAGTAGTGGTGGAGGTTAAAATATGTGTCTGCTGTGTCTCCAACCTTTGAAATGAAAAGTTTTGCTCCTGTATGTATGGTAGGGGAAAATATCAAGTCTTCTCTGGTGTAACATTGTACTGAATTATTGTTTGTCACTGCAGGACTTCAGTCACACCCATCCACACCCAGCAGCATATTACAGTTACCCTGAGCATCCTGGAACACCAAGAAAGTGGAGCCCAAGAGCGAGCCCTGCTCACACTGTAAGACCAGTTAACTGAATCACAGAAGCCTAAACAGCTGAATACAACTGAGGTTTTAAACATGCAAGTTGTTGCTCTCATTTCTAGGATTACACTCCTGTCACCATAGAGGAACCAAGTTCTGAAAACCAGCAAGTACAGCAACGGACAGCTGGGGTCTCGCCCAGGCATGATAGAAGCACTGAGGTAAAACTCTGTCAGCCTTTTTTGGCTTATGTTAACATAAAATCAAAAGAAATAACCCCCCCCCCATGCATTCTCTCTAGGAAAACAAAATGAACGAGAATGAAGAGAAGATTTCCTTTCCTGTGCCTGGAGCAACAGACTGCCTCCACTCCTCTGAGGACTGCGCTCAGTACCAGATTAAGAAGGATGGAGATGAAAAAAGGTGGAGCTCAGAGTTCTTCTCAACATTGCCACTGGACACAGACACCTCTGAATCCTGCAGCGTTTACACGTCAGAGAAACTGGACTTTTTATAAAATAGGTGCCAAAATGAGAAAAGAAGGACATTATAGAATGAACAAATGACAGTGAAGGACTCTGGGGTCTTCTGGGATCCTTTCTATTATAGAAAAGAAGAACATTACCCAATGCAAGTAGCAGTTCAATATATTTTGGTAAACAGAATCTTTGGATGCATGAATTGAGCATTACATTTTCCGTCTCATGTTGCAGTGGTGGATTGTACTCTTAAGATCTCTTGCTGTTACCTACCTCCAGACCCTCAGGGCCACTGTTATCTGCACTGTGTTTACTGAGTCTCCATGTTTGTACGTGTTGTATTATTTCTAGAGCTACATAGAGTATTGACACTGAATATATATATTTCATAATTTCATACCAACTTAAACATTCTTCCACGGTGTTAATACATTTAGAACCCAAACAACAATTATTGATTTAATTATGATCTTATCTGTAACAGTGTAGTATTTGTTGCAGGTGTCATTCCTTTTAACTCAATGCAACTGTAAAGTTCTGTGAAATGTGCTTTTCCATATGATCTGCTAACCTTTGAACTTCATGAACAAAACATAAAATATTTCTATAACACAAATTTAAATTAACACGTGGTAAACAATAAAGTCGTTTTATCTAAACACACGTTATCCTTATTTTAATTTCAGATTACTAGTTTCCTGCTCAATACAGTAATCCAACGCATTATTCATTTTAAGCACTAGAGGGCAGCGTAGAGACAACGTTCGAATTCCGTATAGGGGACATTTAACGTAGAAGAAGAAGCTGGCTCATTTCATTGAGGCTATGAAAGGGTATAGCTTTTCTTAGTTTCAATTCAGTCATTATCGGTGCACACTAGCGAAACACAAGGTTGGAGTAAGCATATATTACTTTCCAGAGGAGACTATTTACACAGCGTTGGGAAGATGTCTCTGGTTTGTGCAAGTAAGCTAAGTAAAATCCATTGATATGTGTGTTAGCGAGGCGCCACGCAAATGCTACTAGCTAATGTAGCAGTTAGCGGCCGCCAATGCCGCCTTTTATATGGAATTGCTTCGGTTCATTTTATGTTTGTTGCTTTTATTTAAATATTTAAAAAGAATGTACTGATTTAGAATAGTCTTTCAAGCTGTTGCCACACCCTTATTTCAGTCTGCAACGAGGTTCCAGAGCACCCGTGCATCTCTCCGGTGTCCAACCATGTGTTCGAGCGCAGACTGATAGAGAAGTACATCGCTGAGAATGGGACGGACCCGATGAACGGACAGCCCCTGTCCGAGGAGCAGCTTGTGGATATCAAAGGTAAATGATACGTCAGCCTAAGTTAGGGCAGGTTCAAGACCTACATTTGGAAAAAAAAACAAATCACATTTTTCCTTTAGTATTGAATGTAATCAAGCATTATAAAAGTTTATTTCTAAATCATATTATTTCATAGGACATGTTGCATCTCTAAAAGCACGTAAATTCACCCAATTTAAATCAATATATAAGAAAATTAAGCAAAGAAACAACGAATTTATGAAACCAAGACTATTGGAAAAACAATTTTCCACAAAAGTATTTAAAAATAAAAAGCCAGAAACTGTGGATAAGTTGCTTAAAAACAGCAGTAACAAATAGTGTTGGAAAAAAGTACTTTTTTGTTGTTTTAAAACTGGAGCAGACACACATTTATTAAATATCAATAGTAAAAAAAAAACAACGAAAACACTGACACACCTAACCCAAAAATATCATTGTTGTATAGTTTTAGTGGGCCTACATCATGCTTTTCTTAAGCCTGTCAGACTAAACTATATCTATATATATGAAAATATATTTTTGGTACACTAAAGAATGAATTATTTATGAAATATTGATTATTTCAGCTCCCTTTCCTACCTGGAAGTAAGATGTTCGATCTCTGAGGCACCGGCTTTCGCTTTTTTGTTGGTGCCCCCCATTTCATTTAGGTAACTTAGAGCTGGCCTCGCCAACAAACAAAATCCAAACTTCCAAAGATGGAGGAGCATATTGTGCATAAGGTGGTTTGGGCGTGTCTGGTTTTAGAGGAATGCTCAGAGCTTCGTGAATGGATCAAAATACCGCTTTGGGGTTGCTTTTCTTGAGGGCTTAACATTATGATACATTAAAGCTCAAAAAGATGATTTTGCATGATAAGAAAACAAAGTGTGGATACAGTTATTCTATACGGTTTTAGAAAATTTCTGCTTTAATTTCTTTGTAGTGACTCATCCTATTCGACCAAAGGCTCCATCTGCTACTAGCATTCCTGCCATCCTCAAGTCACTTCAAGACGAGTGGGTAAGTAGCATCAACGTTTTTGTTCATTAAAGCATTAATAACAATTCATTTTTTAAATGGTGGCAGAAAGGGATCATGTCTTGTCAGTGGAATTGTCATTATTTATTGAAGAATGTGTTTTGGTCAAACAAAACGTCATGATCTGCGTTTGATGTGATGGGTTCCATCTGGAATCAGCTTTTCAAAACGACCTGAAGTGGATTTTGAGAGATTCTCTGGTAAAAGGAGCCTGACCCAATTTTCCTTTGTGAATTAGGATGCTGTGATGCTTCATAGTTTCACCCTGAGGCAGCAGCTGCAGACTACTCGCCAAGAACTCTCTCATGCCCTTTACCAGCACGATGCCGCCTGCAGAGTCATCGCCCGCCTCAACAAAGAGGTCACTGCTGCAAGAGAAGGTCAGGGAAGTTTGCGTCAAATGCTATCTTGCACTTTGTATAAAGAGTGTGTTTTGTTCATTCATAATTGGGTTTGTCTAATTTGCTCATTTGTTTGTTTTTTTTGTTTCCAGCTCTTGCTACACTTAAACCCCAAGCTGGACTGGTGGCCCCTCAAGCAGCCCCTGCCTCTCAGCCAGCTGCTGCAGTAAAATTAGATTTATTTATTCACTTATTTTCCTTTGCATTGACTTTCATAGTTCTTCTGTCTTATAACTGTCAATATTGTGTTTCAGGGTGCTGGTGGAGAACCCATGGAGATCAGTGAACAGGTGGGAATGACCCCAGAGATCATCCAGAAGGTACGGTCTTCTTTACTTTTATAAACCATTCAACTTTGTATAAGTTTGTTTATAGAAAGATTTCGTTCCTTTGGTCTTCTTGACTTTAGTTGTGTTTTTGCAGCTTCAAGACAAGGCGACCATCCTCACCACAGAGAGAAAGAAGGTGCAGGAATAACGACAACCTAACAGTGTGTGGAGTCTTTATCTGTCTTGGCAGCGCCCAGTTCACGCTGTTTTTTTTTTTTCCTACAGAGAGGAAAAACTGTTCCAGAGGATTTGGTCAGAGCTGAAGATCTCAGCAAGTACCGCCAAGTGGCTTCCCACGCTGTAAGAAGAGATTCTGTAGAATCCAGAGGATGTAACTTTTTGTTTGGATCGTTCCATATTTGTGGTGTGACTGTGATGTTTCCTGTAGGGTCTGCATAGTGCCAGTGTTCCTGGTATTCTGGCTCTGGATGTGTGTCCCTCTGACACCAACAAAGTGCTCACAGGTAAAGTGCGATTATTTTAATTTTTATTTAATTTTAGGTGATTTTGTGTGCTTTTGTTTTAGACCTAAGAGGTACAGCCAGATGCCCATACCTGAAGCATCATTTAGGCAAATTGCAGTGGGGAAATAAAAGTAAAATTTTTCTTAAACTGGAAAATGAGACAGACTTTTACAAAAGAATATATATAATTACTAGTTGAGGAGAGTAAAATTAGTTAATACAATTATTACAATGATTACTGCAGTTATTGAAAAATAAGAACAAAGTTGGAAAATAGGTGAGCAGCTGAGGCCTTAAACGTTCCCACTTTGGGGATCCTTTCACAGATGTACACAGCTGTAGTTTGGGAGTCAGACTGATGACCTGGTCTTCCAGATTTATTGACCTCAACAGATGAATAAATGTAGTGGTGTTGTTCTATTGTTGATGTGCCTTTAACTCTGTGTGTTTAGGTGGAGCTGATAAGAACGTTGTTGTGTTTGACAAGAGTGAAGAGCAGATTGTGGCGACACTTAAAGGTCACACTAAGAAAGTGACCTCTGTCATTTACCACCCATCTCAGGTACGTCTGTTTCTTCTACTTACCTCTGTGAGCTAACATGTCCTTTCATATCTTAATGGGATGACTTTTTCTGCTGCTCTCTGATCCTGTCTAGTCTGTGGTCTTCTCGGCCTCTCCTGACACCACCATCCGCGTGTGGTCCGTCACCGGAGGGAACTGCGTGCAGGTGGTGCGAGCCCACGAGGCGGGAGTGACAGGTCTGTCTCTGCACGCCACTGGAGATTATCTGCTCAGCTCCTCTGAGGATCAGGTCTGTGTACAGCCCCGACTCCAACATTGTGCTATCAAATGACAAAAAATGTGTTCCTCCGCTTAACAACATTATGTTTTCTTTTGCAGTACTGGGCCTTTTCTGATATCCAGACTGGTAAAGTCCTCACCAAAGTTACTGATGAAAGTGCTGGCTGTGGTAAGCGCCTCCTACTATCAGACAGCTGCTTGGACTTTTTCTTTACATTATGCTAATGTTTCCTTTTGGGTTCCACAGCTCTCACGTGTGCTCAGTTCCACCCCGACGGTCTGATCTTTGGAACTGGCACCGCTGATTCTCAGATCAAGATTTGGGATCTAAAGGAGCGAACCAATGTGGCCAACTTCCCTGGCCACTCTGGACCCGTGACCTCCATCGCCTTCTCTGAGAACGGATACTATCTGGCTACAGGTGAGGCACAGATGAAACCCTCCTCCACACGGCACACATGTACATTTTGATGAGTACACCATCGAGCTGTAAAGATTCACATTTTAAGCTTTTGAATATTAGAGATTGCCTGAATGTGACGGCAGTCTATATTCTGATTGTGTTTGTGCAGTAAATTAGCAGAAGACTTTCTGGTGACTTGATGCCATGTTTTAATCTCCTGCATGCTTTTTGTTTACTGTAGGGGCTCAGGACAGCTCTCTGAAGCTCTGGGATCTGAGGAAGTTGAAGAACTTTAAGACCATCACCCTGGACAACAACTACGAGGTTTCTCTCACACAATAGCAGCAGTTAGATGAGGAACGTCAGTTATTAGGATTATTTTTCTTCTGCATTCTGAAATGAGAAGTATGTGTTTACATACGCACCAATATTTCCAGAATGTCAACTTTAATGTATAACTTTTCAGCTTGTAAACTATTTTTAACTTGAGGACTGTACATTATATTATTATATTATATATAAGAATAGTTTCAGGATTAAATCAAACTTTATTTTTAAAGCTCCTCTTACTTTGTGCCTACTTATATATTATTATTTTCCGGACTATAAGTCGCACCGGAGTATAAGTCGCACCAGCCCAAAAATGCATTATAAAGTAGAAAAAAACACAGATAAGTCGCACTGGACTATAAGTCGCACTTTGACGGGAAATTTATTTAAAAAAATCTGAGACCAAGAACATACATCTCACCTTGAAAGGCAACTTAAAATAACAGGGGGTTAGAGAACAGGCTAAATAGCTACATGACGCACAACGAACTGAGTACGTGCCTGCTTTATTAACATAAAACCACTGCATGAGTGGGACTTGGACTTTAAAGGGCTACTGGTAAGCTCAATGCTGGATGTCACGTTGTATTGGGTTAAAAGAAAAAAAAATAATTACCGGTAAATGTTCTAAAATGTTATACAAATGTTTGTATTGAAATGATTCATATTTGTTAACCTGAAAAAAGATAATTATTAGTAAAATACTACTTAAATTAAAATAAATTGTATTTAAGTGTGGGAGCATGCAGGTCACAAACACACTTGACAGTATGAAAGTACCACTATGTACTACTCTGAGCACGGAGCGCCCTCTTGCAGTTGTCAGTGAAAATAACGAACATGTGAAATTATTTAACAATGTAATTTATTTCAAATATAAGTCGCTCCGGAGTATAAGTCGCACCCCTTGCCAAACTATGAAAAAAAGTGCGACTTATAGTCCGGAAAATACGGTATATATTTCTAACTTAAAAAAACAAAGCAAACCTACACATTTACCAAAAAAAAAGTAGGAATTAAAACACAATGCCTTCACCCGCCCCCCCCCACACACACACACATTCAGTGTAGTGAAACATTAAATGACCATTAAATAGAAATAGAAATAAACATCTAGCTTGATGTTAAAGTGAGGAAATGTATTATTCCCTGTTTTTTTTCTTTGCATAGGGAGCTAAAGAGCTGCATCTTTTTCCTATTTGTGTTTCAGGTGAAGTCCCTCGTGTTTGATCAGAGCGGTACCTACCTGGCCGTTGCAGGAACTGACATTCGTGTCTACATCTGCAAACAGTGGTCTGAAGTTCTCAACTTTACAGGTGAGGGGCAAAGAAGCTGTTATTTAATCAAAATGTTTAGCTTCTTTTTGTTCTTGACATGACTTTTTTTCCCTTGAGAAAGGAATACATCATTTATGTGTTTGTTTTCACTAACAGACCACACTGGACTGGTGACTGGGGTGGCCTTTGGAGAACATGCCAAGTTCCTGACATCCGCAGGAATGGACAGAAGTCTCCGATTTTACAGTTTGTAGAGGATTTAAGTTGCCAGCTGAGGTGGATGATGGAGTGATCTGCGTGTCTGAGCTGATTCTGTCCTGGAAATAGTCATTTTTAGAAATAAGGTAACTTTTTTTTAGGGTGTTAGTTCACATGTTTGGAAGAGATTATATAAAACCATCTTCCATTAAAACCACAGCCGCATAATAACAACATGCTTAATGACTTTGTTGGTTAAAAAAAAAGTGCATTTTGTTTTGCTGGAACAAAAGCTTAAAATATTCCTGTTGTGAGTGCCAGCTGTTTTATTTGATTACACATTTTTCTTTGTCTTTTTTTTAATTAACTTGTCAGAAGAGGGGGTTTTATAGCATACTGTACAACATCACATTGTAATTTGTCAAAAGTGATTTGATAACCTACTTCGCTTTATGCACAGCTTCAATGATGTAGAACATCCTAAAAAAGAGGAAGACTTGTTGGGTTTTTTTTTGTTTGTTTTTGCCATCTAAAGTTTCATTTTCTCAATTTATTTGTTCAATTTAAACCTTTTCCCTGTTTTGCTCATTAAACGGCATTGTACTTGTTGCAGCTCTGCCTTTGATAAAATAAAAATATTTTTTTCAAATGAATTAATTTGTTGGTTTTACCTAAAAATGTGGAGAAATATCATAAATAATGTGTCGGACGCAAATTGCACGTTAGTGAGATATTTTGCGTCTTTCCTACAATTCATTTTTTAGCAAGATTGTCTTTTTGTTTAAAGAAATTCAGTTATAAACTTACAATTGTCAAACTAAAGATGGTACAGAAAATTAAGTGGGAATTAAAAAAAAGACAATAATGCTTTGCAAAATTAGATTATTTTAGTGAGAATCTAAGGACTTGAACTGAAAACATCACAGGGCTAAAGAATTGAAGAAAAGCCAATTTTACAGATTTTTTTTTTTTTACAGTCATAAGATGATTTGTTTTCTGCAAAGTTCAGGTGGATATCTGTACGAATTTAATATAGCCAAATAAATACTTTCCTTGAGAAAATGTGTAATTGTAAATTGTACACATGTCAACAAGGTGCAGAACATAAAGTACTTTGATTTGAATGTACCTTTCACTTGCTTCACTTCAGTTTCTGTCATTGTATGTCTTTGATTATCTTTTTTACACTTATTTAGCAATTTTGCGTTTAGTATTACCAATGTGCGAATATAATTAAACTTAAAAATAAAATAAAATTCAGCAATACATAAAAAAGGAAAAGTCCTGCAACATATAACCACGAAGTAGCCGGAAGAAACCTGCTAACATAAACGGAAAGCTCCGCCCCTTCCGCCCGGTCGAAAGAAGGAGGTGCGTCACGTGCGCGCTCGGTAACGTGACATCGTCAATCGGGAAGTGCTGCCACAGCACAGCAAAACTTCCCACAGACACGGTTTGTCCCTGAAGGATCATAACGGTTTGTTCGTCCGAACCGGATCGGACAACCTAAAGGAGGTCAGAGAAGACCTCCAGAGGAATTCTGAAGACGAGCGGGTGAGAGGTTATTAGCCAGTTGGGCGTATTTTCTTGCTAATTGTGCGCGCGCGGGTCTACTATTTTGTCATGACAAATCAATTTTTGTTTTCTCTACTCTTTTTTTCCCCACTTGTTTATCCTATAGGTTTTTTTTTATCTTACAGATTTAATTTCATTTTGACGGGAGTCCCGTTAAAAATAAAAGTTTTTCCAAAAGTAAATGTTGACATAAGACCTCATAGGTCTCACGTGAACGAGGGTATTTATCCAAATTTAATTTATCCTCGTTTCTTCCTGGTTTCACGTTGTGTTGCTTGTTTTAAACTACCCATACTACCCATTTTAATGTACCTTTTGTCTACTAACTAATAGTTGTGTAGTCGGTTTACTATACTTCTTCTAACTACGTTCTCCCTGTAAACCTAAATCCCATCAAATGTAGTATAAAGCCAATTCAGGGTGGTGTGCACCTGATGATTAGTGTACTCTATTGAGAACTTGTACATTTTTCAAATTGCATTAAAAATAAAAAAGATGACATGGCTGTGCAAGAATGGAATCCCCACCTGATCATTAGTCAGAAGACGGATTCTTCCTCTTTCCACTAACTGCTTCATAACTTAGAAGTTCCAGATTTACCTTTTAATAAATGTGACTTTTATATGCTGCTTTTTTGAGTGTTTGTCAAAAAAAAACAAAAAAAAAACGTTTTTTTTCTTTCTCCAAAGTACAGAGGTGTGGCTTCTTAATCAAAGTTGGAAGAAAAGTATTGATTTGTTTTTCATTTTCTGATCATTCAGGACCTGACTGCCAAGCTATGGGTTCCATGTTTCGTAGCGAAGAGGTGTGCCTTGTGCAGCTCTTCCTCCAGTCCGGATCAGCCTACAACTGTGTCAGTGAGCTTGGAGAGCTCGGCCTGGTGGAGTTCAGAGATGTAAATGCTTTAAAATCATTGCCTGCCCCCCCCCAATCGCTCTTTGTCTTATGGTGCAAAGATCAGGGAGCAGAATGGAATTTGTTCTGGGATCTTTGAGTAACAGATTGGTTTTAAGTCTGTTTACAAGTGTTTTCGTTCACTCTGCAGTGAACTGAGAAGCCATTTTAAGTTTGTTTGTACAATAAAACATGTCATGCTTTAACTCACCGAAAAGCATAATCAAATTGCAGCTTTTTTTCTTTTGACAAAACACAAACGTATTTTGTTTTAACTCTTCTTCTCTCCCTGATGTCTCAGTTAAATCCCAACGTGAACGCTTTCCAGAGGAAGTTTGTGGGTGAGGTCAGACGATGTGAGGAACTTGAGAAGACCTTTAGTAAGTCTGGACTCATTCTTTCTTTTTTTCTTTTCTTAGTTTTGTTCCAATCTTTATTTACTCTTTCTGACATTCTTTGTCTGGCATTCAGCCTTCCTGGAGCAGGAGATCAGTCGCTCCTTGTCTCCGCCCCTGCAGGGTCCTCTTCCTCTCCCCTGCCCAATGCCTTCTGCCCCGCAACCGCGTGAGCTCATCACCATAGAGGAGGAGAGTGAGAGGTTAGCCAGGGAGCTCAGGGAGGTGAGAATGAGCTGTGTTGATGATACAGAGCATCACCAGACAAGGACATCAACTCATAGGAAATTGTTTTTTTTTCCCCTAACAGGTTTCCAGGAATAGAGACAGCCTTCGGGCCCAGCAGACCCAGCTCAGTCAATACAAAGGAGTTCTGAACAAAACACACTCAATCACAGCTTCACATGTAATTGGCATCCAAGTATTTAAACACTGTTTCTATTCTCTTCATTTGCTCTTTGAAAAAGAGAAACCAAAAGTAAAAATTCTACTTTGACTGTCACAGGCTCCGCCCCATGCACTCGAAAACCATGGGCTGTTTGACAACCGCCAAGATGTCCGTCTCAGGTATGTTCTTTTGCTTTTTTTCCCATATTAATTTTGTTAATGCAGCTTTGACATGTTTCTCTGCATCTCCTCTTCCTCAGTTTTGTAGCAGGAGTGGTGCACCCTTGGAAGGTGCCCTCGTTTGAGCGGCTGCTTTGGAGAGCGTGTCGAGGATACATCATTGTGGATTTCAGGGAAATGGACCAACGGCTGGAGCACCCAGACACAGTGAGAGTTTGCAGAGAGAGGCCGTGATTGAAAGATGAACTGCCTTTTGAAACATGTGATGGATCACAGCCTGACTTCTGTTTATTTGTCAGGGAGAAATGGTGCAATGGACTGTGTTCCTCATTTCTTTCTGGGGAGACCAGATTGGGCAGAAAGTTAAGAAGATATGTGATTGGTGAGGAAGTGTTTGCATTTTATCTTATCATGTGGTTCACTTTTACAAAAATGGAATGTGGTTTTCGCTCCCCGTCCTTGTAGCTTTCACACGCAGACATTTGCATATCCTGAGAGCCCAGCTGAAAGAGAGGAAACTCTGCAGGGCCTTAATAGCAGAATTGAAGACATTAAATCAGTGAGTGGAGAGTTTTGGGTTTTACTTTTATCGCACTAAGTATTGAACATTTTCTTCTTAATAAAATTGGTTTCTTTATAACTATAGCTGGTATTTCACTTCCCCTTTTCTGTGATCCAGGTGCTGTCTCAGACTGAAGCCTTCCTGCAGCAGCTGTTGCTGCGAGCAGTTGCCATTCTCCCCCAGTGGAAGGTGCGGGTCCAGAAGTGCAAAGCAATCCAGATGGTGTTGAACCTCTGCAGCCCGTCTGTCACAGACAAATGTCTGATTGCCGAGGCCTGGTGTCCCACTGCCAAGCTGCCAGAGCTGCAGAGCGCCTTGAGGGAGGGAGGGGTGAGATGACGCAGAAGACATGTCCAGCAGGAACTTAATGAGAGGCACACATTAGTAATCATGTCTTTCTTTTTCCAACCCTCCCTCTTTTACTCTGTGTCCCCAGAGGAAGAGCGGCAGCGGGGTTGACTCCTTCTACAACCGCCTCCCCACTTCTACTCCACCTCCAACTCTGTTTCCCCTCAACTCTTTCACAGCGGGCTTCCAGAACATTGTTGATGCCTACGGAGTAGCCGGCTACCGCGAGGTCAACCCAGGTACTTCACAAAGAGACTCTCTTAAAATGGAACAAAACCATTTTCAAGTATTCCTCTGGTGGATCTAAATATCGGTCTCCAAATTTGCAGCGGTGTACACTATAATCACGTTCCCCTTCCTGTTCGCCGTCATGTTTGGGGATGTGGGTCATGGGATTCTCATGTCCCTGGCTGCCCTCTGGATGGTCCTTGAGGAGAAGGACCCCAAACTCAAGAACAGCAATAATGAGGTTGGTCCAGCAGGAGGGAAATGTCAGCTTCAGCTTCATTCTCAAAATGGTATAAAGCGCAAAAAACAACAAGAAAACCTATCAAGTTATAAATTGAGGTGTTTCATGTCTACAGGATTACTAATTCAGGTTCCAGGGCGGTTCCTTCATGTGACCAATATAACATATCAGTTGTCCCAAGCCTTTTCAGACCATGGACCAGTTTAATGTGACGGGCCGGCCTGTTACGAGGCAGACGCCCAATGTTTATTTATATCTTAAACATCCAATTTCCTGTTAATTTTAGAGGTCAAGTTTATCTTCATCCTTTGTCAAATGTCTGCAGCTGATTTGAACCTTTTTTGTAAATGAGATTTCATTGAGGAACCATGAAGATCTGATAAAGCAGCATTCAGCCTCGTCTGACTGTCAAGGTGTCATAGATAAATAAATACAAAAAAAGCAACCTGTCCCTAAAACTGATTTATTTTTATCAACAAATATGCACATCCACCATTTGAGCAACTTTATTGGCAGCCTCCTGGTAACATTAGACAGGCCGTTGTTTTAGCGGTTTTGGTGTGTGGGAACAACTGTCACAGTAAATCCAAATACATTCGTTTTTTGTTTACTTTGCCAGCATGGAGGTTTCAATTTAGCGGTTGGTGCAGCCGCATTAACAAAGTACCGGATGGATTTTCAACATGTGACCGAATGACCCGACATGCGTCAAGAATGAGTTGGATGTAGTGGGGAGAATCCCATAGTTTTCCAAACGAAAACCTACTTCAGAATCAGTTTATTAATAAAACAGAAAAAATGTATTTTTTCTGAGGGGTTTTTGCGGCGCGGTACAAACTGTCCCACATACCAGTACTGTTCCACCCCACAGTGGCTGGGGACCACTGAACACTATGACACTATGGAAGCTCTGTTTAAATGACTGGCATCATGTTTGTTTCAGATCTGGAAGATGATGTTTGGGGGAAGGTATCTGATTCTCCTGATGGGACTGTTCTCCATCTACACCGGCGCCATTTACAACGAGTGTTTCAGCAGAAGTCTGAGTATCTTCGCCTCAGGGTGGCACGTTGGCCCCATGTTTGACAAGAACATATGGAAGTGAGGACAGATCACACATCGCTGCGAGTGTTCTCATCCGCTCCACTCTGTCTCATTGATTGTTTCTTTGCTGCTTTCAGTGCATCAGTTCTAGAGGGGAACAAGTTGTTGACCATGGATCCTGTTGTGCCTGGTGTTTTCACCAGCCCATACCCGTTTGGAATTGACCCAGTATGACACTCACCCCCTTCTAATGACAAACAAACATGTAGCATTTGTCTCATTTGTGTTTCTTTTTGTTGATAGGTTTGGGAAATGGCTAGCAACAAACTAACCTTCTTAAATTCCTACAAGATGAAGATGTCAGTCATCATCGGCGTCATACACATGACCTTTGGAGTCTGCTTGTCATTCTTCAACTACTGGTTAGTGAGCAGACTTGGCTTTTCACGGTTATTTCTTTATTTCTGTTTTCTTCACCTTAGGGCTGGGCGATTAATCGATTCCATCAATAAAGTCGAAAAGCTGTTCTAAAGATTTTTTTTTTACTTGGGTTTTATTGTTTACTTTCTTGGGCTTCTCTTTGGAGTAAGCTCAGCTCGCCCGTTTCTCGCTACGCTCAGATGCCAAAATGGCAACTAGCAAAGAGGAGCAAACCGTTGAATGGGACTTCAGAGTTGGAGTAATAAAATCCCACACTGCAAAATCTGTTTGAAGGCTGTTTGTTTGAGCACCTGAAACAGAGACTCAAGGTATTCAAGCTAGCGGCAGCTCACAAAAAACCTGCTGCACTGATCTACACATCTTTTTTGTTGCTTGTTTTTAGTTGCACTTTGTATCCAGGCGAACCTCCGAAGGATATGCTAATACAAAATAGCTTGTGTTAATCAAAGTCTGTCATTTGTAAATTTTGTTAAAGAAAGTAAAGGGAGGAAAAACGATTCTAGCATGAAAAATCACAGGGTTTCTGTTTTGGTTCTATCGCCCATTTGACCTGTTTTTGTCTCACACGTTTTTTTTTTTCCTTTTGTTTTCCAGGCACTTTAAAAAGATGAGCAGCGTGTTCTTTGTTCTGATCCCAGAGCTGTTCTTCATGCTGTGTCTGTTCGGTTACCTGGTCTTCATGGTGGTCTTTAAGTGGATTGCCTACACCCCTGCTCAGTCCAAAATTGCTCCCAGTATTTTAATCCACTTTATAGACATGTTCCTCTTCACTGACAACCCAGACAACCCGCAGCTTTTCAAGGGACAGGTGGGCACAGATTTCTAACTGCCAAACTGGGTTTTATTTTGCTAAATGCAATTTTTCTATTTCCAAGAAGCAATTTTTTTTAATTAACGTTTCCTGCATGATAAAAATGAACAAGCAGCAGAATATAATTATCCTATAGTTCATCTGAAATGATCACTTTTACGGCTCTGCCATGAAACAGGCAGACATTATTGAAATACCAGCAAGGCTGCAGCTGAACATTTGCTCTCCTGTTGTGCTTTTGTGTAGCTGGTGGTGCAGAAGGTCCTGGTGGTGCTGGCTCTCTGCTCAGTCCCGGTCCTGCTGCTGGGGAAGCCCATGTGTCAATACCTCACATTTAAGAGGAGACGACAACAACCCTTGGTGAGTTGACTTTTGCTCTAACAGACCTGTTCACGCACAACGAAATCTACTTCCCTTTCACTTTGCAGCAGCACCAGGAGGAAGACAGACGCCCGCTGGTGACGGAGGACGGGTCTGTCAACACTCGCCAGGGGGAGGTGGAGGATGGAGCTCCAGCCGAAGAGGAAGTAAGAGAAGACATGAGTCAATTCATTACCCAGATTAAATTTGGCCACTGGTGCCCTTGTGATTCTCATTTACTGATTTGATTTCTGCGGCTTGCAGGAGTTTGATGTTGCCGATGTGTTCATGCATCAAGCCATCCACACCATAGAATACTGCCTGGGCTGTATATCCAACACAGCGTCTTACCTTCGACTCTGGGCCCTCAGTTTGGCACATGCACGTTAGTTAGATCACACTCTTTTTCAACAATTTCAACGGTTTCTCTGACATCTGCGCACTCATCACTGTGTTTTTGTGTGTGTTTGTTTTGACAGAGCTGTCAGAGGTGCTCTGGACGATGGTCATGCATATGGCGCTGAAATGGCCGGGCTACCTGGGCTCTGCCATTCTAGTCTTGATTTTTGCCTTCTTTGCAGTGTTAACGGTTTCCATCCTCCTAGTTATGGAAGGCCTCTCAGCTTTCCTGCATGCTCTCCGTCTGCACTGGTAAGGCTTCATGTTTACACTAGTTGCCCCACTTCAAAGATGAGAGAGGTCTGCAGTGTTCATCGTAGAGACACTTCAGCTCTGAGAAACAAAACAGGAAATCCCTGTAGGATTTTTTTAAAGCATTCCTCAGAAAATGAGTATTTAGTTAATAACTAGGGTTCACCTCAGTACTTTTAAATTTAACCCTGGTTGTCAATTGAACTGTGTACATGGGTTCAGAAAAACTTTATCTGATTATAACAAACATTTCCATATGCCACACTTTCCATCGGAATAAATCCTTTTGACATGCGCAGAATTATCTAAAAAACCGGAAACGACCATTCCGAACAAACAAAGCTCCGACATAGAGCAAGATGATCTTCTAAACGTGCTATTATTGTTGTTATGATTATTATTATTAAGTGCCCATTCACTCATAATTTTCTAAATCCGTGCAGCCAGTGCTTTATTCTTGGCTGAACAGACCCGGAAGAAGGGTTAGGATTTGGCTAATACGCGCCAACAACATTTATCTTTAGATGTACTTGAAAAATCAGTGCAGGTAATGTCACAATCTCCATCTTGCCTGCACGTAAATATGTAAGAATAACTTCAGCCTTTATTTTGTCTGGACACGATTGAATTCACATGATTGTTTACGCGGTTTCTCAGGACTGTGCAGAGCAGCATTTCCGCACTGAAAAGCCGCCTCCGCCAGCTCACATACTGTCCCAAAGCCGCTCCTCTGCTCGGAAACACGGTTCTCCGGATTCCGGCAGTTTGCTCACACAGACTAGCCGGACAGACTGCGGTCCAAATCCTCCTCCGGAACGCACACGGTAACAAAGCACCTTCCCCTGCCTGCAAACATGAAGCTACGAGTCCGGCTGCTCTGCTCAGAGACGCGGTTTGCTCGCACGGAGCAGCCAGGTGCTGCCTCCTCTGGAGCGCCACACCGTCAAACGCATGACGTAAAACCAGCACAGAAGTGACCCACGAACAGAATAAACTGTTGACAGCTGCACTATCGGATCAACAGTTGGCAAAACCCACCTATCTCGATCTGAAGGTCTTCACCAGGTCTACACACACTTCCATGAATTTTTTGGGACTGTTGCTGTGCAACAGAGACTTCCAACGTCCTCCATAAATTAGACTGAGGTCCAAAGACTGGCTAGACCACTCCAGAACCGTAACCTTTTCTGTAGCCAATCCTTTGTTGTCACAGCAGTGTGTTTGGGATCACTGTCATGCTGGACGATCTAACCACGTTTCATCCTCAACGTTCTCACTGATGGGAGGTTTTGGTCCAAAATCCCTCCATGCGTGGCGCCATTCATCCTTTCTTTAATACGGATCCGTCATCCTGTTTCCTTTTGCAGAAAAACAGCTTAAAACTATGATGTTTCCGCCCCCATCCTTCACAGTGGTGTTCTTGGGATGCAACTGAACATTCTTCTCCCTCTAAACACGAGTGCCGTTTATACCAAAATATTCCATTTTGGTCTCATCTGACCACATGACATTCTCCCAATCCTGCTCTGGATCATCCAGATGGTCTCTGCAAGCTTTAGATGAGCCTGGACCTGTGCTGCTTTAAACTGGGACCTTTGGTGCTCTGCAGTACAAGTTTGTACCTGGAGTCCTTTGACAGCTCTTTGGTCATGGTGGAGAGGTGTCCTTCTGACTGTACAAGGGTGTGGACAGGTGACTTTATACAGATAACCAGTTCAAATAGGAACCATTAATAGAGGTGACAAATGGAGGATAGAAAGAAGTAACAAGTCTGTGAGGAACACAAGTTTTGTTTGCTTGTTGGAGCTTAATTTTTATTTTATGCAGCAATATACAAACAAGAATCATGCAATCTGATTTCCTGATTTTTGTTTGTTTATTTTACATTCTGACTCACAGTTGAAGTGTTTCATGATGAACATGACAGACCTTTGATCGTTTTTACTGAAGTATAAATAAGCTGTAAGGTGAACGGTAACGGAAAACATTTGAATTTGCTGATGAAGCTTTTCTCTGTTCCAGGGTGGAATTTCAGAATAAGTTCTACAGCGGAAACGGCTACAAACTCGTCCCTTTCTCCTTCACATCTTTGGTCCACGCCTCTGCAGCGATATGATTGTAATCCAGTTAAATGAGGAAACTCTGGATGTCTCAATGATACCCAGCTGCCTTTCAGCTACCAAATGGTTTAATGAACTTGCACAATAATCCTGAACGACTGTTATTTTTGCATTACTAGCTTAAGTCACTGTACTATGAATTCTAACAATATTGAATAGAAAAAATATCTAATTTTGTATCCCGATGATAATTTTTTTACTCCGTATCCTGTAATTATGGAGCCTGTGACAAGGGATCTGTTCTTTTAAATGGACGCGCTCGTTTTACTGGTCTGCATGAGAAAAGTTGTTAAATGCTTATGTGTTAATTATTATTGAGCCATGGAGGTGGAAAGAAGTTTATGGCAAAATTGTGTTTGCAGTTTTGAGTCCAAAACTTTGAGAGAAGCATGGTGATGCTTTTGCCTGATGAGGAATCGAACGTTGTGGCAGAACGCTCTCCCTTTATATATCAAATACTGTCTTTTTTCAGTCAAATTAAAAAGCAATTTTGTTTTAAAGACAACTCTCTTGTTTATTTCTAAATAGACAAGCAAAATAAATCTGTAATCAATCAATAATCGTGGTTTTACACAAATTTCACACTAGCTTTAACAAAAAGTTCAGATGAAGGATGAACCTTTCAAGGAACTGTTCAGACCAGTGGTACTGACCCACTAAACTACAGTATTTGCAGTAGAAATGGGTGATTTGATACTAAACAGTATCTGTACTTCAGATGCAGAAGAAAATAAGATCTACATTCAAATATAATTTAAAGGCAAAGGGTCTAAAGTATTTTGTGAAAGCATTTCAAAAACCCTAAAGACTACTATGGACATCTTAAAACAACAAGAAATTGCATTTAACTCGCCATTAGATCCTTTTTTTTTTAATCCAAAATGACATTTATTTACTGTAGAGATGCTTGTTAAATATTTTTTACAGGTAAGGCAGATGATGAAGCAAATACAGTTGAAAATGTTACTTCAGTCAGACATTTCATTGATGTTTAGCAGATGTGCAAGTTTTGTTTTGGCCACCTGATCAATAAACCCATCTGTACTTGGATTATATTTTAACTGAGCAGAATAGAAAAGAGCATTTGTTTTTTCAACTTGTGCTTTTTAACACTTAAACTACACAAGAGGCAGACTCCAAGAATCCAGTCCAGTAACAGTCTTGCTTCCTAGAGCTGCCATTAAATGATTACTTCTAAGATATTTTTTAATCTGATGCATTGATTTATTTTTAGCTAAAGTAATCTGTATCTTAATTAAAAAAGGTTATAGTTACTGATTTTGATTGAACTCTTTTGTCAAACAGTTTTTTACCGAAAGAAACACAATACTCATAAAATAGAGAACACTTGTTCTAAGCTCCACTGCAGATCTGAGCAGCATCATTAAAGACACTGACAGCATAGTTTTTTGTTATTAGTACTGTATTTTGAATAGGATTCTAGTAGTAAAAGAAGCATTTCCTGCTCACACAGAACCACTCAAAAAGAATGTTTCGTAACTCTGCCATTTAAAGTACAACAGGTCTACACCCTTCATGAGAAGAGAAGTTATGTAAACCGTTTTTTTTTGGTAACTTCCAGTTTTTGAAGCTTGACAAATGTCAAAGCGCCCTTTTACCATTATTGAAATGACTATTTGTGTTATTTGCTGCACAGATTTTAATGTACTACAGATGCATTTCATTGACCCCAAACTTTTAAAAATGTAAATATTTATACATGTGTAAACGGATGTAATTGTGCTTTCAGGACTGAAAGCAGTGGTTATAAAGCAGGGAATGTTTAAAAACTTCAATTAGAACATATTTCCCTAAACATTCCATCATCCATTTTGGAAGAACCTAAACACTCACCTGAGCACAGGTGTTAGCTCACCTTTGCACTAATATTTTGCGTGATTAAAGGAAATAATTCACACTAGTTCGTTTGAATGCATAAGTATGTGTGTGTAAACAATATTTGTATTGTGTACATGTTGACATATGAACATTTTTGGAGCCAGCAGGTATGTTTATAACATTTGAGTGTGTGAACAGACCCAGCCCTTCTAGATTTGTATTACATCTGAACGTCACTGTAATGATTAGAACCATCCAGCAACTTGTTGCTTTATGCTGTTTCATGGTTTTACCCCCCACCCCCTATAATCATCCCTATAATTTTACGATGGACCCATTAAAAAAAGATATTTTGCATAGTTTAATAAGTATAATGGCTTACACTTATTTTATTTATTTATTTTTTATTGCTTTCTTTTTTGTTTTTTTTGTTTGTTTTAATGTTAACAATCACTTTGTTTTATTTTTGAGTGAAGAAAAAAATCTAATTTAGACCAAAAAAAAAAAAAAAGAAAAGAAAGATAACATTTAAAAGGTACGCCTCGGTTTCATGCTAAAATACTAGAGGTCAGGGTAAATTAAACGGAACCTTTAGCAAAGCTTTGTTCCTGCCCGTACTCCATATTAAGTTACGCCTGGCGAACCGGATATTATTGCAATGTCAAAGATGGCGCATTGTAAAACCTTGTAATTCATGCCTAATTTTTAAACCCTTGTGTTAAATCACATCAAATTGGATTAAATGTTAGGATATTAACAGTTTTTAGTTTGAGAACTGAACAAAGCGGAAGCTAAAATGTTTTTGAACGAAGTTAGCCGCAGTGTTCGGGTTTTGTTGGGTCAAATTCAGCGGAGATGTCCTGCGTTACCTGCCAATACAACAGCAGGTGAGCTTTTTACAAGAGTATTACTACAGACGGATATATTTATCTGTTAGGTAACTAGATAGCGTTTGATTGTAATGAGCACTTGTTCTTCCAGCTCGGTGCATGAGTCAGGCTGGGACTGATCCGGAGCCGACCCCCGATGAAAACGAAGCCGTGAGCCCCACGTTTGTGAACAGAAACCCGCGGAATCTGGAGCAGATGGCTCTGGCGGTGAAGGACCGAGGCTGGAAGACGACGTGGCCTCACCGGGAGTTCTACCACAGGTCCAGATCACACCCAAGCCAAGGACATATTTCGCATCTGATTTGTAAATGGATTGATGGGAATTCAAACTTTCACCACGGACAGATTTCTAACTTCAGAAGAAAGAATGCTAACCGTTTTGCTTTTTAGAGGACTCATAAATATTTCAAAAGTTAAATCTGTTTTAATTTCAACCTGTTAAGGAAAATATGTTGATTTTATTCTTGCACAAAGCTCAGTTCAGTTTATTTTCAAACACAGATGAAAAATCATCACAAAGGTGTAAAAAGATGAGATAAAAAAAACTTTAAAGAAAAGACATAAAAAAGATATGAAACACAGTGTGCTTGAAAAAGGAGTGAGTTAAGGAGAAATCCCAGCCCCTTTTACAGAACTTGATGATGTGCATATTATTCTATTTACAGATATTTACAAAATGTTCACATTACAATTCTGTATGGCAGAATTTTTTTTGTTTAATTAATCGTTTCTGGCCTTGTACAGTTCTATTAATAACTTCTTGTAGGTTCCTTTGAATACATGTAAACTTTTGCTTTGTTTTAAACCTTCATCCAATCCATTCCATAAATCCACACCACAATTTGATACACACATTTTCTTTTTTGCTGTGCGAATGCACTGCTTTTTGAAATTCAGTTGTTTTCTTAGATTGTAGCTCCCTTCTCGGTCTTTGAACATTTGCTGTAAGTTTATTGGAAGTAATTTGTATCTGACTTTATACATGATGAGAGCCATCTTCAGTTTCACTAGATCCCCTAGTTTGCTGTTCAACCTATTTAAAGTTCTCTTTTGTGTGTTTTCAGGTTGATGTTCTCTCGCACCCAACACCACGTGACCGCTCAGGTGTTCTCCAGCAGCTCCCCTGTTCCGGTGCTTTCTTGTTCAACCAAAGAGTGGGCCTTGAAGAAGGAGCTGCCCTCCACTAACTGCGTGGCTGCCTGTCAGGCTGTGGGAGAGGTGCTGGCCCAGCGATGCCAGCAGGCTGGTATCACGAGGATGGTGTACAGGGCCATTCCCTGGACGTACCGCTCCGATTCTGTGAGTGCACAGCTCTAATTTAGACAAAGATGTTTGATTCCAATGAACTCAATGTTTTTTACCCCCCTGTCTTGCAGGTTCAAGCTTTCAGGAGTGCAATGAAAGAGGGAGGAATCATTCTCAGCGAACCTAGAAGAAAATACGTTGGAACATGAAACTTTTATTTTGAAATTTTGATGGACACCCTATTCCCTCTTATTCTGTTAACAGAAATGACTATTTAGGTCACTCAGAATAAATTCATGTGTTCTAAGAACATCAACAACAGAGAGTTTTGTCTCTTTTCAACAAAATATTTCAAAACTGAAGTGGATTAATTTTTTTTTTCCTTTTAAGAAGACAAAATCATTAGAGTACAATAATTTATTTTTCACTCAAAGTGCTTGTAAACAAGTGAGGTGCAGACGGTGAACAGTTTCACTTAACAAGGATGTGAACACAAACTTATTTGGAAGACAATCTGGTGAAGGTTTACTTTCAGCAGTGTGAACAGCGTGTGGACAGAATACAAAACCCACATTTCTGCTTTTAATGTGAAAATTAAGCCTTTACCAAGCAAAAACATAACACCAGCATGAAACATCTCGCAACAGCATCAATAATTAACCCATCAATTTGATGTCTACATAAATGCACATAATCGTGAATCGAATACAAGCTCATGCACCCAAGTCATCCAGCAATCATATATTGTGTGTATATATACACATATATATATATATATATATATATATACATATACACTGTTTGCAAAATACAGTTTTGAGTTGATGTAGCAAGAAATTTATTCCCCCAGAGTCCCAGTAAAAACATTAAAACACAAGTCATAGCTTTTTCATTCTTAGGTTGAAGGCACTGATGTTTAGTTAAAATAATAAAATGGGTGACAACAGTCACTGGCATGTACAAATACATTATTTGGCAAACTGACATGCACCATAAAACTGGCCCTGATGTATGCTCCAAAATGCACAGCTTAGACACAGCAAATACTCATCCAAGGGTTGAAAGGATGTGGAGAAACACAAGATGTGTGTAGGAACAGATACTGCATAGGTCATTTTGATTAACTGATGGGACAGAAACAGAAAAAAAGGGAAAAAAACAATACAAAGAAGAGTGGCAGCTTCCTTAGCTACTCTCTCACAGGTACAGTAATACTGAAAGATCCCATAGAAAATTACCCATCAGTTACAATCAACAGAAACGTGCACATTGATATGGGTTATGAAAGCCTTGGCATGAATCCTGCTGTTCGGGACTTTATACTCTCCTGGGTGGCTTTTTATGGTTCCTCCCCCCCATTTGTCCGTTTCTACGTTGATTGCTTTAGGGCCGGCTTTGTCCTGGTTCCGGTGAAACGTCCACGCAGGCTCTTTGGTGAGTCAGACTCCGTCGCCCTTGGCTACGTATCCGCTGTCTTGGAGATCTCCTTGGACTGCCAGGCAACTTGAAAAGAAGATATTAAGAGGATTGTACTATTACACAAAGTCCATATGGTGGAGTTCTTGAAAATACACAGCTTTACTCAAAAATAAAAAATCGAATTTTCCTCACTTGTTCATGTCCTTTATTTTCATCCTCTAATTCACAAATGGACTGCATGAGAGAGAAAAGGTTCATCCTGCCACTGCGGTTTATGCTTGAAGCAACCTAAAAAAATAGGAGAAATTTTAGATCTACAAATGACATACTGTGTGCTTTTTAGAGCAGGGCTACAACTGGATCAACCGACAGTTTACCTTCTCCGGTTCATTTAAAGTGACGACAGGATCGACTGCTGGCTCTGTTGGTTCCTTTGGCTGCACGCGGTCAGACTCAACGTCAGAAGTTTCAAACACCTGCGTTTGATTAAAAATAAGATCAAATATGATTTAAAAAATAATATGTCTGATTAAAAATATTGATAAATAAAGATAATTACCTCTGAGTCCTCCTCTGAATTCTCTGGACTGTCTTGACTGTCATAATCTCTTTCAGTACCTTCGTCGCTGTCTTCCTCCTCGTCCTCCTTTTCACCATCTGGCTTATCTTTTCCGTCTTTTTCGCTTCTCACTGACTTTTGTCTAAGGTCTTTAGACTTTCGTCTAAAGAGTTCAGAGTGACGCATTTGGCTATAAAGACAAGAAATAAAAAAATAAAAAAATGTTTCTTTCTTGATCCCTACTGTGGAAACAGAAGGTCAAGTACACAAGCTAAACAAACAAAACAAAACAAACAAAAATCAAGCTTTTCCCGTTAACAGCATCTGACCTTGCTGTGAGGATGCCGTTGTAGGTCTGAAGCTGCTTCATAAAGCCTTCGTTGGGATTCACGATGGACCGGCATTCCCTCACATAGGTTAGTGCCGTTTCCAGTGACCAGCGCTGTTGTTTCATGGCATAAGCGATCACCGTGGATGCGGATCGAGACACTCCCATCTTGCAGTGCACCAACACAGCCTGTCCCGTTTTCCTGTGTCACGCAGAGTCAGAAGGCTTTAAACAAACTTCAATTTTGAGTAAATCTCTCACTTAATGTAATTTATTTACTTCAATGTTTTTGGACTTTAGTTTTTCCCCCAAGTAGCTTTATATGAAAGTGCTAATGCTTCACATGCCCCAAAGGTGAAGTGCAAGAATTCCACAGAGGCCGTCTGTAAATTTCAATAGGAAAGCATGTCAGCTCTTTTCATGCATTCACGGCAGTCATTGAATGTGTTCCTTAAGGATACATGTCGCAGTCATACCAGAGTTAAAGTGTGGCTGAACTCACAAACACAAAGAACAACTCCAGGTCATATGCACAGCTCTGTCACAGCATTCCGGGTTGGCTAAGGCGGTGGGAGGGCTGTGCATTTTGGGCTTAGAGCTATTTGTTTTGCAGTTTTTGATGCAGGAGTTTTAATAGTGAGAAAAAGACAGACGTGTCACTCTCAGTGTAAAGCTTAGATGTGGAACACAAGCCTCCTTGCTGGCGTTGCTGTGACAGATTCCAGATCTGATTGGCTGTTCTGCTGATTTCAGCACACAGCAGCCTGTTTAACTCCTAGCTAAAATAAAAGAAAACAGACTAAACATATATATTTATGTTTGTTTAAATCAATAAAGTTATTCAACACCACACATTTATTAACATACCATGAAATGGAACGTACAATTGTCTTGCGTGAGGTAAGTATATGTAATAATGTAAGTAACATGCACTTCTAAAGGAGGGTGATGTTGTCATATGGTACCATTACGCAGAAATGCAGATATTAGAATGGTGCACACTCTGGCTGCTTGCTGACAAATGCCGCAGTCTACGACCCGTCACGCGCCTGTAGAAAACAACTAGGGGGAAAGTTTCTGCCCTAGGAGTTCACCAAGCAATCATTTTGTACGGATTTGCCCATCTTTTGCCTGCAGACAGCCTGTATCCGCCATAAGGACAGTAATAATTCAGGCTTCAGTTAGACTCAATGTGTAGCCATCGTGTTATTTACTCAGAGTAACTCATTTTTTATTTTTGTAAAAACTACATTGTTGTTTTTGACCCACTGACGGATGATATTTTTATATTATCCAGAACCAAGAGAATAATTACATCTATTAATCTGTACATGATCTATTAACAGTTACAGTCTGGAGGCGGAGCCTCCTCCGATGTGTTTGATTTTGTCTCTACCTTGCAGTGTTAATAAAGTTGTATGTGTCCGGCCAGTGGGGAAGCAGGTTGGTGGATTCCACGTCATAGACTCTGATGTTCATGTAGGTAAAGGATTCTGGGAAAAAGTTGTCAATTTCCCTCGTCACATTCAGAATGTAGCCGATGCTGAAAAATACAGAGTTAAAACTTTTATGTTGACTTTTATTCTGACAAAACAGGGTTCAAATTGTGTTTTATATGGTTTAAAAACAAAAACAAAATAGAGAATGTTTGAAAGGGGAAAAAGTTAGGGGCAAAAGACACCAACTTGTTTTTCTGCAGCTCCTCAAAATTAGCTGCGTTCCACTCTGAGCCCTGAAAGCAAACACACATTTTAGAAAGAGGTTTAGTCAGGGCTGCACACGGCGAGAAAGGCCGACAGAGCTGTGTTCCCCATCACTGTTAACACACATGTCACAGAAAGAGGAAGTCACAGTCACATGACAACATCCTGGCGAAAGCACACTTCCTTCAGTTTGAGAAACACTTCTTTTTATCATACTAAAAAGAAGCTTAGTGCTTAGAAAATGAAAAAAAAAAAAAACTCACCAAGTATAAGTAGTCAAATATTTTGGATGGCTTGTCCATCTGCGCCATGGTAACCACAATCTCGTTGTCTATGTACTGCTTGTAGGGCCTCATATCAAAGCCTATCCTTTTTTCCAGAGTAGTGTGAACCTACAGTAGGGAAAGCAAAATCCATTTACCCATTTAATAAACCATTTTTCCATGTCTTAGACTATTGTCTCACCATTTTAGAGGTGAGATTGTCCAGGTCTTCTGTCCTCATGATGTCTCTCAGGTGCTCCTTGATCAGCATTTCATTGGAAATTCTGTCAGCTGAACTTTATTCATAGAAATAGGAAAAAAACAATCTGATGCATTTTCATAACAGATGACAAAGTGTTTACTCTATTTTACACAGTGCCTAAAGTACATCAGCACCACTGCTTTATTATTATAAAAATTGGCTGCATTACTACCACTAATAGCTGAATGCTGCTTGTTAAATGCTCATTTTAAATGTCAGCATAACATCTCAAACTGAAAAGACCTGAAATGACTTAAAGTGGATGTTTTACATAGTATCTGACTTGGAATGGCTTATTTTTCCACCTCAGGAAGTGACTTTCTTTGCACAGTAATGAGCGTTTTCCTGTCTAACATGTGAAACAGAATCAAAATTATTCCTATTTTTTCCTTGTTGTTGTAGCAACAACTGCAGCAAAATATTTCAGGAAACTAGACAGTAAATGTTTAATTTAGAAAACAATGTCAGCTTAGAGAAAGAGTCATGGAACGGATACATTTATTACACAATAGTGTGCCTTTTTATGTGGACCAAATTGCTATAAATATGTGTATATGCTACAATACTCAATATCTCATTTTTGTACTTGGAAATTTCCCAAATATGATCTGATTTTTAGCTACCGCCATCAGAAAAGTATCTTTACACAATATTGTCTTAATCAAGATATAGAACTACAATTAGAACTAGAACAAAGTTAATTTAAATTTAGTCTCTGCTGCTGCTCAATAAACATTAAAGACCCATTCCCATAAAACTCATGTTTTTGGTGTTTTTAACATGTTCTTGTGACATTTTTCTTATAATGGAAACCATGTATAAAGAAATTTCATCTTAAAATTGCATTTCTGAGAATTTCTTCATTTTAATGGTTGTGAATCAGGAGCAGACGCAATAATGTCCTTGAAAAAAGCTTGTAGTTTGAATGTAGAAGCTACAATTAGAGGAGCACAAGCTCCCTGCTCTGCTCCATTCTGATGCATCAGCCTGTAGACGACTAAGGTCAATGTACGTCTTTGTTTTCCTCGTCTCAGCTGGCATCCGGCTTAAAAACCTGCTGGATAGCTTCAATAATGCTCATCATTTTTGTTGCACCTTAAATTTGGGATTGTGAGGGACCGTAAACTGGTGGGAGAGCATGTAAACAGAAGTGGGGGACTGGCTTCCACCACGCCAACAGTGCCACTCACAGCTCAGAGGTGAGTTTCTAATGAACTCCTGCCGCTCTGCAGAAACCATGTCTTAGAAAATAACAGGGTTTTAGACTTTGCCTATAAACAGTAATTATGATTAGAAGACCACTGGGAACACTTTGAAAATAGATGATCAGAGTTTAAAGGGTTCTAAAATTATATAAAAGCAGGTATAAATATATATATATATGCATATTTTTACCTCTGTCCATCACTGTCTCTGCGGACTGACTCCAGGTCATTCATGGCTTCCCACTCATTGAGGCAGACCCGATCCGATTCGAGGTGTTGAATGTAGTGCTGGGCCCACTCCAGCCCGGTGCCGGGGATCAGCGCTGCCTTGACAGCCCGCTCGCAGCAGCCGTGCAGCACCTGCAACACCGACCTTACAGCAAGAGATAAAGGAGTGTCACTGTTTTCCTAAGAATCAAATATAAAAACAATAAAAAAAAAATGATAACGCTGCAGGCGCCACATGATCTCTCTTCAGCCATTCCTCCCGAGGCCTTCTGCAGTGCAAACCACTGCTGAAGCCATTGTTCAGGATTGTAAGGACAGGTGGAGTTACGCAACGCTTGTCTGTGTACACAAAGGAAATTGGCTGCTGTAAAGTTCATACCAACTAAACACTTCTTCATGTCTGAGGCTGATGAATTTTCCAGTTTTTCAACACTCACCAACGTCTTAGCATAAACAACCCATCTTTTTTGTTTGTTTATGTTGGGACAGGATATCCCTTCGTGCAGTTGCACGTCGTTTCAGTATGTATGAGTTTTCATTTCTATTGGATGTTTGCAGGACAAGTTTGGGAGTTTGAAATGACTAAATGTCAGCTGAGACGTTAAATGAAACAAATCCCTCTGAAGCAGCAACAAACCACGCCTCTCTCTGCTGACATTTGTCCGCTCTCAAATGCTAAAAAAACAACACCCTGGCATGCACAGCTTCCCCCAGACTGTGATTATTCTTTTGTTTTGCATGAGGCTACCAGCTAGCAGCTCAAAAATACACAATTTTAGTCTTTTTTGGACCACATTTTAAAAACAACATAGTAAAAGAAGTGACAACATGAAAAGGAAATGTTTTTAATTCCATCTGGGTCTATCCAGTCCAAATTTAGAGGAAGGTGCTAGAGGAATACAAAGATAATAATTGTGTAGAATACCCACCACATAGTCTGCATGGAAACTGGCTTGAAGATTCGGGTTTCCTCTGCTGAGGTAACACTGAAACCACTGCAGAAGACAAACAGAGCTATTTAAGGAGGTATTGATGTTTTGCTGGACAAAAGCGCAGTCTTCTCAAAGAGGGCAAAGAGAAACGACGCAGTGAAAACCAGAGACTCTTTGACTGATAATGAGGAGGATATGAACACAATTATTCAGCGAAATGTGGATGAACGTGTCAGCAGATTTACTAAGAAGAACTCATTACAAGAACTTTAGCTTAAACGCTCCGTTTCACAGCATCTTCCTCCTTGACAAGCAGCTATTTTAATCACAACAGAGAACAAACTTTAGTTACAAAACAACCCAACCGACACATTTTAGACGAACTACGACCTCACAAAAAAGAAGAAGCATTCGCTTCAAAGCAGCTAAACTGACCAAACATACAGAAAAGAAGAACACATGCTTTCATTTAAATTAAAAAAACACAAAAAAAAAAAATCAGACTCTGAAAGATTAAATATGTTTAATTTAACATTTAATGAGTCAACTTTATAAACAAAACATTCATTTTTGCAATAAACCCCTAGGATTCTCAGTCTTTATTTTTCTTTAATTAAAAGAATAAATAAATTACCCATCTCCATCCAGATACACCTGTGTGTCACTCCATATGGGCAGAACCAGGCCAATGGTGCATTGGTTGCTGCAAAGAATCAAGCGAGATATTTTAACTTGCCAAGGTTGAACTGAAATATTTAAAGGAGTATAAACAGGATCTTGGGCTCGTCTTTGCAGAACAGTACACCGCCATCTGAGTTACACTGACCTGTCTGATCTGGGGAAGTCCACCCCTAGAAGGATGCTCTCCTGTTTATTGCCCTGCGTGGAGACGATGATCAGATACCTGACTCTGACAGGACTGACAGACTCCAACTCCACTGCCTGCAAGGCAGAACCCAGGGGTGCATTAGCCCAAAATATGAGCGACAGAGAGCAGAGAATGGACAGAAGTGAGTTTGTCTGTGAGGCTGTCGGACGCCGTTGTATCCAGTAATGTCATTTTTGCTTATTTTAGACAACCCCAAAAACTATATGGTGTGAAAAATAAAAGAAAAAGTCATGTCACAGTATTATCTAGATTTTTGTGTGCTCAAACTCCTCATTAATTTGGTTATTTCAACAAATTTCAGCAATTAAAACAAAGGGGAAAAACAAATACATTACAAATACATAGATCCATCACATCTATTTTAGATGTTAATTCAGAAAAAAAGATAATACTCTCTTCTTGACAGTATAATTGCTCCTAATCATAAATAGACATGTTTGCACTTAAACATACAATACACATAAATGACACATCGAATTGATTAAATACAATGATTGTCAAATAGTTTGATTGCTTGAACGGGAAAGATGCAAACATTAAAAAATCCCACCTTATGTTTTACTTCTTTTTCCATACTTTCTATTATAAGTTTATTAAGCCTGAAATTCCAAAACTGATCACTTTGGGTTATCAATTTGTTGAATACATTTTTTCCCCTTATACTTTTGTAATATTCAGGTCAGCTGTTGCACTGTTTTTTTTTAAGTACTCTGAAACAATTACCTTTTTTTTAACAGTACTTTATTCAAGTGTCATCCAGTTGCTTCCCTTCAATAACCAGCAGTTTTTCTGAAACCCAGCTGTCTGCAGCAGTGAGGACAAGTGGAGGAAGAGTATCTTCCTGTGCTAACTCTAAGAAGACTGAAAAGCTTCCTCTAAGTATTCCATTATTAGTCAGAGGAGATGAAGTTTCACAATAGGTATATAATGACACAGCTAAGAGTCCAGCCACATTCACAGGGTTATTTATAAATGCCACAGAAATAACAGCTTTTTTTTTTTAAAGACTAAGGATTGTCAACGTTGCAAGAAAGCTAAAAGATTAATTACAATATCTCGACTTTTATAAACTGCGTTTAAAGTATGACTTCCTAACCAGGATACAAACTTAACTCTTTATTTAGGCTTTAATGACTTGACTTGCAGCACGGAAAACACCTCACCAGCTTGATGGTATCTTCTGGTCTGAGCTGCTCCAACATGGCGTGGATGTGTTTGTTTTTGGTGACTGATGCTGCGTTGCCTTGCTTTGTAGGAGGAGATGCTGGTTGGGAAGTTTCCTTCGGTGGATCACTTCTCTCGCCATCTTCCAGGTGAAGCACTGCCCCTTTCACAAGAGCAAAGCTCTCCCTGTAAAAAAAGGAACGTTTCATTCGTTTACACACCATTTAGTCAGTTAGTAGACACTTTCATTCAGTGGGACCAGCAAATGTGAGCTACAGATCCAGATGTTTTCCTTCAAAAACAGTCTCATATGTTGTATGTGATACTTTAAAGCTTATATAGAGCAACAGCTACCTTTTCTGAAGTCTCCCTCTTCTTTGGAAGCTTTCATCCTTCAAAAACAAAAAAACAATTACAATTCTGTTTAAAATATAAACATTAATTGTGCTTAGAGACCCACTCTAATGAAAATCATGCTTTTAACGTGTTCTGATGATGGAGGATATACAGTACAGACCAAAAGGTTTGGACCCACCTTCTCATTCAAAGAGTTTTCTTTATTTTCTTCACTATGAAAATATGAAAATTGTAAATTCACACTGAAGGCATCAAAACTATGAATTAACATATATACCTAACAGTAAAGTGTGACACAAATCAAAATATGTCATATTCTAGGTTCTTCATAGTAACCACCTTTTGCTTTGATTACTGCTTTGCACACTCTTGGCATTTTCTTGATGAGCTTCCAGAGGTAGTCACCTGAAATGTTTTTCACTTCACAGGTGTGCCCTGTCAGGTTTAAGAAGTGAGATTTCTTGCCTTATAAATGGGGTTGGGACCATCAGTTGTGTTGTGCAGAAGTCAGGTGGACACACAGCTGATAGTCCTACTGAATAGACTGTTAGAATTTGTATTATGGCAAGAAAAAAGCAGCTAAGTACAGAAAAACGAGTGGCCATCATTACTTTAAGAAATTAAGGTCAGTCAGTCCAAAAAATTGGGAAAACTTTGAAAGTGCTCCAAGTGCAGTCACAAAAGCCATCAAGTGCTACAAAGAAACTGGCTCACATGCGGACCGCCCCAGGATAGGAAGGAAAGGAAGACCAAGAGTCTCCTCTGCTGTGGAGGATAAGTTCATCCGAGTCACCAGCCTCAGAAATCACAGGTTAACAGCAGCTCAGACTAGAGAGCAGGTCAATGGCACACAGAGTTCTAGCAGCAGACACATCTCTACAACAACTGTTAAAAGGAGGCTGTGTGAATGAGGCCTTCCTGGTACAATATCTGCTAGAAAACCACTGCTAAAGAAAGGCAACAAGCAGAAGAGACTTGTTTGGGCTAAAGAACGCAAGGAATGGAAATCTGTGCTTTGGTCTGATGAGTCCAAATTGGAGATTTTTGGTTCCAACTACCGTCTTTGTGCGACGCAGAAAAGGTGAACGGCTGGACTCTACGTGCCTGGTTCCCACCGTGAAGCATGGAGGAGGAGGTGTGATGGTGTGGGGGGGCTTTGCTGGTGACACTGTTGGGGATTTATTCCAAATTGAAGGCACACTGAACCACCACAGCATCTAGCAGTGGCATGCTATTCCATCCGGTTTGCGTTTAGTTGGACCATATTTTATTTTTCAACAAGACAATGACCCCAAACACACCTCCAGGCTGTGTAAGGGCTATTTGACCAAGGAGAGTGATGGGTGCTGCACCAGATGACCTGGCCTCCACAGTCACCGGACCTGAACCTAATGGAGATGGTTTGGGGTGAGCTGGACCGCAGAGTGAAGGCAAAAGGGCCAACAAGTGCTAGCCATCTGTGGGAACTCCTTCAAGACTGTTGGAAGACCATTTCAGGTGACTACCTCACCAAGAGTGTGCAAAGCAGCAATCAAATCAAAATGTGGCTACTTTGAAGAACCTAGAATATGACATATTTTCAGTTGTTTCACACTTTTTTGTTATGTATATAATTCCACATGTTAATTCGTAGTTTTGATGCCTTCAGTGTGAATCTACAATTTTCATAGACATGAAAATAAAGAAAACTCTTTGAATGAGAAGGTGTGTCCAAACTTTTGGTCTGTACTGTATATATAAAAAAATAAACGTACTTTTGTGATTATTTCTTTATTTAAATCTTTCTAAATCAGGAGCAGAAGAAAACTGCTGATGGAAAAAGATCTGATTTGGTACGTAGAAAATACGCTGGGTGGTCCACAAGCATCCTGCTCCGCTCCAATCCGATGCATCCACGTGCAGACAACCAGATCCATGTACGTCTTTGTTTTTCTTCCTCTGAGCTGACATCTGGCTCAAAACTCTACGGCTGGATAGCTCCAATAATGTCATTTTTGTTGGGAATGTGAGGGGCTGTAAGCTAGTGGGACAGCGTGTAAAAAGATGGGTGATGGGAAGTGGGGGCAGGCTTACACTATGCCAACAGTTCCACCAACAACTCAGAGGTGAATTTCTAATGAACTCCTGCTGCTCTGCAGGAACTATGTCCAAGAAAGCAACACCGATTTTTTATTTTGGCTAAATACTGCATAATCCTAATGAAAAAAACACTGTGGTTGCTTGGAAAACAGATCAATAGAGGATCAGAGTAGGATTTTGTTTTCCTGTTTATGTTGAATGCATGTAATTATAGACATACATTGCTGCCAAATTAATGTGTTTTGTTATTAAAAAGAAGACAGTCTGAAGCTTAGCAGATCTTTGAACGGCAACACAACGATCCAGATTTTACATTTTTGTCAAAATTTGAACTAAATTAGGAAAAAATGTGCTGTAAAACAAAGTTCTCAAACAATACTAAGCAAAGGTTGATTTTGAGTTCTTTTATTGTGCATGTACAGACACAAAGGATAGGAAATATTTTTAGTAATTCTCTACATGACCAGTAAAACAACTTTAATGAGGTGCAGCAGAGAGAAGACAAACACACACAAAGAGGGACAAGTCTTGTGCAAAGTCATTCAAGTGTGGGTTTGGGTTGAAACAAGTTGAATATTAAGAACATTGTTGAGCAAAAATAGAAACTATAAGGAAGACTATCACACAAAACTAGAGAGGTAAAATAGAGGAATAACTAATAATGAATGAACTGCAGTGGTTAGGAGGAAAAGACACTTCAGACAGTATCATTACCTTTTATGTAACTGACAAGTCCAGACAAAGTCAAGAAAAAAAAATGCAAAGAAAAATGGGTGGGAGCCAGAGGAGGAATGATGAGAGGATAGCAGAAAAAAAGGAGAAAAGGAGAAAACACAAGTTAAGATAGTTGGAAGATTAGATTATGTGACAGAAATATGCCAAGAATGAATCCAGAATCCATACCTCAGTCATTTATAGTGAACAGATCAAGTACAGGACAAAAGACAAACCTTTGAACGATGAGTGATTTTCACAACAAAGTGATGTAATGAGAGAAAAACAAAAGATGACAGAAGCAGATGAGGTTTTATTTAAATGACTTTTTTTTAAATGAATAAATAGCTTTTACTTAGCAGTTGAAACAAAAGGTGTTGTAGTTGTAATGATGCCAGTCATTCCTAAACCCACTTTTTACGACATGTTTTCTTGGAAGACTAATGGTGCAACTTATCCTTTGTAATGACGTTCAGACAAGGCCGCCTGCTTATCTAATAGGGAAAATATGGGCCAGATGTCTACAGAAATCAGCTGAGTGTGTTCTCCACACACGGTGTGCGCGTGTTGTTGACAAAATTCCCCGCTCTCTGAAGGAACCGTCAACCTGACACACATCTGAGGATGCAGTGGAAAATGTTTGTGTAGATGACTCGTCTTACTGGAGCGGCAGCTATGGATGGGATCCTGTGCAGGGTCAACAAAGCCATTGCACAGCGGCGGTCTGCCTCTGCTGCGCTCTGTGGTTTCTGGCAGGTCCCAACAGGTTCCTCAGCCAACAGCTCTGTGCTCCTTTCTGTAATGATAAACAGATATTTTAGACAGATTACCGGTACGCACAGTAAACAGGACCTCAAGAAAGCCAGACACCCACCTAAACTAACTCAACCAGCTTAAACTGTGTTACAAATAAATTATTTTTGTGCAATTCAATTTAAAAAGAATAGAATCCCTTTGGTAAGCAAAATAAACATTTTTGTTTGAAAGACTGGTTCGGCATCCTTTTTTGTACAGCTTTTGACCAAAAAATGAGACTTAAGTTCTCCTGGATAACCGAAATGTATTATATCAGTGCATTTAAGAAAAAACAACCCCTTTTATTTTATTTATTTTTAAGGAATTTGCTTGGAGAAGACAGGTGAAAGAAATTTGAAAACTTTATGTGCCAATTATTCCTCAAACTTGCACAAACTTGTTAGTGTGCAGCCATTGGCACCTCTAAGCACCTGAATGCTTTTCTGATGTTTGAAAGAACTTAAACCATGCGTAAAAACCCTCTGTAGCTATAAAAAAAAAAAGCTTGGAAAGGTTTGGCAGACTTTAGGACTGTTATATAATTATCACAGCAACGCCTGCAAAACAAGTGATGTTTTTTTTAGGTTAGCATGTATATCAAATGAAAGGAAAAGATCAAGAATCTAATTTAAAATGTAAATCATCTTTAAAGCAGGGTGTAGGTCATATCATTATTGGTGTTGCTTGTAGCTTGGAAAAAAATTCCTTTACAAAACATCTGGACTAGAATTAGAGTGGCACACTTTAAAAGAAAGAAGTGCAATAAATGCTATAACCACTAAATGTTGCAATGATAAAATGACTAGAGTACACACCTAGTCTCTACACTGACCTACTGGCCTTTTACTTTTGTCCTCTTCAGGAATGATTAGCTACTCTTATGAAATATGCCACAAAGAACAATATTAGCTGTTTGCCTACTCCTGTTCACACACTTTGTACTATTTTTACTGCTATTGTCCACCAATTGATAATAAAACATTTGAATTCCTCATGCAACCCAACTTAGGATGTCCTCTGCAAATAAAATGCAGAATAGATGCTCAGTAAAAACAAAAATCTTAAAGATATATTTGATGCAACACACATATATCATGAGGAAAGTGGCATCCTTAAGCGTTCTGAGAGATGCTAAATATTTTATTGAAACTTTTTTTTTTTTAAACCACTTTGCATTTTAGTACTCTATATTAAGTATTTTGCTATAATGTGTCCGTTTCACTTGCTTGGCAGCATTCTTCACTTTCACTTTAAACAATTATAATTTTGTGCATGCACATATTTATGTTTATATGTGGCCTTTATTCTACATTTAAAGGAACCTTCCTCGTAATATTTGTAAAATCAAAGGCTACAGCATTGTAAAATAATAATAATAAAAAAGGTGGAAAAGCAGTTAACAATTTAGATTAATAATTTAATTTAGCAGTACTAGTAGAGGCAGATTATTAGGATTTTCCACACTTGCAAACATAGACTGGTGTCTAACTAAATAAAGCAACAGCAGAGCCAGAGACATACCTGAAGTAAAGCGTCAAACTAAGTATAGCAAAGCCGCACTATGAAGTCAGAACCCGGCTTCAACTCGATGGATCAAGTGACTCCGCAGTAAGTACAGAACAAAAAGGTGCAACGAAATATAGCCTGATTATGACTCCTCTGCTAAAAATAATAATTCGTAACGTAACGCAACAATGACAGAAAAAATAATGATGATATGCAGATTGGTGTGATAAGCAATTTAAGCTAACTCAATACGTTGCTGCAGCTTTGTAATTCTGTGTGTTTTCGTGTCATTTTCCTCACCTTTCAGAGCTGGAACCTCTCCTATGGTTTCCTGATATGAATGCTTTTAAATGTCTTCCGTGCCAACAGCTCCTTATTCCGCCCTCTGCTGATGTTGAGTAATGACTTCAATTCCCATAAGGCATAGCAGCTACTAAAACCGACTGAAGCGGGTCACCAGCGTTAGTGGGAGGAGATACTGACGTCACACGTAAAACACATTTGAAGCACATAACTGTCATCGAAACTCCATCGTAAAATATTATTATTTGGATAAAACTTAAACTTAATGCAAATGCAGGGGTTTGGATTTGGAAATGGTTATTTGAATGGTTAGTTAAAGAATTAAAAAAAGACAGTCTTCCGGATCTCGGGGAAGACGCCAATTATAGGCGAGGAGGCGTGATAGAACTGCACTTTGCAACTCCATAAAATCATAAATATTTATTGCGAAAAGCAATTCCTAAACATTTCCCCGAACAAAAGCCAAGTATCGGAGGAATCTGAGGAGATCAAAAAGTTGCTTGATTTAGTGCTGGAGGAGGTTAGATCCATGAAGATAGTTCACGGACAAATTGTGGACGCGCTCGAAGAGGGTAGACAAACAAACAAACAAACAAAACAAACAAACAAATAAATAAATAAATACATTTGAATACATATTCGAATACAACTGTAGATATTTATTGTACTACTCCTTAATAATACTACCATATTTCATCTACTGCATAAATTTGGGAGAATAGGCAATAGCTATAACTGCATAAGAAGAATTCTTTCCTAAATCTTTATAACATGCCACAGATCAAGTATAAAAAGTAAGTGCATATTTTACTGTCATTATAAATGCAATACTTAAGTTATTAATACATGTATAAGATTGTAGGCATGCATAATTAAACCATGAATGACCCATGAATGTGGTCCTCCAAACTTGTGGATAATGTCATTCAGTGCATATGTACCAATAGAAAATGCTGTTTTACGTTATGTTCTAGGAAATGTATACATTAAGGCACTTTTTCAGAAAAAGATTGTCATTTTGCTACGTGTTATTCATTATTGGAAACAATATATAGATTATTTATCTTGGAATAGGATGAGGCTTTTTAATCGGTCTCTTAATTCCAGTAAGATAAAATAAATTTATCATAATAATTTACATGGATTTTACTCTGCAAAACCCAATGTTGACATAATGTACCTTTTGTAAACTTTCGCCTAAAACAGTTACATTTTTGTATTGTTTTTGCCTATCTTCTCAATCTTTTTGACACATTTTCTGTGATTTATTTGGTTACAAATTTACCCTCTCCTTTTTGTTTTCTTTGGAAAAATATATTACTTGGCATCCACCAATACAAGAATATGCTGTTTAAATTTTTATTAATTATACTTATTCCTATTCCTTGCTGTATTTTACGTTTGTAAATTAACATATTCTAAAAAAAATACAAAATAAAAAAATAAATTTTTAGTTGCATATCAGACTATCTGATGAATTGATTATTTTTTCAAACAAAAAAGCAAGTAACATGAAACTGTTTAAAGTATTAAATCTGTAATGTTTTGTCAAATCTAGTTTTACATACGCATTCTTTTTATTAATTTTATTATTCATCCCTACCCGTGACACTTTATTTTATTTTCATTCTGTGTTGTGCCTAGCAGGTACAATAAAGTTTTGGGGAAAAAAAGGAAAAGAAAATCCAACGCACGCGCAATAAAACGGACATTTAACACTTCCGGTTTGTGCGAATTGTAGTTTCTTGCTAAATCATGGTTCAAATTGCAGTCTGAACTTTGTCCCCAGTTCAAAAAGGACTCTAGCACCAGCACCGGGCGCGTTAGTGGGATGAAAGCAGCGGCTAAACTCATGAAGGTGTTCATAACCAGACGAATCCCACAAGAGGGGATGAAAATCCTGGCAGCAGCAGAAGGGTACGACTTTTCCTTTTTCAACCTTGGCCAAATGTAAGCCCTGCAGGCAGATTTATAGTAGTGCTTCCTACTCTGTGTTCTTTTCAGTTCTCTATGAAGCAATAAAATTGTCTCTAGTTTGAGAGTTACAGGTATAAAAGTTAACAAATAACTTTCAATGGTGACAAGTCACCAACAAAGTCATCTTAATTACGAAAAGGTACAGTTTTGACATCTTAAAATGTGTTTGTTTCCATGGAAACAGATGTGAAGTGTCTCAGTGGGACTCAGATGAACCAGTACCGCGATCAGAGCTCCTCAAAGGAGTTCAAGGAGCTCACGGTCTCCTGTGTTTGCTGTCAGACAAGATCGACCAGGAGGTTTTGGATGCTGCAGGTACTCATCACCTCTTATCTGATTAAGTGACAATAATAACAAAAAAAGAAAAACCTCATATCAAAGTCTTTTCCTTATCCTATGTGGTGCAGCTTTTTAAAAAAAATGTTCTGAAGCATAAAACTAACTTTTGTTTTCAATGATTCCATAAATAATCGTTGCTGTGAAAATTACATTTATTTTTTGCAAAACAAGAAACTTTTCTTTGAATTGATCTTGAGGCAACAAGCTGATATTTAATGATCTAATTCTTCTTAATTCAAGGATGTAACTTTCTATTCTGTGTCTGAGATTATTATTATTAAACACAAGTTATTTTGTTCATAATCTCATAGTTTAATGTGATTTATAATGAAACATATTAGAGAAAGGAAAGTCAACTCAGTCTTATAGGTCTGAATGTCTCTTTTTATTTCTATTTATTTATTTATTTTTTATCTCTTTAGGGCCAAACCTGAAAGTAATCAGCACCATGTCTGTGGGATTTGACCACTTGGTCCTTAGTGAGATCAAAAAACGGTGAGCTGAAAGCATTAAGGCGATGTGATTGCCGTCTCGTCATTATTCTTTGCTTGTTTCAGAGGCATACGTGTCGGATACACACCGGATGTCCTGACGGATGCCACAGCTGAGCTGACCGTGGCTCTGCTGTTAGCCACGTCACGCAGATTACCCGAAGGTGTGGAAGAGGTTAAAAGGTCAGTCTGGTTGAAGTACTCGTTAATAGCAATGTGTGTGTATTTCTCATACCAAATGCAACAAACCAAGCATGGTTTATCTAAACAGCAGAAACACTGTAATTTTCCTCTTTGCAGTGGTGGCTGGAGCTCATGGAAGCCTCTCTGGTTGTGCGGTTATGGTCTGTCTGGCAGCACAGTGGGCATCATTGGACTCGGACGCATCGGTTGAGCTATGACTCTTGTTGCTATGTTTACTCTTAACAGCACTAGTTCATTATCCTAGAAATTAATATGAGTCATGTAGGCAAATATTTGTTCAGTAGAAAGATGTTTCCAGCCTTTATAGTCTAAAGCCTTGCTTGTTTGTGTCTGAGGGCAGGAATGGCCATAGCTCAGAGACTTCTGCCCTTTGGGGTGAAGAGGCTGCTGTACTCTGGGAGAACAGCCAAAAGCTACGCTGCAGAGGTGAATGGAGAGTTTGGTAAGACAAATAAGGAGCAAAACACTGACGTGGGGTAATGCAAGAGTGGCTGATGAAGATGAATCACAGAGCGATGAATCCTTTAAAACTTTTTTTATTCCCATGTTTGAGTATCTGGTATCTCTGTTCCTGGAAGTCTAATTCAGTTTCCTCTGCGTTTCACAGTTCCACTGGACACACTTACGTCTGAAAGTGACTTTATAGTGGTTTCCTGCTCGCTTACACCAGAAACCCAGGGCCTGTGTGACAAGGCCTTCTTTAGCAAGATGAAAAAAACAGCAATCTTCATCAACTCCAGCAGGTAGGAGAACAAGGATTTATAAGACTAGATAAGGATTTTTACTTGAGATTCCTTTTACGGCCTTTGTTCTTTTTGCACGTGTGTTGTATTGTTGTAGGGGAGCTGTAGTAAACCAGGAGGATCTGTACGATGCTTTGAGCAGCGGTCGGATTGCCGCCGCTGGACTGGACGTAACAACACCTGAGCCTCTTCCTACAAACCACCCACTTCTAACATTAAAAAACTGTGGTGAGTGAAGGAGTCAAAGCAGGTTTTTGAGCCAGCTTACTTGTAAAACTTTAAAATCGTGTTTTTTTTTCCCCTCTCCGTTCCAGTGGTTTTACCACACATAGGAAGTGCCACTTACTCCACCAGAGGCGTCATGTCAGCGTTGGCGGCTCAAAACCTGTTGGGAGGTTTGCAGGGGTCAGACATGCCCAGTGAACTGACCCTGTAGAAAAAGACAATGAAGCTATAGTGCCAAGTGTTCCCTGCAGAGCAGTGGGAATATAGAAGTACGACAATATTAGTGGGAATGAGAGCTGCTGCAGATGCTCTTTTATGTGTGTTAGATTAAATGTTTTGTGCAACAATTCACTTAGGAATGAGTTCAACTTGAGGAAAACAAGGTTTTATTTAGTTATTTTATGTTTTTGAAATTAGTTCGGATAAAGAAGAGTAGCTAACCAGTACTTTAGCAAGAAATAATGTTTTTTTTTATTTTTATTTTTTTAAATGTTTACTGATTTCCTCTAAACCAGATTAATATTAGACCAGATGAAGTGATTATTCTCTTTTCTACAATTTGTCTCATTGCTACCATTTTTATCATTACTGTACTTCAAAGTAACATTACTCAATTGAAAAATAGAAAAAATAAAAAAAAATAAAATAAAATGATTAAAAAATACTGTTTGAATGTAACACCTTTTTGTCAGTTTTGCTCAACTATTCATAAGCCATAAAGAAAAATATAAAGAAAAATTATTGTATTATTTGATTATTATATGGTTATATAACAAAAACATGTTAATTGTTTAATATGTTAATATGTTAGACCATCCCTATGGCATAAAATGAGATAAAAACAAAAAATCAATTATGAAGATAAATAATGTTAATATTTATCCCAAATTTAGGTTAAAAAAGTGGAATGAAGTAAGATTCTTATTAGGAGTATTTTTTAAATGTACTTATTTAAATGTATCTCTTTACAGCTTTTGAATTGATCATCAAATTTGTAATGTTTCAATTATTTTAGTAGCAATTTTTAGTACGTTTCTAAATTTGCTATTTTAGCATTATTAGTACTTTTTTTTAGAATAAACATTAAAAAACGGTTTGTGTTAAAATTTAATTTATAGATAGTTTTTTTTAAATAAATCCAACAAAGTCTACAAAATACAACATTTATTGCTAGCATATTAACAGTATCAGTGCATAAATCCATTCAATGGTTGTAAAAGTGCTACATTTCATTGTTTTGTTCTAAAAGAAATAATAAATAAATAATAATTTTTTACTGAAATGGATGTAAAAAAGAAAACAGTCCCTGCTCAGAGCAGCGTGTCCGCGAAAGACGGCCCCTCTTTCCAGTTTAAGCAGGTGTTCTTCGAGTGCTTGTAGAGGTGGGAGGACTGGCTGAAGCGCTTGCCACATTTCTGACAAGGGTACGGCTTTTCCCCCGTGTGGACGCGAATGTGCTTCTTGCAGTCGGTCAAGTTCATGAAGGTCTTGCAGCAGATTTTGCAGGCGTATTTCTTCTCCCCTTCCACCAGCAGCACATGGTCCTCGGCAGCAGCTTTTTTACACTTGGACAGAACGTCCTCTGAAGCTTTGGTCAGGGTGGGCCGATCTGCTGCCTCCCCGGCTGGCTCGGTGACCGACTCTGACCCTGGAGGAACTTTGGGAGCGATGCGGCGAAACGTTGTGCCAGAGCTCTTTCCGGATCTTGCAGGTTGAACGACAGCGCTCTCTAGACTGAGGCCTGATCCGATCCCACTCAAGAACCCCGTGAAAGAGTTCTGGGTGGGTTGGAGGATGATCGTGTCACTAAACCCTGTGTTTTGAGTGGGCTGCAGAAACTGCTGCAAGGGAACGTTTGTGACTGGAAAAACCAGAGATGAAGAATCGGAGGGCTGGGTTGAGGGGTCGCCTGTTTCCTCCAACTTCTCTTCCTGCACATCTGCTGTCGGAGCATCGCTGGCAGCTGCAGCCGCAGTTGCAACCGCTGTGAGGCTGGCTAGACTATCCTCCTCCTCCTCCAGAGACTCCATCTCACTGCTGGGATTGAGGAAGCAGGAAAAAGCAAGCTCAGAGAGGCTATCCAGACCTTCTCCATCCACTGAGACTTCACCCAAATCCCCCACCTGCCTCTGTGCATCTGTCTGACCATCTGTGTGCAGGGATTGTAAATCCCCTCCTGCATGTCCACACATTGACACTTTCTCATCATTTAGATGCACAGCCGTGTGATTTGTGCAGTCCTGCAGGGGGGATGGAAGGGAATTGTTTGGCAACGTTTCTGGATCAGGGGAGTACGAGCTTACGTTTTCCTTCTTCACCTCCAGTATTTGCATTTTGAACTCCTCCTCCTCCTCTTTTCCCACCTTTACTTTGACCACTGGGTTTCCATCCATATCCTCACTATTCCCCCACAATGCTCCTCCTGTGCTGCTGTCTGACTGGGTTGGCAGCTGGACCTCCTCCGACTCTCCTTTCATTGCTTCATATTTCTCCTCGTCTTCATCAAAACCTTGGTTTCCCCAGATCCCTTTGCTCTTTGGGGGGCTATCTTGGGATGATGTCTCCTCTCCTCTTTTCTCCTCAGTGCTCCTGGTCACAGTAGGCGAACGCTCCTTATAGTTTGCTCCAGGCAGTCGATGGAATCTCTTCCTGTCGTTGGGCCTGTCCTCCTCCGATTTTCTCTTCTGTCTTAAAGACGTTTCCAGACTCTGCTCTCTGCTCCCACAGCTCTCTTTGTCTCCCCCTGACTGGCTCACCTCCTCTCCCTCCTCTTCATTATCCAGGTCTAAAATTATCAGCTGCTGGGAGCCGGTTGCTGCTTGTGAACACGGACACTGGCACTGCTTCTTCACCGACCTCCAGCCCCTCGGTGCTGATGTTGGGAAGTTTTTCCTGGAAAGGTGGAGCTTGCAGGCTTTGACCACAGTGTTGAGATGTAAGTGTGAGGCGGCCAACAAAACATCCATGGCGCTGGAGGCTTCTAGAGAAAGAGTTGAGGTGTAAATCATGTCCAGGAGGATTGAAAAGGCCTCGGGGGTCACAACCTCTGGGTCCAGCGCCATCACACAGGGATCTCTGTTTCTAGCAGATGTGTCTGCTTCTGATCCTCCGTCGGCACTGTCACAGGAACTGAGGAGAGCCCTGAAGTGAGAGCTGCAGGCAGCCAGGATGGAGCGGTGAGCTCGAAAGGTCTGATCTCCGACCACCACAACACAGTCACAGAGCTGAGCGTGGAGGCGCTGGTGGTTTAGCTGACTGAAAACATGCTGGAAATGACCGGGGAAATCCATCTCTGCTGCTGCTGTGTCAGTTCTTTAACATTCACCACTTTACTGTGGAAAAAAAAATATATGAAGGTGGTAAACAGTTTGTAAAATGTCCCACAATGCATCAGCTGAAATGTAGATCACCACTCAGAGTAGCATCGTCTGCGATGGCTGTCCTGGAGATGCTGTGGAAAATGGGCGGGCAGACAGACAAAAGCATCGATGGATGCGGAGGAGAGGCGAGAATAGTCTCCAAAAAGAAAAACATGAGTCCACGCAGCGGATACGGAAGCCTTAACAATACTATACATTTAAAACCGATCTATCGTCATTATAAAGCCAGAAGGTCCAAACAACCGAGCGATACAGCATCCATTGTTACGGCCGCCGCTGCCTAATAGACGCTTTAGTTGAACAACACTGCCCCCTAGCGGCTATAACAGTAATTACTTAATAAAGATAGAACAATTAATTTGGAGATTCTTTTGCTACAAGACCAGCTGGAGGGGAAAAGAAAAGCTAGAAATAAAAATAATACAAAATTATTTCATAAAGCTCAACTAATGCAAAGATAAAGAAAAACCTAGTTTTTAAAAATAAAGAAAATGAATGTGGATGTATACACAGCTGTAGTTTTTCCTTTACATTAGAGCATCAGCATTCTCTTGTTTGAAATTGAATAGAAATATATTTTGTATTATCTTAATTCTAACTCCTCTGCAGGATTTGCTGCTATTTTAAACATTATGCTTCTGCATTTTAATGCAGAAATAGACCTTTTTTTTCTCCAAAGTTGTTTCGCCGTGGCAACACCTGATGGGATGTGCCGAATGGGAGAACAACTTTTGGGCAATAACCCTCAAACTCCTGGATTTACACCCTGTGCTGGCACATATCTATGTACTGTATATGTTTATATTAACATGTTTGTTCTTTTAAACTTCAATACTTTTCTAACCTCCTTGTTAAATGGCTTTCATGTCTTTTTATCTGCAATATACAGTTTTGTTTAATCACTGTAAGCACATAACTGACATTTTAAAATTGTGTACATATCGTCTTTTCTGCACCGATATTGTGACTGCTTTTAATCTCATTGTACAAGTGAACAATGACAATAAAGGCATATCTATCTATATAGAGAAAAACAAAATATTTTATTTCATCCACACATTTAAATAAGAACAAATCTCATAATTGAATGGCAACATAGTGGTCTAAAAACTTGTTTTAGGGTAGCTTTTTAAAGCCAGAAACACCTTGTATAAGAAACATACGGCTCTAAAATTAAACAACTGAGAAAAACAAGGAATTTCAAATGTTTGTTAAATTACGCCTGCTTACACTATCGCAAAAAGAAATTACGAAACAAAAGAATAATAAAAAAGATGCTCAAATAAATTACCATTGTTTCCATTTATTGAGCAGTACAACTAAAAGACATATCTTTGAACAGAACTCTCCACCTAACAAACAGTAAGAGTTAAATATAACGACTGACAGACATTCAAAACATTTCACAAAACTAAAAAATAAAAGATCTTTGAAGCAGTGATGGAAGAACAACAGAAGCTTCAATGGCCCACATCTGCTGCAGGTCCTCGCCGTCTCTGATGCTGGAATCTCTTGATAGATGGTGGAAAATACAGCTGGACATCGGCTTCTTCTCATATGCTGTCCAGCTTCTTTAGCACATATGGGGCTGCAAACAGAAACAAAACGCATAAGATGTTGAGATGTTGCACAACATGGCAATAAAGAATTGAACTCTGGCTGAGTTTGTGGAGTGACTTGAGTGTTTTTTAGCATTTGATTTTTAAGAACAGCTCCTCCTAAAATCTCTGCAATTAGAACAGAATGTTTTTTTAATTCTGAATTCTTAACAGCTTGACATCGAACCATTATTATAATTTTAATGATAAATAAGGCTAATCTTTATTTTCAATAATTACAATTTATAAAAGCAAATGTGCATTTGAAAAAAATACCCCTTTTAATAGAAAATTAGACTAGTTTTCAGCAAATTTGAATGCACAATTTTCTAAATTTCACATAGAAATCAACAATCACTCTCAAGAGGAGAACTTAACTGTTTTAACCCCTGTTTTGTTTTAGTGTTTAAAATTCAGCTTGTGCTTCCAGTATGAACAGACTAATAACTGATCACGGAGATAGAACGATGCTATGACAACAAATAAGGAGGAAACACGTGTAGGTACAAGAAGTCCGTACAGATTGTGACCTGCGGACGCTTACCGACTCTGAGCAGAGCGACGTAAAGAAGAAAGTTCCGAACAGAGGAAATGACGTCTTCTCGCATTTTCTTTTTCATCTCCTCTGGGTCCATTTTCGGACCGAGTCCTTCAAGTTTAAACATCTCAGCTTTGTTTTAAAACCGTTTTGGGGTCAAATTTCTTCCCTCGATGGCTTTGCGACGACGGCGTGAACGAAGTCTGGCAGGAAATACGTCACAACTGACATAGAACGGCAGCCTCGGAGGGTCAAACCGCATTCGCCAAGGTGATCGCTGTTTTTGTTTAGCGGTCTTTTTTTCTTTCTAAATTTTGGATGTATTTAAATTTCCTCAGTAGTTTATCCTTGCGGTATATATATATTTTTTTGTGATATTAAAATGTGTTTAGATTTAAAAACAGTATTTTTTCTATTGAGTTAAATATTGATCATGGGTTAAAAATAACATTGCTTAAATATAAAAAAATTATTCCAGCAAAATGTATGGGGGCATTTTCCTCCCTCTTACTGTTTTTTTTTTTTTTACGTTTTACGTACTTTATTTATGTCGATGGTGTCGCCCCCGTTTTTATGAAAACACTAATAAAATAAAATAAAATAAATAGTACAATTTAACATTTTACATCTAGAAATTCGTAATAAAATGAGTAAGATGATTAGGGTGCATTTTGGTGGATGTGACACACAAAGTGGGACTTTTTGGGTGTGGCTTTGTTTAGCTAAACTAGATTTTTGGACAATTATTTCTGGGGGAAAAATAGCTTTTTAATCAAGAAGTTCCAGAAAGTTAATTTCATACAGTTTATCATCGACACGTGATTTTTGTTGATGTAAATATCAACTGTTTATTAGAAAGATAATTGGTCTCACTGAGTCTTATTTTGTTTTATTTATTTTACTACAAATGCTCTTTTAAGTTCTATCGTATTTTAAAAACTATTTTTAATGTTTTAATGACCTTTGGGAGGAGAGGAGGAGGGGTGTTCAGCAGACAGCGATGGAGGCTGGGAGGAGAGAGGGAGCCCAGAGTAGAAGGAGGGGGAGGAGAGGAGGAGGGGTGGGTTGTTCCTGAGCTCAGGGCCGCGGATTAGAGCAGAGAGCAGCCCCGATGACAGCATCCAGCACGCAGCCAGGGCCACCACCATCATCTGGCCGGGGCGGTTATTTTGGAGGCATCAATCGATCTTGATTTTTCCCGTCATCTCCCAGGCAGACGCGCGCTGCGTCTGTCTGTCTCCTCATCAAACCACGAGGTGAGCCCCACTCAGTTATTGTCTGATGAGCGCGTGTCCACCCTGCGTCCGTCCAGCTCGGCTTTTTTTTAGGGGGTGGGGGGGGGGGGGAATAATTTTTTTCGTGTCGAAATGAGAGATTGAGTTGACGATCAACTCCACCCTGACTGTAGGCGGGTGAGGGTGCGAGGGAGACGGTGGTGAGATTTAAATCCGATTAAGATTAGAAAGAAAGCTACAACAGACTGACCACTTATGCGTCTTTGTTTGGCCTCCTGTAGGGCATGGCTGTGACCACTGATCGGAATGATTATACTGTAAAAATATGTGGAGACGGATCATCTTAATAAAACATCAAGGAGTAGAAGATCCATCTCCGCGTTACCGCTTTATAGCGCCTTATAGCCTAAATATAGCTGCGATTTCAATCCGAACACTCTACTATATTGAAATCTCCATATTTGCCAACACATGTCTGGAGCAGCAGGGTTGGAAATCTGCGCTTTCGTCTGCGCAGTGGAGTCACCGTCACTGGTCGCGGATTGGATAAATACGCACGGATATGGGGATGCCAGTCCGCTGGGTACCACACACGCACATCTTTTTTTTTTTTTACTTTGTCCTTTCTGTGTCTTTTTTATTTAACCCTCTGCGCAGCGCAGCTTTCTCCGTGCCGTGCGGGGCATGTCAAACGCAACACAAGACAACTAGACCGGAACAATGCGTTTTTGCCGTTTAATGCATGACGTGACACAATCTGACCGCTCATCGCGCTTCAGACTTCAGTGATCCCACGCAGCTCCGCGACCGAGTCTGCGGTATTTAACGGCATCATATGCTGCGCGCTTTGAGCTCCATCTGCCATTTAGGTGTTGTCTGTGCGCGTGCGTGTTTGTGAGAGCTGTCCTGCGCTGCGGGCATTTGTGTTGTGACTCAGGAATGTGCGCTCCATCCATGTGATGCGACTTGCTCTGAGGTCACTCCGCCAGAGGAAAATCACAACGGGCAGAACTCGCACATCAGGACAGACTTGATGCTTGCATGACAGCATTAGCCTGGATCTACTCTGCCGGCTGCTCTTCTGCCCCACTTTCTCCAGCCAGCCAGCCAGCCAGTCAACCCTCCTCTCTCTCTCTCCCCATCTTCACTCTCAGCTTCATGTCTGCAAACTGTGATGTCTGTGATGGCGGGCCCTCCAGCCTCGTATTGAGAGGCAGATTAACACATCTCATCACATTTCCTCTCATTGATGAAAATGAAAGTGACTCATTGATCAAACCCAATTCAGTAAATTGATTAGCAACAATTGTTTTTGGTTTCCATGGAAACACATTTCACTCTGAAAGCACACCAGTATTGTTCATGAAAGGAAAAAAAAAGGAGACCTGACCTCATTGAAGTGACAGCCCCATGATGATTGCACAGCTGACTGGCAGGGATGCCACAATGTAGGGCAGCTCTCTTGATCTGACTGTATAGCGTAAACATCTTTAGAGGGAAGAGCTTCAGCTTGAAAACATCATAAAGCTTGTGAAAAAATGTCATTTATTTCCCTTCTTCTGCACATTTTTGTAAAATATTAAAGTCCCACCCCACTATCTATTGATCTATTGTCAAAGCGTTCCTAGTGATCTTTTTTATTATGATTATGTCATTTTTAAAATAAAAAAAAACTTGTGTCGTTTTTAAGACTTACTGTAGTTTTTGCAGAGCAGCAGTAGTTTGTTAGAAATTCGCCTCTGAATTGTGGCTCTGACCATTGGTCCAACGTAAGGCTACCCTTACTTCTCATCATCCATTTGTTTACAACCCTCACAACCCCAACCTAATCCAACAAAAACAGTAAGTAATATTGGAGCTATCTAGCTGGACAGTTTTGATTCAGGAAATCGAAGACGTACATGGATCCAGTCGTCTACAAGCAGATGCAACAGAATGGAGCAGAGCAGGGAGCCTGTGGCTAGCTTTTTACGTCACAGCTTCAAGCATTTTTTTTGTCTGCTCCAGATTCACAATGATTTGAATTAGGAAATATTCAAAATTGCAATTTTGAGTTTCATTTTCCTTATATATGTTCTCCATCATGACAAAACCGCCACCATACATGTTAAAAAACACCAAAAACAGGATATTCATTGGAGTGGGTCTTCAAAGTCCTGCTTTATCTATATACTGGTTGTAATATTAAAACACAAAGAGGACCAATCCAGCTACTGTCAAACCCCTTGAACTCATTGTATCCTATGGGTCTCTTGACCCTGAGTGGGTTGTAGAGGCGCCATTGACAATTTCCTGACAATTTCCTGCCATCTGCAACAGTCAGAGAAAGACAGTCTTATCCATTCTTTGATGTCGTCTTCCCACCTCTTCTTCTGCCGTCCTCTCTTCCTGAATCCTGGTACTGTGTCTTGTAAGATGGTCATTTGATGCTGTCCTGTGTCCATACCAGGTCATTTTCTTGTCTTTATGATGCTTAGGAGGCTGTCATGTGTACTGATGGCTTTGGGTATTCTGTTGCACACTTCCTCGTCGGTGATGTCGTAGATCCATCTACTGTCAAACTCCTTTTACTCATATGTTGCTTAAAGATAAGACTTTTAAAAAGAGAAATCAAGATTTGTTGGAAATTGGCTCAGAGGGTAAAAAGCAAAGCAGACTCACAGCATCCAAACACCTTCCATAGATGTCTTTGTTGCTTTGTCTCTCATGAGCAATCAGTCAACAGAGGTCAATGACATCATGCCGCACTCTAGACGACCCTGATAAGTGGGAAAATCAAGCCGTCTCAGGCTGTTGATGAAAAGGGGAAGACGTGATGAGTGACACAGGCAGAGTTCATCTTCATAATGAAGCGAACTGACAGGCTGAATAAAGCAAAGAGGATCTGAGTAAGCCAGCAATACAGATCACAGGGAACTACTATCCTCTGATTCTCTCATATAAAACACAAAAAGCAATACACAAATACACAAAATACAAGTTAAATTGAGTATTTAAAAGCTCAAAGCATTGAAAGATCATGGCGGCAACTTCTAAAACAAGGTCGTCACAGAGCCTAAAGCTGCTTGTTTGCATTTACACCATTTAGCAGCTTGAAGAAAATCCTCTGATCTTCCATTACTACATAGAGTTTCTTTTTATATGCAGTTAATACCATGTAATTGTAAAAACAAGTCTTGAGATTTCCACACTTTGATACAGCTTGAACCTTAATTTCACTGCAGTTATGAACAGTTATGCCGTTATTATTATGGATGTAGCACAGTGAGTTGCATTAATCTGGCCCATTCCTACTTTACTGTGTGCTGCTGTGGTAGCTGTAATAGGGCAAAATCCAAGTGGAGTATGGTCACAAAGTGCTAAGGATGCCTTTGCATCTACAAAAAACCCCACACCAAATAATAGTATAATGGTTTTGTTTACATGTTTACAACTTACTGAAAATGTTCTTTAGCTGACTGTTGTTTCTCGGGTTATTGAAAGTATAAGTGGCCCATGATCAAAAACATTTCTGGGGAGAAAAAGCATGAAATTCCAAATTTCGTAGAATCGTAGTGATTCTAAAACATCGACTGTGTACTCGACCCGTGGCTCTTTACTTTTGCTGTGTTACAATCTGATGTATTCAGTAGTTCAGCTGCCTCGCATAAACTTAAATCCTCTTGACCTCAAGGCATTCACATCTTCACACAAACTTTCCACAAGTATGCCGCTGTTGAAGCGAATGTTCCCAGAAGCTTGTTTCCAGCTTTACTGGCAGCCACTGTGAGCCTAAATGAAATGTTGAGTTGCAGAGCAAACCCCTGCTGATGCCTCCACTCTGCGCTTCATGTTGTGCAGCTGTGTCCGGTGTGTTAGCAGAAGTGTTTGTGGGCATTTTTTTCCCTTGTTTTTTGGTGAGTGTAATTTGTTGGGAAGGAAAACCTAGAGCCTCTCTGAGTTTGTGGGATCTAACCGATTTGTTGGCATGAAAAACCTGCACTTCAAACATTTGTTGCCTTTGAACTAGTGTAACAGTTGTGATCAGGCTGATGGACGTGTTGAAACAGCTCAGTGTAGGAGTCCTTATGGGTACATAGGAGCAAGTGAGATTCATGCCAGAGTCCAAATACAATTCATGCAATGGTTGACTTACTTCTGATGTCAAGGTCTGTTAACATTGTGTGTCTGTATAAGTGTTTGCCTGTACTTTGTGGAGTCTTGATGTAATAGCAAAAATGACAACTAAAACAGAAGTTTTATCTTTAATGCTAAGATAAAATATTTGTATTTGTACCTTTAAATTGATTCTAAAATGTGACCCTTTAAAGACCTACTCCAATGAAAATTGTATTTTTTGCGTTTTTAACATGTTTTTATAGCATTTTATTTCATGATGGTGAACATACATAAAGAAAATTAAGATTGAAATAGCATGTCTGAGTATTTTATTCAAATGGTTGTGAATAGGAGCATAAAAATGAAAAGAAATGAAAGTAGCAAAATCTAAATCAGCGGTCCACAGCTCCCGCTTCTTCCATTCTGAGCAATGTAATAAGTCTCATGTTCTCGCCTTGCTGGAGGTCAAAATTGGCGGATAGTTCATCTCACATTTTGTGCACAGTATGTTAGAAAGTTGGGTGTAAGGGTCTGTAAGTACGAGTGATAAACAGGGATGATGGGAAGTGGGGGAGGGCTTATTCCATGCTGAACTACTGCCGCTCTAGAAACTACATCCTAGAATACAACAGTTTTAATTTTTATTTTGGCTAAAAACTGCATAATTATAATTAAAAGACCACTGGGAATGCTTTAAATAGACCAAAAGATGATTGGAGTGACTCTAAAAGATCCCCTACATACCTGCTGTCTGAACTCTGAACAGTTTCTGCCGTTTCCAGCTGGCAGCGCAGAGCTTTCAGGATCACCTCGGTTGTCCTGTAAAAGAGAAAGTGAAGGACTTCCATGAAATGCTCCTCTTTCTTGGGCATGTGCAATCCTGCCCAAGTTGAAAAATGGACTGTGTTGCTAGAGACATAGGGAGTCATTGTTTTGGGGGAAAATGGGCAGTGAGAAGGGTGAGGCGGTTTGTCTCAGTGAAATGAGACATGAGATCGGGGATTTGGAATAAACCTTGGATCCTGCTGAGAAGAGAGGATGAATAGAAGTGAGTGGAAAGGGTTTGCTGATCAGCTTGATGTGTTGTGAGCGTAGGGACTGAAGATAAAATAGATGATGAGGACAGCATCTAGAGAAATATTGATTGAGGGATGAGGAAGGCATTAACTTCAGGAACCCTTTTTTGCAGAGTAATAATTTCACATCTGCTAAAAACAACAAAAAAGGATCATAGGGACTATACAATTCTGCCACTCTACCAGATATCTACTAAACATCTGCCAATATATCTGCTGCCTGACTTTGTTTATGCCCCACTCCTTCTTTTTTTGCTCACAACAGACACTTTTGTTCCTCCTTCTTGTCTCCTGCAGCTTCATTCTCTCACTTCTTTTTCTTTGGCCCTTTCACCTCTTTAAGACTCTTTCCCCCCTTTTCCTCCCCCTCAGTGTCACATCCTTTCTCTCCTTTCTTTGGCTCAACCCAATTTTCTTTTCTGTATTCCTGCCCCTTTTCTCAGCCCCTTCATAGTCTCCTCCTCTCCACTGCAACCCCCATACAACTCTCCGGTGCCCTTTTCTCTTCCTGTGCTCCGCTCTTCTTCGTGCCTCTGTTGGCAGAGTGGCTAAAGGAGGCGTTTGGAGGCTGAGCTTGCTGCATTAGCCCCATGCATAATTCATGTGCCCTGCAGTCTGTGTGGGTCTTATTCTGGCTTTTCTAGTGGGGCACATGGGCACCATAAAGGAGTTCTCCGTGTTGGACTGTGATGGAGGAGTTGCACAGATGGGATTTTCTTTTTCTTGATATGGGCTCCCCATTGCAGACAGAAAGAAAGCTTGGAGGAGTTCACATTCAACTGCAGCGTGAGGTGATTTCCTCATATGATGCCAGGAATGTGTCCCCCCGCTTACATTTCTACTAACTCTGCAATGATAGTTGCTTAACAAAGTATTCTCTTAGTCTCACTGAAAAGTCTTGCTTTTGTGTTTTGATTCAGCTGGGATTGTTTGCCTTGAAATCGCATCAGGATTTACAGCCCGTACTTTTTGCTTTTACCTCGTGAGAAGAACTGCTAGCTAAACAGGGCTGTATGAAATTTTCATTTCGACAAGCGGAGGGAGATGAAATGCCTCGCTTTCTCAGCGCCATGGGCTTTGAGAGGACGCAATATAGTAGAGGGAGAGGGAGCAAGCCTGGGACTGGAGGAGGGGCCTCAGAAAACCACAGCCACATAGCTGCTTTGGGTTCACATCTGCTTGGTTTGACACACTGATGGTGTTGCAGTATTAATGTCAACCAGAGTTTTCCTCTTCGCTAAAGCGTCCGAATTTAAATGAAAACCGGTGGATGCAGCTGGATGAGACGTGGCCGGATTCTAATTATAGGTCACGGACAGGGACTCTGTTTATAGGTTTTGACAGGCCTCCTAGAAGCTTTGTTCTGCTCTACACAGGTGGCTGCAGCAGACTGGGATTGAGCCCTGATGATCACAAGGATCCCTCTCTGCCATTTTTCTGCCAATCCTGGAAGGGCTACAGAGCTGATGTCTCAGAGGACAAGAGGGCGTCCTTTTTTTGGAGTCTTAAAGAGACAAGCTAGATCTCGGTGAGTGACTCCCACATTTTTAAGCTGAAGCATTTGAGCCCGGAGTCCCTTCAACTGTGGGTTTGATTTCAGTGGCAGGGATGGGATGATGATTTTAGACTCCGGTAATTGGATAATTTCCAGGGTTCTAAAACAACGTGTGCAATTGTCATTCCTGCCTAACAAGCTGCTTTAAACATAGTTTGGAAAAGTGATGAAAAAGTCTGAAAAATGCCACTTTCTGGAAAGCAAAGGGTGTGCATGTCTATAAGCAATGCTCTGCCAGTGCTCCCTCAGGAGACTGTTATTGGAGACGACTACCTGACTCTGCAAGGACACCGGAGGTTACAGAGCAGAAAAGAGAAAATGAAAGACAGACCTCATCCTTGCTTCCAAGCAGGCTTCATGTTCAGCATGATCTTAATAAATCTGAAAGAGCAGCCAGAAGATGTTTTAAAGCCGTACTCTAATCATCTTTTGATCTATTTTAAAAGTGGTCCCAGTGGCCTTTTCATTATGATTATGATTATTTTTTTTGCCAAAATGTTCAAGGTGCTAGTTTGTGCAGAGCGACAAGAGTTCATTAGTAACCTATGAGTTTTGGGCGGAACTGTTGGCCTCCATTTCCCATCATCCATCTGTTTATATGCTCTTCTGCCAGCTCATAGCCCCTCACAACCCCCAACATAACCTTACCGGTGCAACAAAAATGGTGAGCAATATTGTAGTTATCCTGCTAGATGCCAGCTCAGACGAAATAAAATGAGGAAGTATTTGGATCTATTTGTCTGCTAGTTGATGCATCAGAATGGAGCGGAGCAGGGAGCTTGTGGCCCGCTGATTATAGCTTATTTGTCACAACTACAAGCTTTTTCAAATTGCAGATTTTTGTCTTGTCCTGATTCACAACCACTTGAATAAAGAAATATCCATAAGTTCAATTCTTGAAGGTCTGCCTCATTGGCTCTATTGTTTTCCGGGACAACAATACCACAATTCCGATCAGAACAATTCCAATCAGTACCTTAAAGCCAGCTGCCAGCTGCCGAGTCTCACTCAGGCTTCTTCATGCACTTCAATCAGCAACAATCCCTGCTAAGCTGGAGGTGCTAAAGCGACACAGTGACCACTTCAGAACCATGCACTATGATGGCTTCTAATCCTCTTAAGGACAGAGCTGCACTGCATGTGTTCTTACCACTGAGGGAAACTAGTTAAAGATGAACAGAAAAACTATGTTTAAATGCACATTAAGTTGAAGCAGCTTTGTTTGAAATCTTCTGCTGATTGCATTTCTCTGTGTATTGTTTCTACCAAACCCAGAAATTGAATCCATGTTGGATTATTGGACTCAAATGACTCGGCTTTCTTCATTTACAGGAATAAACCCCCCTCTCAATGCTTTGAACAAATGTGGCTAGTGGCCAGAAAACTGTTTTGCTTCTTTGGATGTGTTTAAAAATGTCTTGGCTAGCACAAATTGGCTCCATATTACAGGATGCTGATCAAACAAAGCTCTTGGTCAGGTTTTCTTTTGAATCTCTTAAGTTTCAGGGGCGCATCTATCATCGTTAGCCTCTATGATTGTGTCTGGGTCGCGAACAGGAGATGCAGAATCTCTCTGTATGATTGCGAAATAACTCCTGCTGAAAACATAAAATAGTAATAAAACAAAGCTGTGTTGAAACTTGCAAAATCTGCAAAAATCACACATTTTCTGAGTTATTTATACAAATTTGTGGTGCTTAGAGCTTATTTTGGTCCAGCATTTTAGGGATTTTAAACTAAAAGAAAATATTCTGCCAGTTTGTCTTCAGTCTGCACAGCCTCTGCCTCGCTGTGTGGCTCCGAGCTCTCCAGCATTCACGATGTTCCAATGCTCACCTTTTCAAAGGGCAAGCTAAGGAGAAAATGCACAGCTGCGAGGTTGTGCTGAATGCGTGGCATACTTATGTTGAACTATTTGTGAATCCTGTTTTTGTGTGGTGGAGCAGTTGTTGTTGTGTCCAGTCGCATGTGTTGCTGTTCGCTCTGACTAAACCCTGCCTCTGTCCCTTCAGCTTTTTCTTGATTTAGTTTATAAAAATGTAAAGATTCACCACATTCAGTGCTGTATGTAAAAAAAAAACAGAGCTTGGACTAATTATGAGGTCCAAAAAAAGACTGAAACAAACTCAAAGGAGTTCCAAATTTGCATGCTTCCTCCAAACCACCTCCTACGCCTGCTATTCTGTCTTTTTGAAATATGCGTCACTTACGTTGCGTCTCTTTTTGTCACCTCAGATAAATGGAGGAGAAAGAGCGATGCAGGAGCAGGTCTCCTGCTCGGAGGGCCAGTCGAGTGCAGCAGGTGGTGGGAACTATAATACGACGCACCCGAGAGTCCCTAAGCAGGTAAGACAACGACAGAAGATGTGCTGTAAAAGTAAAAAAAAAAGTAGGGGAACGCATAAAACAGTGGGAGGCTGTCCATATGAGCACTCTGTGGATGTGAACAGAAATTCTGGCAGCTTGTGCGTGACTGTAGGTCACTGGATAGGAGGAATAAAAAAAGAAAAAAACTGCTTTTACGCAATAAAACAGCTTGATTTACTTCAAATTGTGGAGCCAGATTCTTCTGTGATTAGAAAATGTCTGTAGATGTTTGGTTCTTCTTTTTCTTTTGGTCCTCTGAGGAAACATAACACACAACTGAGTACATATTTAAGCTGTCGTACCCATGCTCAAACATCTCTCACAGTCAACCACAAATATGTGTTTGAAAAGTACCCGTCCTCTCGCTGTCCACAAAGTGGTTTTTCTTTCCCAACAATGGACGCGTAGCAAACAAGCTCAGTAAACTTTCATTTCCAGAAAATAAGTATCAGTAGGTCATCCTGATTGTGAGCAGCAAATGCAGGCAGCTACGGTAGACTGTAATAAAAAAAGGTACACGATGTTTATTGAAGTGCTGCATGCCTTCTTTTTGGCAAAGGTATTTAAAAACCGTCTCTGTTTGGTGTTTAAAAACATTAAATCTAGCAGTTTTGGTAACAGTAGAACTTCCTGCAAATTCATTTTGTGAAATGGGAAATACTTTGCATACAAACTTTCAGACAAAGTTTTATTGCATAAAAATCTGTATAGACTGCAGCAAAATAAAAAAGTCCAAAAACATCACCAGATTTCTTAACAATCTAATTGTAGAAAAAAAATTATATTGGTTAACAAAGAAATAATCTTGTTTGTTAACATCGCATTTACAACGACTTAAGTAGGTGTTATGTTAAATTGTCAATAAAGTAAGACGTTATTCAACTGCCCCTTGATGTGCCTAAAAAAGTTACTTTAAATTGCCACTCCAATCATATTTTAATCTATTGTAAAAATTAAAAAACCTGTTTTGTTTTCTAGGACATAGTTTCTGCAGAGCTGCAGTAGTTAATCAGAAATTTGCATCTGAACTGTGGGCGGGAAGGTTGGCGTGGAGAAAATCCACCCTCACACCCCGTCATCCATCTGTTTACATGCTTTTCTACTAGCTTACTGCCCCTCAGAATCCCAACCTAACAATACTGTTGTGACAAAACCAGTGAGCAACACTGGAGCTATCCAGCCGTACATTTTTGAGCCAAAGGCAAGCTTCGATGACGAAGACGACGACATACACAGATCTATTTGTCAACAAGTGGATGCATTGAATGAAGCAGAGCTGGGAGCTTGTGGTTTGGCGTTGTAGCACCAACGTCACAGCTACAAGCTATTCCAACTTTGTCGTTTGCTACTGATTCAATGCAATTTGAATAAATAAATACCCAGAAATGCAACCTGAAGCTTCATTTTCTTTTATATGTCCGCCATCATCAGAAAAATGCTACAAGAAGATGTTAAGAACACCAAAAATGTGATCTTATTAATGAACTGAGCAGTTTTCGGTCGAATAACTTTGTTGTTTACCCTCCTCAGAGAGCGGCTGCTAGGCGATGGGAGATCACAGCGTTCCAACAGTCTATCCAATCAAAACTTCCAGGCCAAGTTGACGCTGCAGATCACAAAAGACCCAGTCCTGGACAGGAGCACTGGACATGGCTTTACCCTCACCACAAGGGAACCCCTGCTGGTCAGGGATATTGCCGCTGGTATGTGGCGTTCGTTCTGGACTGTTTGCGTGCCATTGTGCGTGTCTGTGGACTTTGTTTCCTTTTTCCCCTCTCTAAATGGCCACCAGCTTTTGCCACTGTAAACGGCTCGCAGCAGGTTGGAGTTACACATTTTGATTTTGTCTCACTCAGACACACACAATCACAATTAGTCTCTCTTGGCATTTATCCAGTAAAGCATTGTGCCAGGGAGGCCACAGAAACAACAAAGCCACCTGCTCACCCTCTCTAAATCCAATCACTTTTCATTAAGGGCCCTTTGATGCAGGAAGCTGACCAAGGGTGACAGATACATGCTGATTCATTACTTTTTTGTGTGTGCTGTGAAATAAGCAGATAGAAGCCCCAAGGAGAGTCCTGCCCTGCTACCCTTGCTGTAGTCACTATCTGCTGCCAGAGGAGTGACAGTGAGAAAGTGAAAAGGAAGTGATAACAGAGGATAACATCAAACTGGAGGGGAGGGAATCAGGAGGGAATGATCAACCGCTGAAGCGGTTTGACTTTGAAAATGTGTAGGCATGAAAGGAAGATGTGGAACTGCAAAAAGTGAAGTGGGAGGTATAAGAAATTTGTTCAAAGAAGCATTTAAAATACATTTGTTGTTGGGACTCAACAAAGCACCCCAAAACAGAAAGAAACCAGCAGAGATTAGGTGAAAGCTTGAACACAAAGGGGGTGTAGGTCTGTGTGTGTAAGAGCTCACAGACTGCACAGCATGCCATCAGTGGCTCAAAAATCAGGCTGTGTGAAAATATGTGTGCACGAGTGTAGTTGTTTCTCCCCCCGTATGCTCATTGTGCGTGTGGAGGCCACATTACGACGTAAGCTGAAACTCCCGTGCCTCAGTGAGTCGTGCCCTCTCGCCTGAAGACAAATGAGTATATAAACTGAGGAAGGCAGAGCTGAACTGAGTTGGAAGAAACTCAGAGTAGCTGTAACCCCTCGTGTCCCAGAGAGCTCAACACTGTTGAGTCAGCCATGTTGAATGAGTATCAACACACATAACTGGACACATGTGTGGGGTTGTGCTTATGAGGGTGTGCATTCCTCTGTGAGAGTTCCTTTGTTACAATGTGTGCAGCCAGAGTTTTTGTTTAGATGCTTTTTCATTTTTAACGGGGGAATTGATCCACATGTGTGTGTTTTTAGGGAGTCCTGCAGATGGGATACTCTACCCAGGTGACCAGGTGCTGCAGATCAATGATAAAGTGCTCGAGGACTTGATTCCAGAGCAAGTGGAGAACATCATGAGGTGAGAGTGGTTTCTGTCTATTTAGATCCTTTTTTTCCTTCATTTCTTTATTTTGATGAACCATCCTGGGAACAGGATGTCTGCTAAAGCTAGTGAGTAATTATTATAGTTGTTTTCTTGGGAACACTTGGCCTGTTATATCCAGTGTGTTTTCTTAGTCCATTGGATTATCCAAACACTGATACAAATGTCAGAGAAAAACAAGCCACACAATGTGTAGGATTTGTGTCAATGTTTGTTTCCTTTTCCAATCAGGGACTTGGAGGATTGCATTAATGTGACTATCCTGCGGCACATGACAGTGAGTACAAAGAAACCTTTTAAAACTTGGCCTCAACACACACACAAACTCGAACAAAAACAGGTCACAACCGTGTTACACAATCATTCAATAAAGCATGTGACCATACCTTTGCGACTCCTGACAGGGTTATCTGCCTGTCAAACTGGATAGTGTTACTTTTTCATAAATGTGCTGACTGCATTATTACACTGTTTTCAGTTTGAGATGTTAACCTAACATAATATATGTGTTGCAGAATCCTAAATCGTCCATAATGTCTGCAGAGAAGAGAGCTCGTCTGAGAAATAATCCAGTTAAAGTGCGCTTTGCAGAAGAGATAGTGGTCAATGGGCACACTCAGGTAAGAAAACATTGCCTGAAACTGAAATATTGTTAAAAGCCACAAGGAATGACATGTATTTTGATGTTGTTTTATTCCTCCAAAAGATCTTTTAGTCATTTTGCAAAAAAACCCTTCTAACCACTTGACTTCATTTTCTCCACCAGGGAAATTCTCTTCTCTTTCTGCCCAATGTGCTAAAGGTCTACCTGGAGAACGGGCAGACCAAAGCCTTCAAGTTTGATAACACCACTACTGTCAAGGTAGGAGGGATTGGTTTTGGAGGAAATGTGCTAATAAATGGTTTTAAGGTGACCTTAAGGAAATCCCACAGTTAGTTAATTGCAAAGTAACTAAATTAAACATTGAATTGTAAATTGCAAAATGTGTCTTCATTTGAATTATGATACCAAAAACCTGTGACAGCTTGATTTTGTTTTTATTTTAAAATGTTATTTTCAAAAATGCAAGATTTAGTTATAATTTTAAATATTCAATCGTCAATTGGGAGTTTGCGAATTCCCCCTGTTCATGTGTGGGTTTTCTCCTGGCATTCCTCCCTCAGTCCAAAGTCTTCATAGGTTAATTGATTACTCTAAACTGTCCCTAGGTGTGACTGGGAGTGTGTATGGGTGTGTGGCCCTGTGACAGGCTGGGGTGTGCCCCGCCATTTCCCAACAGGAGCCAGGTTAAGCTCTGACGAACCCTGTGACCCTGAAAGGGATACAGCAGGTTAAAGAAATGGAAAGATGGATGTTTCTTTACAACAGTTCAATTAAAAGTTCTGAAATGATCAGAATGACGTTGTATTTTATAATTTTTTTGAATCATTTTCAATTGAAAAGTGCATCTTCAAATTGCATGATCAAATTGTATATTGAATAATCAATTGAAAATTGCATATCGCTTTGAAATATTTGTGGGGGGATAAAACTTCCATGATTTAAAACAGACATTTGAAATTTCATAATATGTTGTAGTCCTTTAATCAGACTGTCTCATACTTATTTTGTGAAAAGACTGGATTAGTATGAACACTTTCTCAGATGCAACCCAACATGAATGCAACCATGGAAAAGTTTCTGAGACACAGAGTAGCTATAGTTTTCTTCTATTCCCATTAACAGAATGTTTAAAATCATGTAGTAATTTGCATGAAATCAAAACACCATGTTAAAATATTATTCTGTTAAAATTTGTTGTAGATCTGGTTTGCATAAATACTTTATAAGATTATTTACATTAAAATAGTGGTCTCATAGGAAAAATAATCAGGTCAGCAATGTGTAATGTCATTATTTTTTATGAACATTTCATCATTGCTTCAGATAATGTCGCTTGCTGAAAAGAAACTTGATGAAGGGAACATCAGCACATTGGCAACAAACCAGTTTTTTTCTCCATTTCAGGACATTGTTCTAACTCTGAAGGATAAACTGTCTATCCGGGCCATTGAATATTTTGCATTGGTACTAGAACAACAGTACAGCATTACCAAACTACTGCTACTGCACGAAGATGAGCTTATACATAAGGTGAGAATACAGAGCTATCCATGAGAGTGTCATTGTGACTCACCCCTCTTGTTAAGATCTAATGCAAATTTTTGAAACGACTCCACCCTTTTTCCCCAGGTGGTGCAGAAAAAAGACTCCCATGACTACAGATGCCTGTTCAGAGTTTGTTTCATTCCCAAAGATCCAATGGACCTACTACAAGATGACCCCTCAACCTTTGAATATCTCTTTCTACAGGTCAGATAAGTCAAACAGCAGCATTTTCCTAACTTAAAGATGTCTGTTTTCTTAAGAAGCTACCAATTTAATTTTAGTTCAATTTAAATATATTGTTTCAAACATTAAGAGTTCCCATACAAATATAGAACACCTACACAGCATATTAAATATTTGGCTCATGCTGCTATGGCAGCTTGATCATAAGTAAAATATTTATTGTAAAAGAGTAAAAGCTTAAATGGATGTTTGAACTTTTCATGCGTTCATGCATCATCTCAGTTTCGGCTTAGCATAAACCACCCTCACCTGATATGATTTCCTGCTTTGCTATCATCTTGTAAACCCTTGATGCTCTTCTGGGACAACAAACAGAAACGTCTTTTTTTTTTTTTTAGCATGAGCTGCCTCTTTGATAACGATTTGCTCTGAGAATCTTTGCAGAACAAAAACATGCAAAGTCATTCACAGTCTGTGCATAGTTTCACATAAAAGCAAAAGGAGTGTCACCATCACCATGTCAGCCTGATCTACATCTCCTGCTCTTTGCATTTTCTGGCAGTTGGGAGTTTCCATTGTTGTTTTGCTTAAACATGCAGCTCCATAAGAAAAATGTAGTAACTTAATAATTTACTACGACATGTGTGTATATTTCATTCCTTAGAAAGCTATTAAAATTTCGATTACAATTGTATGTTTGCAGAGCGTTGGAGATGTGCTACAGGAGCGTTTTATAGAAGAGATGATGTGCGGCATGGCGCTCCGTCTGGCTGCCCTGCATATGCACGAGAGACTAGCTAGTTGTGGCCAGACTAGGATGTCCATCAAGAGTATTACGTGAGTCTTACGTGTGTGTTTTGGTCATTTTACTGTGAGGCTTTTGGGGTCATGTCTAAATGATGTCCTCTTCCTCTTGAGCGTGTGTAACTTTGTACATTTGGGGGTCTCAATGGCATGACTGTGAACTCAAATGAGACCCACCAATACCTGATCAATCAAATGTGTCCTTCTGTCTCATTTCTTTGGTGTAAAACTCCAAGACAAACAAAACACAGACCCCTGTGATGCAACGTCACAGCTTCAGAAAACCTTAAGTGTACTCATGAACTCCTTTGTGTAGGAGATTTAGCAGTCACTTGATATCAGGTTGTCTAGTAACACCTAGTGGCAGATGTGGTACACATCTGCCCCATATATTTTAAATTAAGTATTTCTGGCAACACACTGTCATTAATACTATTATTTAGTACTTAGTATTTATTAAACAAATCAAATTTTTTAGATGTGAATCTCAAAAAGCTTTTTCCATTTGTTTTTTTTTTGTTTTGCTAATATCAATCTTGTTTGAATTCTGTTCCCCAGGGTTCTCCCAAATTAATCACATTCTTTGACACACCCGACAACAATATGGTAAATCTTTGTTAACGAGCAAATACCACACCAGCTAGTTATACTAAAAAATAACAGACAACAAAAAGGACATGTACCCTGCACAATTAACATGATAGAAAACATGCAATTTCTGTGGAGTGAAAATGTGAGCCAGCTTTCTTTAATATTAGCAACTCTAAGCTAATGTGTAAAAAGCAAGCTAATAAACTTATTTGGCCATTTTAATAAGATTGGCCAAATGGTCTTTAGGGGAGGTATTCAGACTTGACACCGTTGGTTCACCTAAAGTAAACTGTACCAAGATAATTTCCCCTGATAATCTGCAACACATTTTTCGTCTGAATACACCCAAGCAGACCCTGGTCCGGGACCAGGAACTGCTCTCGGACCAATTTTCTTGAGGTGGTCTCGGTTCATTTCCAATCAGACTCTGTTCTGGTTTGCTCTGAGTTTCCTCAGAATACGCTCCGTGCTCAGAGCTGAAAAACTGAACCAAAACGGCCACCATAGCCGGGCATTACGGGATGTAAACAGAGTAAGCGGAGCAACTAGGAAACCCAGCAACTTATTGAAATGTGGTCGGATGTATGCAGGCCTATAAAACAACTTTTAACGTGATCCAAATTGCTTCTCACACTGTTTTCCTAACAACCTATATGTCATAAACACTTATTAAAACACCTTCATAGCTGTCGCCTCCTCAGTAACCGTAAGGCTCAGGACTCAATCCGGCCCAAATTAAGCAGACTTAGGTATGGACCAACAGACTTTTGCAGTCTGAATACTCCCAAAGTTTTGTACTTGTTTTTTCTGATAACCAGTTTTTTATTCCTCATTTCAGTCAAAGATTTCTTGTGCTTTCTAAATCTGGATGAAGACTGGATTTGTTAATTTTGTCAGACGAGTGGCAAAAGACATTGCATTTTAGGTTTAGCATCCACAGAGCTCCTTGGCTTGATTTTTTTTCATCTTGTATACAGGAAAGAGTTTGGCATGGAAAGCTTCGTCTGCCCTACTCTACTGAGCAATTTAAAGAGGAAGGACCTAAGGATAGCCCTCAGCTACCACCTAAAAAAGATCCAGTCCCTGCTAGAGCCACGCCAGAAGGTAAACAATAATTGACTGGAACGAAGCGTGTACAAGTTAAGAGACACAGATAGTGTCAGTTTAGGCTTTGGGGGGATTTTTATCTAAAGCGGGTTGCTAATCTCTCTGTGGTTTAATGTGGCTAAATGACAGCAGGTTGGCAAAAAAAAAAAAAAAATGTGGGCGGGAGTGTAATTAAAAAGAGGGATGGTAAAATCTGGGTCTTATTTGCTTACACTGCTTTGGGTATTTGAATATCACTTCCTTTTGCTGTGTGTGCTTCCTACTTATAAATGACTTTATATTTTAGATAATATCAGCAACACAGGCTCGGCTGGCCTATATCACTCAGCTTGGAGAGCTCATTTCATACGGGGGACGATCTTACTCCGCCACAATGATGGTAGGTTTTGAAGCTTTTGTGAAAGCTTTGTGCATCCATTTACCAAAACATACAACTTATAATATCTAATATTTAAACACGCACTACATTGACAATGGTGTTCTTGTGGCATTTTTCTCCTGATGGAGGACCAGTATATAAAAATTGAACTTAAAAGTGCATTTCCGAGTAAATTGATTTTTCAAATTGTTGTGAATCAGGAGCAGATAAGAAAAATGCTGTTGGAAAAGATTTGACCCATATACCTCTTTGTGTTTCTTATCTGAACTGGCATCTGGCTAAAACCTGCATGGCTGAACAGCTCCAATATTGCTTCCCATTGTTGTTGTAATGTTAAGTCGTGGTTGTGAGGGGTTAGCAGGAAAACCTGTATACAAAGGGATGATGGGAAGTGGGGGAAGGCTTACTATGCACTCATAATCCTGTCCGCAACTCAGAGACAAATTTCTAATGAACTCCAGCCGCTTTGCAGAAACTGTGTCCTAGAAAATGACAGATTTTTTGATTTTGGCTAAAAACGGCATAATCATATTTAAAAGACCTCTGGAACACTTTTATAATAAATAAAAGGATGATCTGAGAGAGACTTAAATGGTAAACATCACTTACCTTTTTTTACCCCCAGCTTCAAGATAAGGAGGTGTCGGTCAACTTGCTAGTGGGAGCTAAGTACGGAATGAGTCAAGTCATCAATCACAAACTCAACGTGATCTCGACCCTGGTTGAGTTCAGCAATATCAGCCGGGTGGAGCTGCTCTCCGAGTCAGAAAAAGTCAGCCTGCTGCGCATATCTCTACATGATATGAAGGTATGAAAAATGTAGTAACGACTAGCTATACTTCTTCATTGATAAAAATGTGGATGTTACAATCCTGAAAAGTGGATATAAATACAGCTAAAGTAAATGTTGGTGACAATTCATCCTCCAATGCAAAAAAAGAGAGAAATCCATAGAGACTTAGAAGTTGCAAAAAAATAAGAAGTCACTGTCTCAAAGATAAAAATCTCTCCTTTTCTCTCACTCCATCGCTTTTCCCTCTCTTGCCTTTTGGCTTTACCACTACTGCTCTACCTTGTATTCTGGTTGCCCTCCTTTTCTCAGCCATTTGCCTTACTGATGGACTCTCTAGCAGCCAAAGACTTAGGGTGTCTGCTGGGAGGCTACTGCAAACTTCTGGTGGATCCAAGTGTTAATGTCTTCCGTATGGGGCGCCCGAAAGTGAGGGTGCACCGGATTCCTGCTGAAGAAGGTGTGTGTGGGAGGTTCACCGTAGTAGGAGGCGTGTGCTATGAGTCCCTATCAAGTGAGCAAAAATGGTTTCACTTAAAACATACACTTTCTGGCCTTGACCTTTTCACTGACATTTTTTGTATCACATGTGACACGAGCCAGTATGGGCACAGATAGAAAAAAAATTATACTGAATTATCTTTTATGAAAATTGTCTAAAACCAGTGCACTAACAAATTCTCTGCTGTTCTTGTTGGATGTTTGTGGATTAGGTTACGTGTCTCGCCTCTGCAGTGACTCAGATGACTCCACAGATGAGGATGACCCAATGGATTCTCAGAATTACAAAAGTCAGGACCCAGCAAGTCAAGACTGGGAGGAGAGGAGGAGGGAAGAGGAGGAAAAGAGGAGAGAGGAAGATAGGAAAGAAAGAGAAGAATACAAAGGCAACCAGGAAGTTAAGATAATGGTGACAGCAGAAGGTAAGGGAAATGAGAGTGAAGAAGAAGAAGGAGGAGCAACAGGAAGTGCTCTGTGTAAAGTCAATAACACAGAAGAGGAGATGAGCCTGGAGACCAGCTGGTACCACACTGACCCTCGTGTCACCAGCAGCTTCTCTAGTTTATCCAGTGGTTCCTTAAGTGCTGCTCTGGATGAAAACTTTGCTTCAGCCAAACACACAGGTGAGGATCATCTAAGTCTGAACGTTCATCACCCCTACCTCCTGGAGCCTAAGCGGCATCAAGGGCTCACCCGTCCCACCAACCTGAACTACCGTAGCAATGACAATTCTTTCCTCTGTATTACTGAGCTCTCCAAAGCTGATTCTTTGTCAAGTCCAACTGGAATTACAAGTGATGATGATATTGATGAGGATGAGGAAGAGGATGAAGAGAGGGAGACGGAAAGAGTCGAAGTGCTCAGGCGTATTTCCAAGATTCCAAGTTCAAGAGATTTAAGACTGATTGATACCACACCTTTTGTAAGATCATCTATTACAAAAACAAAAAGGACTCCTCCCAAAGTCCCTGTAAGGACGAGTTCAATCCCTAGAAACAAACCATGTCAAGCTGATGGATTGATGTCCAAGGATGAAGAGGGACTTTTTCTGACACCTTCACCCAACCCTAAATCAGTGCTTCTGCTAAGAGACAATGTCTCAGATTCTGAGGATGAGTTTTTCGATGCTCAGGAGAGATTTACACCTACAGTTCCTGATCTATCAGGTTTGCTGTTATTTTGTTTGACATAACCATAAATAAAACATCATGTGTTTTTCTTTAGTGTTAAATTTTTATTTGCTTTTTGAGTGACAGTTATGTAGGAAAACTCTTTGTAGCGATGAAAAGTTTGGAATATTTTTATTCAATCAAATAACCTAAAACATTTCTCTCTTCTGTAATTTTGTTTTCACTCATAGATGCTGAGTTGGCAGACAGGCAAAATGCTAATCGTTTGAGTGGAACCTGGAATGGCCTGTCTTCTGTCCAAGAGAAAGAGTCATTATCCCCACTTGCCAAAGGAGACCAGTCCTCTAAAATCAAGAAGAGTTCAGAGGCAGTGATAGGCCCTGCAAAAAAATTCAACCAGCAACCAAGTCCTTCAAAACCACCACAAAAAGTTGATGTCAAAGTCAAACCACCACTTGCTCCAAAGCCCCAGCTGCCCCCAAAACCCCAATTGGTTCCTTCCAAATTGTCCCAGCATGGACGATCATATTCCCAATGTAATGGGGATGCCTCTGGACATCTATCTGCTGAGCCTGTGGAAATGGAACCAGAAACCATGGAGTTCAAATCTGTCACTACAGGTGGGTTGCCTTTGTCAGCATCTGTGATCACCGCAGTGCGTTGTAGCAAGAAGCCATTATCACTCGAAACTTCACAAACTGAGAAAAATACTCAAAAAGAAAACGTCTCAAACCACAGTAAGGATCTAATATATAAGAATGGATCTTTTTTTACTTCCAAAGAAAAGCATTCATGCATTGCTGATGAAACAGAAACTCTTAAATGTGAGAAGGTGAGCAATGGTACTGATAAGTTATTGAAAAAACAACAGAACCAGCCCCTGTCCATTTCCTCTGCAAAGCAAACTGGTCCTCCTCCAGTACCTCCTAAACCAACATCACCCATCAGTCTTCACCCATTATCACTACCGGCCAGCTCTCCAGTTTCCCCAACTGATCCAGACAAAGGGTCTTTTAAGGATGCAGTAAATCCACCAAATGGAATTCACCTATGGAGTAGTCGCAATGGTAGCATTCAGTCAGGGCCAAGGAGGGTGTCTCTGAGTCATGAGAGCCTATCACCCAAAACTTCAGATGCATCAATCACCATTACCACCTCATTGACCACTTCCAACTCCAAAGGCATAGGTGGCCAAGAAAGTAAGGAACCTGGAAGATCTGGTTCTGGATCTGATCTAAGAACTAGCTCTTCAAGTCTTGGAGGTAGACTACCAGCAACGGCTCTGAGAGGGAAGATCCAGTCTCTGCCCTGGTACATGACACGCTCACAGGAAATTCTAGGCACTCTAGATTATCCCTCCACAAGCTCCATCAATGGAGACACATCTGGCTTTGGCTCTGGTTTATCTGTTGCAAGTGGTTTATCAGATTTAAACAAGACTCCTGTCAAAGACAAAGAAACTGTTTCCTTAAAATCAGAATACAAAGGGAGCATTTTGGATGACGGAGCTGAGGTTGTCATTGCAACTATCAAAGAAGCCCAGGAAGTGACTTACCATATGAATAAGACTAATAGGTCAAATGTATCAAAGCCTAATCTCAGCTTTAGAGAAAATGGTGCAGATAGCTGCAGCATCTCATCAGAACAACCTCAGTCATGGTGTAATTCAGCAATGGGCTTTGGAGGTGTGTCTAGTATGGAGCTTGGCGGTGACTCTCCAACCTCCTCGGCAGCAGACACCACTCCTCCACAGCAACACCGTGATACCTGTGGCTGTCGCACCGTCTACACAAATTGCTTCAGCGTAGACTCTGAAGACGGTGTTAGCTTTGATGAAGAACTTACTGTTTATGAATTCTCAAGACGCATACATACGAAACCTGTCCAACCCATACCTGCCCCTTCTCCACAAGTACCTCCAAAACCTAACATTTTGTCACTGTTAAAGGACAACCCCCGTCCTTTATCTACTTTTTCCACTGCCTCGTCTGAGCTAAGTCCTCTGGTGTCATGTCCAGTTTCACCAACAACTTCGCTTGGTGGTTCCCTTCGTTCCCTTACCAAAAAGAACTATGCTGGGTTGAAGGGAGGCTTTGCTTCTCTACATCAAGATATAGAGCAACTACTTCTGGTACTAGAGAGAGGAGCACCAGAGCATCCACATCAGCATTTAAAATCAGAAAGGACGTTCTTAAAAGGAGGGCCGGACCTTAATCACAACGCAACTGAAGACACTGCTATACCTGTACCAAACCTGTGTTGTACTGGGGAAAGATCTGCCATCATGACAGAGGCTGAGAGGAGTCTTCTCCAGGCAGAAGCTCGACGTCTGGCATCTGGGTGTCAGCGGGCCACACGTGTTGGCTGGGCACCTGATGAGGCACTACGTTCATTATCCAATAGCTTTAGTGCTCTGGTTCAGCTGTCAGCAGCCTGCCTGCGAACAAATCCCTGCCCTGGTTGTGACTTCTGCCACAAAGCAAACTCAACGCACCGAGATGAGGACAGCAGTGACCAGCAGGCTATGGACAAGATAAAAGAAATCGTGGGTCTGTACCAGGAATTTGTCAGGGCTGTTGAGACAGCTGGAACTGGTACCGGAGTTGGAAGTAGAAATGAGGGGCTTGGTGGGTCTGCGCAGGCTCAAGGGGACGGCGATGGCGTGAAGCTACTCGCCAAGCGCTGTACTGTGCTCATCTCATCAGTATTCGCACTCACACAACTCTTCCGGACACAAACCCCAGACACCACAGAGACAGCAGGCCATGTCCCTCTCAACTTTTGACCTGTGAACTTTCATCCACAAGTTATTCCACTGATGCTGGAGCTGTGGCAAAAGGAAACAGCACAGAACTGTGTGGTGTGTAACTCCTGTATTCTTGTACAGTAAGTGCCACACACACCACAGCATACCACGGGTTTCCGAAGAGGGATCCTTTCATTGCTCTGACTGTCCCTGGCCGCATGTGGACTATGCATTTGTGAATAGGAATTTTATATTAATGTATAATTATTTTATGATACAATATGTGTATGTATGTAAGGATGTATTATCCACGTTCGTATTTATGTATTTATTTTTAAACATTTTGCACCAGGATCTGTGATCTGCAGGCGTCTGGTAAAGAAAGAAAAAATTTTTTACAGGTGTCACTGGAACTTTTCCTTTTCCTTCTGTTTGGCACAGCTGCTTTTAGAGATTTTTCCACTCTCTAAGGTGTAATCTGTAAATGGTCATATTCATGTTTTTAATCACAGTGTACTTTGTCACACTTGTGAATTAGAATAATTAATTGACTTTGTTAGTTTTGTGCAGGGTTTGCACTTTTTTATGGACTTGATTTTTTGTCTTTTTCAGCATTACAGTCACAAATTTATTGGATACAAAACACAGCATCGTTACACAGCAGGGAGAGCACTTTTGACTGTTACAGATTGCACCTTTTTATGAGACACATAACCACGTGTAAGTGTTTTTCTACCCCTTACGAGTCGTCTAAACTGAGTTTGTGTAAATGCCTCATGGAATCCACTACTCAAATGTATGCAGTATTATACCATTAATCTTGTTTTATTCATTACACATCCAGTATTTTTTTTGGAAAGTATGTAAGGCCCGGGTTTCCAAATAGGGGACCTTTTATTTTTTAATGTAGTTGAAAATGTTTCTGACTTGGCACAAGGGTGACTGTTAAACTCTGTCCAGATGTAGCAAAGATCCAAAGTCCTTTAACACTGAGCCACAACCGTTCCTTGCTATGGTCTCCTCTTTAAAGCACCATTGAACTGATACCACACATCCAGGTGAACAAACTTGTTTCACTATAAGGTCAGAACTGTAGATTTATGTCCTAATTTAGTTTATTACTATGCAAGCATTCACCCCAAACCCCTCCACTGTTAAGACGTCAAATACAGAAGCAGCTTTCTCAACAGAATGGGTGCTTTTCCCTCTTTGGAATGTTGGCTTCTGTCTTGTGTCCGGGAAACTTTCTGTATTTTGTATTTTGGACAGCAAACTTTTTAAGAGTTGCATGCTGTTTGTTAACAACTCCTTTCTTTATGTGGCATGATAGTGATTGAAGGGATACATTGATCTGGTGAACTGCTGATGCACAGTTTTTATCACTCAGCGCACAATTTTACCAACGACTGACTTGAAAAATTTGTTTTTGCCACATTTTAAAAAAAGACACTTTAACCGTATGTTATTCTCAAAAAATAAATGTGAATTTTGGATCAACCCAAACAAAGGCCTCTTGGATATTTAGTGGGAACGGTTGAGGTACTTTTTCATCAGTTAAAATAAAAACAGATGTTGAGTTTTTGAAATAAAATGGAAATGAAAAAGCCAGATGTGTTACTTTCGACCTCTTTGCCATTGGAGAAATGTCTGTCAGCTCCCGTATCATTGTACCACCATTCTGTGAAACGTGCCATCATCAGATGAACATAATTTAATAACTTTATATGCCAAGAAAATGTTTGTGTTTCAGCATTAAGCAGTCTCCTCCCTGTCCTAATACCATAAGGGTAATGTAACCAGGAATGTTTTGTTTTTGGAATAAACATCACTGTAACAGTGCTTGGTTTCCTGAGTGCTCAGATTTGCAGTTGCTGTGAATTGTGCAGATATTTTCTGTTTAGAGGTCTGCAACTTCTGTTACCTGAAACAGTCACAAAGGAGGTTTGATGTGGACATTTTCTTTTTACAGTATTGATGTTTTTTAACTTCCCTAAAAATTTTCAACCATCTTTATATGTCGTTTGGTAATGCTTCTGTAATATTTTTAAAAATATGAAATATGTTAGACCAGGGGTCTGCAACTTGAGGCTCTAGAGCCACATCTGACTCTTTTATCCCTCCATCGTAGCTGTTTGGTTTAAAAGAAAAATGTTAACAAATTTATTTTGACATTTTTGTTTATATATTAAACTTGTCAAATAACTGAGAAAAAATATGTTAAAAGATTCAATCAACTGTGAGAGAGGTTTATAATTAGAATAAGTTTCAGGGACATATTCTACTATATATTGCTGGACAAGTGTCTAGTTGCTGTAAATGTAAACATAGAATTACATTTACTCGTACAGATTAAAAAAAAGGGATTCTACATCAATGTTGTTTATATTCGATAGTGAAACAAGAAAAAGAATTATGGCACACAGTCATGAGGACATGATGCTTGACTTTCTTTCATTTTTAATTCACGTAACTCTGCTGCAGCAGGAGGATCTTATTTTACACAGGATGTATTTTATTTTGAAAGGAACTGCTACTGTCAACAGTAAAAGAAGTCAAAATTGTCAGTCATAGAAAAAGATAACACTGTTTTAATTCAATTATTTTAAATATTTAAAAGCTACATTTTATAAATGAGAGGCCACCAAAACATAAAAGCATATTTTTCAAAACACAAAGGAACTTTTGCCACTCACACTGGGATTTGGTGAGTAAGAAACTGGAACAGATGTCTCTATTAGCCGTAAAGGTTGCAGACCTTGAGTTAGACCAACACATCCACCCATATTAATACAGGTTCTAAAATGATTCTACTGAATAAAAACAACCAGAACAGGATTTTACTAAAAAATGGAGAGGTATAAGACGCTAAACTATTTTATCTGGAATGAATAATCCTGTATTAATACTGTACGTATCCTGTAATATTGATAATCATTGATCTTCCTTGTAATTCTAGTGTCTCACCATAGATGGTGCACTACAAACATTGACCTTTGTGTAGGTGCAGAAAGTTACTCTGCATTGCTGTGTTTTTTGAGTTGGAAAGGCATTTTTCCCAATTAATCCAACACGTTAGCAGTTTTCCCGGACAGACATCAACCCATTAAATTGGCACTAATATGAGAACAAAAGTCACAGTTTTGAAATAAAAACTCCAAAATGTTCTGTTTTAAAATATATATAATAATTTTCAATCAATATTAAAGCATGTTTTCATTTGTCCACCCTTTACTTAAACCGTTACTATCTATCTCTATAGAAATCAAGACCCAAACTCTTGCATGACACACATTTTCAATTATGGCTGAAAGTGACAAAATCAGTGCAAAAACATGCACAAAAAAAGCCATAAGAGCTTTATTTTTAGATTTCAGTAGATGACTAAATAATATTCTTGTGATTTCCAAGCCTTAGTAAAGTAAAATGTAGCATTGTGGTGTAGGGAACCATAAATGTGGATAGCGGGGGTGAAGCCCACACTTCCAAAACATGACAGCGTAATAAAGAATTAAAGTGCATGCTGGGTAAAATAGCAGGTCAGACATTACGGTTTCATGACTCAGGACAAAGTGGGGTGCACCAAGAAAGAATTAAAGTCCCATAAAGGCTTTATCCATTATGTGAGCATCTTTATTTGTTAACTTTTTTCTTAAAGTAACTGAATGTGGCAGTTCCTGAAACACCAGATTTACAATCCATTTTCAGTGAGTTTGAGCGTTGCTTGTGCTTCAGGTTTTTTGTTTTAAGAAGTAATGCCACATCAGCAAGACATAATAGAAATACAAAACTCGAAGAGCTGAAAATGTGCTTTGTTTTCCATTAAATTAAGTACACTGCAATAATCAAAATGAAAACTGAAGAAATAAAGCCAAGAAGTCAATTTACACGGGAGCTTAAGCTTTTTGTGTCACCAAACATTATCTTCTGTCCCCATCTTTTTTCAGCGCCATTCATCTTAAGTATCCAAGCATGCCTTTCCTCTTTGGGCTATAACCGGAGCTCCTGTGCGACAAATCTACTCGAGCTTGAAATCTGAGCCCATTATGTCAACAGATGTTACAGAGCAGCCGGAGAGCAGGCAACCTTAAAGAGCCAATGAGGAGTAATGAATATAAAAGGAAAACAAATGTTCAAGAGCACCTTTTTATGGGTTCTAAAAGTGTCAAAGAGGTTTTAAATGAAACATTTTACTCACTTGACAAACTTTAAGAACAAACTCAATGAGCACTATCTCAACTCAAGAGACCTCTCTGAAAATAACTTTTTATTCAAAACATTTCATTCCGACACATAATTAGTCAATCACTTTAAAAATGATTTCTTTTTTATTTTACACATATATATATATTTTTTAAAACCAGTGAATTAGTGACACGGATTGGATCAGCCTCTTTGGAATCTCATTTAGGATGGATTCAGAAAAAAAATGCTTGAAGGGGAATAGAAAGCAGAAATTAATTATGAGGCCAACTGATCATGCTAAAAAAAATAAAGTAAAAAAGTGATGAAATGGCAAAACCTTGACTGGGTATGATGAACATATGGGTACAATCTTTAAAACACCACAGAACATAGAAAGGTTTGTCAAAAAAACAAGTTTTTGAAAAACTTTTAACCTCCCCCCCCCCTTTTTTTTTCAGTTTTCGGAGCAAACCATGGCGTTGCGTTTGGACCCTGGCACACGTTTTGTTTTTTATAAAGGCTCACGTGTGTCTCCGTCTTAATACTTATTGAACAGTAACAATGGCAGCTGATACACTGACTGTTGGCCCCTCCTAGTCTGTAGTGCAACTGCTGTCTTGGTGACAGTTCGTCCTCCAGCTCTTCAGTACCTCTGTATGGGTTTTCCCTTTGGGAGCGTAGCTCCTCCCCTCATAGGAGCTTAAGGAGCAGCTCGTAGGTGGCATTAATGATGCCCCAGGAAAGAAGGGAGCGATGGTAGTTGAGGTGGGCCCCTCTGAACAGCATCGCCAGGCTGCCACCCCTCTCTCTCCACACTGTTAACAGCACTTTGCTGCATGGCTGGAAGGCCCCGCCGACCTGAGACTGGGCCCGGGCTTTCACCACGTTTAATGGGTAAAACATAATGCCAAGGGCCGCCCCCAGCAGCCCTCCACAAACAAAATCATTGATCACGTGAGTGGCCCTGTTGGTGGCCTCTGGCAGCAGCTCCTTTATGGGCCCCCGGAGCCCGAAGAAGAAGATGTTGCTCGGGCCGTTGCGGAGAAGTATAGGCACGAGGCCGCGGTAGCACTCTCTGACACCGTACTCGGTCAGAAGGGTTCGAAAGGTGTGGGCCGTGTTGTTAAAGCGGCTGTGGTGCCGATGGTCTTGCAGGAGAGTCTGTACGCGCTCAAACGGCGTGAGGATGGCTTCCGCTGTGCCCGCCAGGGCTGCGGCGAAGCTTCTCGTGATGATCTCGGGCACACCACTGTCGCCGGCCTGCACAAGCAGCAATCGGGAGAAGTCCTCGTAAAGCCCAAACATGATGGCCACTGTGGTGCTCTTTTGAAGCAGAGGGGGCAGCAAGCCCCGGTACAGATTCCTCAGCCCATCCCTCTGGAGCTGTCGCACCGCCTCAGTGGCCAACACGCCGTGCAGCTGCTGGCGGAACAGCACCTTCTGGATGGGAAAGGTCACAACAATATTGGTGAACGCTGCGAGGGAGCCACAAGCGTAGTGCCTTCCTTGAGGGCCCAACGTGCCGCTCAGAGCCCCAGCGGGCAGCAGTGACTGGCCTCCTTTCATCAGAGCAGACTGGGGTTGCGGTGTCTGGGCTGACTCTGAGTCCATGGTGGCGACAGCCATAGAAGGCTCAGTGCACGGCTGGCTGGTCCTCCATCATCACATCAGCTCTGCACTCCACTGTTAAAAAACAATCACATGTACAGATTTGTCAAAAAGAGCACATCAAGTCCTTTTTTTTATAAAAATAACAAAATACGCCATTTGTATAAAAAAAAAAATAAGTCTACAGTAGAGTAACTATCACAATATCCCACCTTGGTCATGTAAAAATAGGGAGTCTCAACTACCTGCTGATAACAGTTGTTACATAAGTGACAAATTCGGCAAAGTCATGATGACAGGCACTAAGAAAAACCTGGGATTTGTCTCAGACATGCATGTGCATGTTATATGTGAGGTTATCACAAGATCTCTGCTCTTAAGAGAAACAGGCCATTTACATGGAAACATGACCTGAATGAACGCCACTCCTTGACCAATTGTCAGGCTTTAAAATACATTCGATCCGTTGAGGAAAATCACGCAGTAAAACAAAAACATCACAAATAAAAGGTGTTTTTCGTAAAGGAGTGTGTTTGTTTTTTAAGAATGTTTGAATTTTACTTAAATAGGGACCATAAATACACCACTGTGGAAGCATTCAGGAGCAAAATTGTCACTTTTATGGTCAAAAGGATGATATTTTTTTAAATAAAATGTCGGATTCAAATGCTTTCGTAAAAAATGTATATAGAATGCTTCATTTTTGTTCCGGTCATAGTCTGGCAAAGTAAATGATTAGGGAAGAATCTGACCTTTGATTAGAAGTCAAATCACTAGACCTGACAGTACATCTGCTTCCAGAAGTGAGGACTAATTGGCGCTCCTCTTCATTCCTCTTCATAGTTGGATTTTCCATGCATGATAAAAACATATTGCGCTCTTCCGGTTTAATTCTGCTGTTTTTGTGCACTGAAATGTGATGTTCACATTCTAAATGTTATATGAAATCCACTACAATTTGTTTTTTGGGTTAATATTAAAGAAATGCATTTAGAGAACAGACACTTGCATAGAAAATATAATCTAAAATTATCAAATCTGTGGAATGATTTTCCTTTTGAGCTACTTTTTATGTTGCTTGTTTGTTTATTTCGGGGAAAATGCATTTTAGTTAGTAAGCAATTTAGTTTTTTTGGTTTTGTTTTTCATGCAAGTTAAAAAAAACATCTTTATTTAACCAGACTCTTTTGAAACAATTTAGTATTTAAATATGAAAACCCAGACAAAATTTGGGTCCGTATGGATCATTTCAATTCTGATTATAGCCTAACTTTTGTTTTTTATTACCACAAAATTAGTCCGCAATTATCCATATTTTTACCAGTAGAACAGTAAACTAAAAGTTAAGCTGCTGTCAAACCTCAAATTAAAGCTAATTATTAACATTAGAGGTTAAGTAGTTAAGCTTAACAGTAGCAGATCAAATGCTAAATACTTAGCAACCATCATTGCTAATTTGTTTCTCTAAGCCACTGTTTACACCATTGCGTTACTAATTTTTACAATAAGACAGAGTTGCACCACATGCATTATAAGCCTGCAAAAACACAGCTTTTTGCATGCTAAGTTAGCATGTTCGTAGTCATGACGGATTCGGATAGGCGTTGACTGGTTGAGAATCATAAGGAACTGACTGTAGGAAGCAAAACAACTCCCCCAGCTTAGCTAGTAGAAGTTGTTTAAGTTCGCGTTTACCTGCTTTAGTACACCGACTGGTTACCGTGTTTTCAGCGGAAAGGTTGAGCGCAGTGTTTTGCAGGGTATTCGAGACACTAGTGTAGGTCGTGTCCGTTTGGAAACCCTGGAAGAAGCAGGTGAAAGCAATGCACCATCTGCGCCTGCGCGCTCGACCAGCTCCACCGATCTCAAAGGAAGTGGATGGACTCGAGATATTTTTAAATACAGATCTGCATATTCTGTCCGCTATATTATTGTATGTAAATAGCTAAGAAACAAATGTTGTTGACGCTTTTCAAATGTGCACACATTAATGTATATTTTGCATTTGCTTTGGCACGAGTGACAAGCACTGGTGTCAAGAAAGTTGTCCGTAAAGTAGAACGAATTTTACGACGTTTGCGTGACGTCACGAGGTGCCGTCAAGCAAAGCTTCTCCTAGCTTTGTTTGTTAAATTTGAAAGGATTTTGAAGGATCCTTTCCGAAACATTTTCTGTATTTATCGAGCTGAGAGAAGTAGGTCATCTTAGTCAGTCTCACTACGATGACAAATTAACTTTGATAAGCCACACAAGTTATCTAGCTATAATAGTTAAATGCTGCTAATTTAAAGACAATTGTTCGATTTCCTGCCATTGTGGCACCAAACTAATGCTTAAAGCTACTGTTTAGGTTTCTGTGGATTCAGTGGATTCCACGCTGGTTTGGACAACTTGATTAGCGTGCAATGTCCGCGCAAAAAGATTGTGAGTTTTTGGTGAAAAAAGCTCGGGAGTTGGTCTCTGTTGATTCCTGTGCAGCCAAAGCGTGGCTAATAACCGCGAGAACCCTTTATCCTACAGATTTCAACATTCAGGTATTTTTTTTTCCAAGAAAAAAAAAAGATCTGTTTGCATTCTCTGGCTACAGTACTACTAATTTACTTTTAAAAATCGTCCAAATATTTTCACAGTATGAGATGTACACCATTGAGCGGAATGCGGAGAGAACAGCACCCGCCGGCAGACTGCTGTATGACATGTGAGTTTGTGCACGGTGCCTGGATTTCCTACATATACATATGGTCACATGTATTTATAATATTCATATATTTAGGTTTATAAACTTTCCTGATCAGCCCATTGTTTGGCGTGAGATCGGTGTCATCACTGCTGCGCTGCGCAGCGACTCCCAAGACAAGCACGCCCAGTTTTTGCGAGGTTGGTGTCTATCACAACGTCATTTTCCCTTTTAAATGGTTAATAAACAAGCTAAACACGGATCTAAATCATCACTCTCCTCATCCAGGGCTTTTTGAGACCCTTCCTGGCCGTGTACAATGTGAGATGCTGCTAAAAGCCACAGAACAATGTTTCAACACCCTGGAGAAGGCAGAAATGTTATTACTACTTCTCAAGCGCTTTCCAGAGTCTGTGGTCCAACATGGGGTGTGTGTTACCATCATAGCACTTGTTAATTTTTTTTAAGTTGTGTATTTGTTGTAACCTGGCGTCTCTCCCCCTTTTTTCTCCTCAGCTCAGTTTAGGTGAGACACTGTTGGATGCAGAGGCTTCAGAGAATGTAGACACTCCTGTCAATTGTTTCCGAAAACTATTTGGTTAGTAAATATATATTGCTATTCCTCCCCCCGAAAGAAGTGTAGTTTTTAATTGATTATATTTTCTGTTCCTGCAGTATGTGATGTCCTCCCTTTGATCATAAACAATATGGACATTCGTCTTCCCGCGAGCCTCATGCAGAAGTACATACTGAAAGCTGCTGAATTTTATATTGGATACGTTACCCGAGGACCCTCAGCTGATGGGAAGTTACAGGGTAAGGCAGCAATGTGTCCTTTAGTCTGCCTCTCTCTTTGCTTGGCATTTCTTAGGATCTTTGTTTTCCATCTTCCAGGCTCCCAGGACAGTGGGAACCTGAAGTCGCCCAGCATGTCCCGTGGCTCTCAGCGTTATGTGATTGATGGTTTATCAGAAAAATCTTCACTGGTTGCAGATCCTTGGGAAAGCCTGCTTAATTTACTTGCTGTGGTTGGAGTTCGCTGTGAGTGGCAAGGAGACAAAGGACAAAGGTATTTTTATGAGTTTGTGGACAGATTAGTCTCCACTGTCTTCATATTTGTAGATGCAAATTACAAAAAGGAACAGTTAGTTTACTAACCTGAAAAAGCCCATAAATAATGTATTTTAATGCCAGAGTGTTCACATAATTTAATGTCTAGAAAGGAAGAAAAATTGTTAAGCTGTGCAAATGTGTTGTAACATTTTTCTGTAATTTTTAATGTATTAGTTTTGGTTTTTGTTTGGGTTCCTTGAAGGAGTTTTGTGGACATGCTGCAGAGAATGAAAGAGCTGTGCCGCTACCTGCCAGGGCTGGATGGAGAAACCAGGTCTCGATACTGTAGCCAGGTGGTCATATGTGGTGCTCTCACCCTCTTCCGCAGTGCCTTCCTCTATGTCTCAGCTGTACAACCCGCACTGTTTCAGGGTCAGCTTCAAATATCCACGGTTTCTTACTTCTGGCTGTGGATATCTGTCTTTACTTAACCATAATTTTTTTGTTTTAAAGGAGCCAGTGGTGCGAGTTCAGGACCATGGATCCTGGTGGAGGATCTGAGCTCAGTATACAGCGATGTGGATTTGGATAAGGGACCAGTGAAACACGCACAGAAGAAACGCAAACAGGCTGACGGGAGAGAAAAGACAATGGCAAAGACACATTTAAAAATGTTTTATATCTTTTTATATGAATCTTGCGTAAAACTATTGTGTTGTTTCATGAATGTGCTTTTTGTGTTGACGCAGAGCTCAGATGATGAGGAAGGTTTGGGTAAAGGACGTGGTCGGCACATTTTGGTCAGTAAGACAGAGATGCCCAACTGGTCAGAGACTCTGGAGGGGTTTCGCGCAGCAAGAGAAAGCTGGGACCTCCTTCACTCGCACGATGCTCTGGAAGCTGGTAAACATCATGATTTGTATTTTGTTTTTATAAATGACTAGACGTTCAAAATGAATAAGCATTAATTTTCTACAGGAACACAATTCCAAGCCATATGCAGGGAATTTGAGTCAATAAATCCATTAAATATGTACGTGATAGCCTTTTTTTTTTAAAATATAGATTATTGTAGCACAAAATTCTTGTAGTCTTGGGCGTTAGGTTCAGCAGCATGGCAGCTCCCAGTATGCTTTATTTATTTGTTTATAAACAGGTAGATAAAAAGAGCTACACAAGTACAGGTCATCTACCATTCATCTATAAAAACATACAGTAGAGCTAACTGTGCAGAAAATACGCACGTAGCTCATACAAACGAGCAAGAATGTGTCCCTCACAGACCTGTTACTTCTTATTCAAGAAGCTCTTCTATCTTCCACTTGTCATTTATATTAATGTCTCTTGTTTGAACTGGTTATCTGTATAGACACCTGTTGACACCCTTAAACAGACTGCAACCATAGTAATAAAGTTTATTATTAGTAACACTCGACGTTGTCATGGATTCAAATCCTGCAGAGCTTTAAAGGTCCTCCTGATTAAACCAGCAGATTGTCCAGGTCCACCTAGAGGTTGCAAAGAACATCTGGATGATCCAGTGGAGGATTGGGAGAATGTCATGTGGTCAGATGAGACCAAAATGGAACTCTTTGGCATAAATGCCACTGGCCGTGTTGTGTATTGCTGAACCTTTGTTATTGAACACATACTTATTTTCTAATAAATTCTTTGGTAATTAGCTATGTGATGTCCTGGATAATCGTTTTGCATTTTGTCACAGTGAAAGTGTATCTACGATATACATTACAGACCAGACTCATCTTTTCAAATGGAACAACTTGCAGAATCAGTGACTGATTCACTGTCCATCAAAACATAATGAAAGTTCAATAAAGTACAAGCAAATTGCTGTCACTACAATAAACTGAACCAGTTTAGTGAGGAAGCACAGAAGATAAGTCAATAGATAAACCATGAATAGAAATAACACGTTCTCAAAATAAGCTCAGAGGCAAAGAATGAAAGAATAAAACAATGTAGAGTATATGTCAGGACAACACTCAAACATTGTGCTTTCAGTCTTATTATTATTAGCTGGAATTTCGTTTTTATGTAAAGAAAGAGAATACAATCCTAAAAATGAAATGTACTTCATGTCTATTAGAGTTCAAGAAGATCTGTGCGTCATGGAAGACAGACAGCTGGTTATGGTTCCGAATATTCCTCACTGATATGATTGTGTTTCAGGTAAGTGGGATTATCATAATTTGAATTTCAGTTTATGATAAGCTTGTCCTTTTGATTTATTTCACAGTTATTTTAAGTTTTTGTATTAATCTGTGTCTCATTTAGAAATTTGTGGTCTTGACTATTTCCTTACATGCATTTAGCTAATTTGTCATTTTTTAAATTTAGTAATTAAAGTGAGCTTTATTAGAAGTCCTTAGTTTTGAATTGCCTACAAATGAAAAACAAAATGTAAGTATGAAAAGATTTACACCTGATTAGGGATGTAATTTGTTGCCATGGGATCGGAGCATAAGTCAAAACCTCTATTTTTCTCCCAGGTGTGACTCAAACGTTGTCTGTTTCTTTGCATGTCGTCTCCAGGGCCAGTATCGCAAAGCTCTTTCCAGTTTGCATCAGATGTCCGCTGTGCAGCAGCACCAGCCTGGGCAGCAGAGTCCATCGGGCCAGGGAAGTCTGGAGCATCACAGGGTCCTCATACAGCAGGCGTCGTGTCACTACGCACTGGGAGAGTACAGGGTACACACACATCTGTTCCATCTCACCATCACCTCATTGCTACCAGCTGTAAGACAGTAAACGTGCACATGCAAACGTGTGCTGAGAACTTCAGGTCTTCCACAATATTCTGCTTTGTAGTTGTATTGAGCAGCAGTAATGCATCAAAGTTAAAATGTTTCGATATTTTTATTATTTTATACAATTTATATAGATATTTAGGGCATATATATTATTTTTACTGCTCGTTTGTTGAGTTGAGCACCACATGGGAGTCAGTTACACTTTCTTGCCTTAAGGTGGCGTTGTTTAGATCTTCTGCTTTGGTTAGTATTTTACACATTTTAAATTGCTTCTGGTGGATACCATTATTTTCTTTAACTGACTTAGCTATTCAAAAAATAATGAATATGCATTACATAAACAAGGATTTTGTTGTAGGTTATTAGATGTGGCCAATTTAAATATTGTAAAATGTTATTTAATTTCCTAATTCCTCCTTTTATTTTCTCAGAAAAGTGTTACTTGCTCTGCACCAATTTCTTGTCATTTTGAATTCTATCCTGTTTTTCAGATGGCTTGTGAGAAACTGCTTGACGTTGTGAGTGGACTGATTCCCCCAAACCAAGACCAGACAAAGGCTCCCGAGGATCATAACAGAGTCAGGAGCAAAAGTAGGAAAGGTTTGTAAATCCTGGATTTCTTCGATGATTCTTACCAAAAAAAAAAAAAGAAAAAAAAAAGAAGAAGTGGAAGTAAATCTTTGGAAGTGAGTTTATTTAGTTTCAGCTCAGCTTAGGTCAGTATGAGAAGCTTCTCATCTGAGAGGAGCAAGACCTTTTGTCTCACATGCACATTCGTGCAGCTTGTTTCTGACACATCACTCATGCTAAATAAGTCCAGTCTAGTCTGCTGTGTGGCAATCATTATGTAATAACATCCTAAATTGGAATGGTTGACGGGAATGGGGAGTATTGTGTTGGGAGGGGTCATCCTGAAGATAAGAAAAGGTTAATCTGACCTACCTCTGATAGATATTTATGGTATTTGATTGGATCCAGTTCCTCAGGAACTGCCTAAAGACCCAAACATAATCTCAGACATTAACAGTCATTGTACAGATGAGAGCAAAATACTAAAAAAAAAATTCAGACAACAAAAAGTTTAATTAATAAAAAATAGATCTTGAACACATGATTTTTTATTTTTTTTCTCTCTCAATTTAATAATATATAAATTGAGTCAGAAATTGACTTATTTTGGGATGTATAACGCTTCACTTACATAGTCTCTTTTTGGTGCATTTAAACTTAAATAAAAATAGTGTTTTTGGTGATTTTAACATCTTGCAGCCTTTTTCTTATAATGGAGAATATGTATAAAGAAAATTAAGATCATAACTGGATTTCTGAGTATTTATTAAAATCGCTGTGAAGCAGGAGCAGATGAAAAAAATGTTGTTGCAAAGAGGACGAAGTGACATAGAAACTACAACTGGCAGACCACAAGCTCCCTGCTCTGCTCCATTCTGATGCATTCACTTGTTGACGACCAGATGCATGTACGTCTCCACGGCTGCAATAGCTCCAATATGGCTCACCGTTGTTGTTTCTCTAGTAATGTTAGATTGGGGTTGTGAGGGGCTGTAAGATAGTGGAAGGGTGTGCAAACTGATGGATGACAGGGAAGTGGGGGCAGGCTTACTCCACGCCAACAGTTCCACCTACAACTCAGAGGTGAATTTCTGATGAGCTACTGCAGAATGTCCTAAAAAACAACACTAAAATCGGTATAATCATAATTAAAAGACACTGGGAATGCTTTTACAATAGATCGAAATATATTTGGAGTATAATATACATTAATTGGGCCAATTATTTTCAAAAGAACATTGTTGGTTTAGAGTCTTTTTTTCTTTTTTCTTTTACCAGGTAATGACCTTCGATTGCTTCCATGCACCAACAAAGCTGTTTTACCGTTCTGCTTCCAACTGATGCTCGCTTGCTTCAAGGTAATCGAAGCAGGAAAGGTTTAAAAATTGTTGCTATGTAGTATTGCTATGTTGAGTAGTATTGGATTATGTGTAAATGTAGAGCCTTCATGTTTCTCATTGTGTCCTGTCAGCTCCGCGCCTTCGCAGACAACCGGGACGACTTATCCCTCGGTCACGTGGTGGTACTCCTGCAGTACGACTGGCCACAGGGGGAGATGCTGTTCTTAAAGTCAGTGGACAAAATCTATCACCAAGGAAGCTTCCAGTATGAGAATTTCTTCAACTATGTCACCAGTATCCTTCCAGTCTCACTATCTGGCTGTATCTGCACGCTCGTCTTGAAAGCCATTTCCGGTGTGATGGTTTCCGTTAACCGGTGGTGTTGCTCAGACATTGACATGTTGGAGGAGTTTGCTTACCTTCGCACTCCAGAGGGAGGAAGGATTCAGCTGGAGCTGCTGCCCAATCAGGGAATGCTCATTAAGTAAGCGAAGGCCTTTCAGCGGTTTTGACGTTGGCATGGCGACTCTGCACTTTCCCGTTCTGTTTACTTTTATTTTATTTATTTTTCTTTATTCAAGAGAGTTTCTGATGATATCTGTAGACACGGCCTGTGGGGGGAGTTTTTTTGCTTTGAACGTAACCTGTTTGATGGAGTGGGCCTTCTGGAAAACATATGGGATGGGGGAGAACAAAAAAGCTTCTGTGCATCTCCTCGGTTGGTTTCTGTAGCGGTAAAGACACATGAATGGAACCTCACTGACAGAGTTGTTGACTATTCCTTAGGAACCCTAGTCCCGCCTTGGGGGTGGAGTTAAACACCCTTCTGCTACAAGGGGTACAGAGGATGGACAGGTACCCCAAGGCCCCTCCTACCACAACTCCCATCCCGTCCCGTCCCGACACCACTCACCCTCTCTTCATTTTCAGCTTCAAAGCTTGTCGTCCTCCCAGTTTTAAGTTGGGCCTGTCATTTTACATCAACAATTAGATGTTCCTTGATTTTCTTGTTGGCTTTGTTTACTTGAGCCATTACTTCTCTGTCTGTGGTCATTGTTGTTGATACAAGGACAATGTTGGTGTTTTTTGTAGTTTTATTTTTTTACCTTTTCATGACACTTTGGTCTCATTTCATTTGTGGATGTTTTTTATGGTTTGATTTGAGTTTGTATTTTATTGACTCAATATGTTGAAACAAAAAAACATGCTGTTACTGCAGGGATTGCGGGGATTCTTATTTATCACACAATAATGCTTGTGGAAAAAGTCTCTTGTTATTTATATTCGCTTGGTCTTTCAGGCACCACACAGTGACCCGAGGGATCACCAAAGGAGTCAAGGAGGATTTCCGCCTGGCTATGGAGAGGCAGGTGTCCCGTTGTGGAGAGAACCTTCTGAGTGTGCTGCACCGCTTCTGCATCAACGAGAAAATCATCATCATCCAGTCCCTTCCTTAACACACCTTGGCTGTCGGCGCAATTTGAGAACATTTTGTGGCTCCAAAAGTTGGACTCATGGTTCTGCTGTCCTAATATTCTGTTCACAACCTCAAGTAATGTTTCTTTTCTCTTCGTTAAACAGTCTTTACATGGATAGGAGAACCCCAAATATAACTAACTAAAATTCCTCTCAACCAGAATAACAGTTAAGTTTTTTGTACATTTCTGTGATCAGCTTTGTGTCTGAATCAACAATAGACTCAAATGCGTTGTATTACTTTTGTAAATTTTATTGTTTTTGTTACATATCTGTTAAAAAATGTTTCTAATTTGGAGATTTACAATAAATGTCACATGCTGGGTACAGATGTTTTTTAGTTTTTGTTACTGCACATTTCAAACATACCAACGAGTCTCATTTGCTCACAAAGTAAAATAAGAACGCAGATGTTTTTGCAAAAATAATTAATGAGAGCCTTTAGTAATCTTTTTTTTGCAACAAAAAAAAGTTAAAGCAAAAACAAAAAAAGCATCCATATTTCTCTCATTTCCTTTAAGTGTTTCTGTTCCCTCATTAGTCCAGATTCAGTTCCTCATTTCACACAAAGTCCTGGTTAATCCTCCAAGCCTGTGACTGAAAGGTTAGGCAGGTCAGCTTGCAGGGCAGCTCTGAGGTTAGCCCAGAACAGCCTTTGCTTGGCTCTGTCCTGAGGCCATTCCAGATAGGTGTGACGAAGCATCATGGACTTAAGCTGATAATACTTGTTGGGAATGAGGTATTGAGGCAGAGGCTCAAGTAGCACCAGCACAATGCCGTCTGTGCCCAGAGAAAGACCCTGATGACTGGCAAAGTAGAGCTCATAATGGCACCACTCACTCTTCACAAAGTGAGCAGAGAGTACGAAGACAGAGCGGCGGCTTTTTTCCACGCACGCCATGATGTTCTCCACGATCGTCTTCCCGGGCACAAAGTTTTTTTCGTGATGGCAGATTCTGAGCCCTCCGGCAGGACCTTCAAGGTTTGAAAGAAGGAAATTCTTTACCCAGTCCACATCATGCTGGCTGTAAGACACAAAAGCGTGGAACTCAATACCCAGGAGATCTTCAGGCCGAACTAGTCGTGTTCTAGCTCGATGCTTGGCCCTCAACCACTGCCAGATCATGCTCATGTACCAGGGAATGTCTAGATGGTGGCACAGAAGTACAATGCTAATAATCAGCGCCCCTGCAGGAACCAAAATGGTGGCTGCAAGAAGACTGACATTACAGGAAACCTCTGACAACCAGAAGTCTTTTAAAAGAGAATTTCTAAGTTCCTCTGGGTAGGTGCAATAATAGCCTTGAGGCCAGTTCAACAACTCAATAGGACTTGTTGCCTTTTCAGTACTGATGCCAAGTCTAATAAAATCCCTCAGAGTGCAGGTGCAGGTAAAAGGGTTGTGGCTGACATCCAACGTCTTCAGATTTGAACAGCTTTCCAGTTTGTTCACAGAAGGGGCGTGAAGAGAGTTTGACTTGAGCAGGAGCTCATTCAGCACAGGGAAGGTGTTGCACACCGGCAGGTCCCGCAGCCTGTTCGAGTTTAGATTGAGGGAAGAGAGATTTGTCAGTTTAAAGATGGATGTTGGTACCACAGAGATCTGGTTGTTCTGGAGGTCGAGCCGCTCCAGTCCTCTTGGCAGACATTTAAACACTTGCTCTGTCAGGCCTCCAGAGGACAGGTTCATGACAGTGAGGCTGGGTGGCCACAAGCACGCCGAACCGTCGTAAACCAGAGAGTTGAGGCTGAGGTCCAGGTGCTGCAGAGAGATCATGTGCTGCACGCGCTTACTCAGCAGTTGAATATTTTTCAGATTGTTGTCTACTAACAACAATTTTGTCAAGTTAGTAAGAGTTTCACATTCAACGGTTTCTTGACCTTTGATCCTGGAGAAGAGGGAATCGGACAGAGCGCAGGAGGAGAAGTCAATCTCAACAACTGGACTCGGCTTCTCCGGACATGTCATGTGTATGATTGAAGTCTCCAGGATAGCTAGAAATTGCACTGGGAGGTTGATAAAAAAGTTGTACATTGCCTCCTGAGAAAAGAAGAAGGAGCTGACAACTCCCCGTCTAAATGTAACGGTCTTAGTTCTTGCTGTCTGGGCAACTTTGGTGTCAAAATAAGGAGGCTTGTTTATAGTTGTATCTCTTGAACTTATGTGGACAATAGAAGTTTGCAGAGCCACATTCAAAAGCTCTGTTAAGTTCCTCCAGTCGATTACCAGGTCACTGACAGACAGACTGGAAGTACGGCATTCTGGTTTCTTTCTAAGCTGCGTGGTTAAATGATCGAAGCCCTCTGTCAAGTTTCTCATCTCCACTTCATCAAAAACTGACAGAGCATCAGCGATCAGGTTACTGTTAACTGTTTGATCAACGAAAACTACGCTCAGTCTTTTAGCATTAACATTTATCAGACTGCCAACTTCGTATCCAAGCTCCTCCTCCAGGAAAAGGGTCAAACTCTGCAGTTTTAGCCTTGCAATGTTTCTGAAGTCTCCCACACCAATGTTCCTGGCTCCAATGGTCAGTCCCTTCAGTTTTACCAAGAAGCTGAACTCCTCCCCAAGTGTCATGTTAAGAAACATGTTCCAGGCCAAGTTTAGCTCCACAAGGTTTCCCACGTTCACCAGGTACCGTTGGCATGAGAGGTTCATCAGAATGTTGTGCGACAGATCCAGATATTCCAGGTGTGGAGTGTCAAGAAAAGTCTCTGCATCGATGTGCTCCAAACCGTTCCATGACACGTTCAGGAACCCCAGCATGGGGACACTTTGAAAGTCGCCTTTGTGAATCTGATGTATGTGGTTTTTGGAAAGGTCTACGGACACGGCGCTCTGCGGCAGGTCTCCTGGGACAGAGGAGAGGTTCTTGGATGAACGGTCTACTATGCTTCCAGGGAGCAAAGCACACCTCTGCCCTCCTAGCAACATGGCCGTTGCACACAGGACAGCTGCTGAGAGTCTCATGCTTTGCCTGGATAATGATGAGAGGAAACAGATGTTAGCAGCTCAAAAACAAACACAGAACAAAAAATGAAGGCATGCTAACACATATAATGAGTTAAATCTGTCTCAGAGACACAGATGATGATCAGGAATCAATAAACCTTGAAAATCTTAAGTTTGTGATGGTTTTGCATTTAGTGTGTTGTTACAAATATGAAAGATGCAAAAACTTTATTTTTCTAGTTATCATTTTAGCTACAAATTAACTTTTCCTGAGTCAAACATTATTAACATTATTTACTGTGTTGCTGTTAATTATGCCATATATATTTATAAATGCCTTCATAAACATTAGACAAATTTATTTCTTTGCTTTTTCTGATTTATCTTTACAAAACGTAAACTGTATCAATTTAAAAAGAACATATTTTTTTCATTCTGCAATTTTTCTGCAGCAAATTACATCAACTGATTTTTAAGAAAATGATAAATTGTTGAAAAGAAGACACTAACCTTCAGTGAGGACAGATGTATTCTCCACCTGCGTTTGTCTGGTCTATTGAAAAAAAAATTATTTCACAAGTTTAAGCTCTTTAATTAGTAAAATAAAAACAAATAAAAAGGGTCAAGCAAACAAAGAAGAAAAGTCTATTTCTAACCAGATCGCTGAATTTGACCTCAGCAGACTCTGTCTCATCTTTTTACATGTGCTGACTAGCAGAGCTGGGAGGAAACTAATGTTGTTACTTAAGTTTTTTTTCCAACAGGCACATCCTATTTTCACTTCCCCTTTCACTAACAGTAGTAAACTGTGTTGATTTAGAAAGTATAATCAGTACATTTTAATCTTTGAACATTTTTAAAAAATCTTTTTCCAAATAGTGTTTTTTGGATACAGTTGATTGATCTATCCCTTTATTGTCCCTTTTTTTCCTTTTTCAAATCATTTTTCTTTAAATAGATAATGCCGCAACATGAGCTGAAAAAAGAATGTGCTTTCATTTCTCTTAAGTTGTTCTGGTTTATACAGTAAATAAAGATTTTCTAGCGCAATTCAATTATTCCAGCCGTGCCTTGAGGTAGAAGTGACTATGTTGTTTACTGGGAGCTGTCGTACATATTGCTTTAATAAAAGGAAATAGGAAATGTATTTAATTTTGATTAGCTTTTACCTTGAAGTCAGCGTGGCTTGGTCAAAGAAAATCACAAAAGGACCTGCAACACACACTGATATGTATCTCTGTATTGTTTCTAACCAGCTTGAGCTGCTCTTGCCTGGGGGTCACTGCCTTGTGCGCCCACAAAAGATAGAATTAATTGAATAAGGTCAAATGACCACCATTCTCACTTGGGAGTGTCTGATCAAATCTGGAGGGAACACTGCAATTTAGCTGAACACACTTTGACCGTAAGCAAAAGAAAAAAAAAAAAACACTTTCTTTTTGTTTGTAGCTCTTGTTCTCTTTGTGCCCTTACAATATGTTTAATATACATCTTCATTTAAAGAATTTTTTTATCTATTGTCTCAAAAATAGCCTAAAAATCTCCAAGAGTTTATTATAAAATGTGCAAACAAATCTTCCGTTATAAAGCTAAGATCAGAGTGCAAGCTAATAATTGACAAAGGATTGTTTATTACAACAACTGCAATGTGCCTGTCAGCTTTTTGACAGCGTGTCCTCAAAGGAAACAGCTAACAAAGAGCATCATAAACATGACGTGCTGTGATTTCTATGTCTCTGCTTGGTTTCATCATACAAAGAGCAGACACTGAGGAGCTTCAGAAGTAGACATAATCAACTGGCTCTGTTGTCTCGGTATAGTCATGCAGACGTGTGAATATGAGTCAACCTTTGAATGTGGGAACATTATGTGGTAGGGAGGGGCTGAGAGGGAGCAGAAGTACACTGAGACAGAGATAGGGAAGGCTGACCAGGTTGTCAGATGGATATTGCAGCACCTTGGGGTTTCACATATCCTTCTCCTCTGGCTTTGATCATCACTTTCTCTACAAAAATTCATGGATTCTGTATCAATTTGGAGAGGATTTAGAACAATGACTGACACCTGATGTCCCATTAAAGTGGATTTCTGAGCTCCAGAATGCCGGGCCACCTTTCTATACCTGCATGCTCCTTAGTCTACCTCCTGTTGTTGGGTTTTTGCTGGAACAAAGCGGCCTGTTCTCCTCGGGGAGGCATGGGCATATGGCAGCAACCCAGAAAAAACCCCGTCATCACAGACCAGCCTTTCCTTCATGGCACATTCCCTCCGGGTTTCCTCTGGGGCTCAGGAACGTCAGCATTTCAGACAGAGGGAGCTTGGAATCAGGATGGCAAAGGCACCTCCATTTGGGATTTTTTCACCCATTCCTCCACAGGTGGTAATTCAAAAGGAGACACTGCAGATGTTGTGAGTGACAGCTACAACTGCTGGGAAGAGGATGTTGAGGCACTGGATTATCTGGGCGCCGGAGCCTACTCGTTCTCTCTGTCTTGGCCAAGGCTCTTCCCTGATGGCAATGCTGCAGGCAAGCCCAACGCAGCAGCTGTGGAGCACTACAGCAACCTCATAGAGAGGCTTCTGGAAAAAAAGATCCAGCCCATTGTAACTCTTTACCACTCAGACTTGCCACAGGTGCTCCAGGAGCAATATGGAGGCTGGAAAAATGAAAAGTTGGTGGAGCTTTTTGAGGTGTACGCCCGTTTTTGTTTCCACACGTTTGGGAGTCGGGTAAAGCACTGGCTCACGATGCACAATCCATACCTGGTGGCTGTGCAAGGATATGGGACAGGCATGCATGCTCCTGGAGAGAAAGGAGGTTTTTCTGACTCTCTTATTGTGGCCCACAACCTTATCAGGGTAAGATTTGTACAGTTCAGACGACTGCTTTGTGCAAACTTTGAACTTACATAGTGTCATCAGTAATGACGGTCAATGAATGTTTATATCTTTAAAATGACTGAAAAGCCTGGCAAACACAGCTCTATAAATACCTCAAGCAAATTTGGTTTAATTAATTCCATCTATTTGGAAATCCTCAACTTTTTTTTATTTGATCTTTTTAATGACTATTTGACCAAATGTTTTATTGACAAGCATGTGATAAGTTAACAAGACGCCTAAAAAAATACTTTGGTCAAAGTCCACCACCTCGACACTTCTGTGCTGGAGAGATATCAGGAAGTGACAGAGATACGCCTCATTAATAATCGCTTATGTTTGTGCAGTCAGGCACAGATGGTGGGGGGACAGCTACTGCTGAGATGAATTAAGACATGAAAAGGTCATGACTTACGGTTTCTCACTTTTGCAAAGGAAATTCTTTGGTTATGGTTTGAAAAAATAAGATTTACATGATTACTTCTGTACGATGGCGGTTCTCGGCCACCGTACTTCTGTGTTAGTTCTTACAAAAGTACAATTTGCCCGTTTACATTATCCAGGAAGTCTTTTTTGATGCTTTTTTTTTTTTTTAGAATACTTTATGCGTTTTTCAGTAGAACCTGTTGCGGGTGTACCCCGCCTTTGCCCAACAGTGTCTGGTTTTGGCTGCAGTGACGTGGGACCCCAAAGGCATTCACCATATTCAGAAGATTGAATTTGCAATAGATGCGTTTATGTTCATTTATTATTTGCGGAATTTTTTTATTCTTCCACTCTCATGATTTTGAACTTTTAGCAGTCATTCTGTAACCTGATTAATTATTTTTATAGTTTTGTCCCTATTTTCCTGCAAAAAAAAAAGGGTTATGATATGTTTTGTGCATAGCACACATCCCTTGCTGCGGTTCACCTTCAGCCAATGACCTGACTTGGTAGAAGCAAACTTGTGATTGGACGTCTTTTATGCTAACATCACATGTAGATAAAAAAAGAAAAGACAGTAATCAAATGAAATCAAGCTTTATTTATAAAGCACTTTTCCTAAAAAATCATAACACAAACCTTAAGACGGATGAACAGCAGCCGACCTAGAGTGAGAGGATCCAACTGAGGAAGGACCGGAAACTAAAAATTCAAATAGAAATGAGAATGAAAAAGTAAACATACTGATAAAAGCAATAAACAAAACACAGAAAAAAGGAGTAGTAAAATAAATGATTAATAATCTAGTGTAAATTAAGTAGAGACACAACAGGAAGAAAAACAGACAAAGTTGGCCAGAAACCAATTATTTACATCCTGATCGATTTTATACCTTTTTATCAACATAATCTTGTTTGTAGCATATATGTGATTTTAAAGTGATACTGAATTTTTGATTCTTGTCTGTATCCTTTACATCCCTAATTAATATCTAAAAAAAACCTTGGAATGAATAACTTGGAAAACATTCAGAGGGGCCTAATGTATTGACAGATGGGAAGATTTGTTTATACATGTAAATTGTGCTGCTTTTAGAAGACATGAAAGACTTTTCTTCACTTTTGACATTTTGACTGGGTGTAAGAAATATAAACTAAAAATTACAAAAGGTTCATTTATATTTAAAGTGTGACTTAAAGCTGAGTTGCACAATAATAAGACCCACATATATTAAGTCAATGTGCTTATTGGGAAAACTGTTAACTGTAACTTCAATTTTTGTTTATTTTTCACAAATATTTGAACAAAAATTGATGAGTAATTTGTTCTTTAGACAGCTGAATGTAACAAAGTGTGTAATTTTCATTTTCAGGCCCATGCCAGAGCATGGTACATCTATGACTCCCACTTCCGGGCAAGTCAAAAAGGTGAAGTATCCATTGTTTTAGGGTCCCACTGGGTTGAACCCCAAAGAGGTGAAGCCACAGCTGCCAATGTTAACTTTTGCCAGCAGTCAATAGAGGCTGTTCTTGGTTGGTTTGCCGGTCCCATTTTTGGTGAGGGGAACTATCCCGACTCTCTGAGAAAGAAGTATGGCCGTCTCCTGCCCACATTCACGCCTGAGGAGAAACTCTGGGTGAAGAAAAGTGCAGACTTCTTTGCTTTGTCGTTTGGCCCTAATAATCTCCGTCTGGGGCGAGACCTGGTCCATCACGGACAAACTGTAACTCCCGATCTGCACAGACTCCTGAGCTGGATAAAACTAGAATATGGGGACCTGAGGGTTCTGGTGGCCGAGGCGGGCTGGTTCTCTGAAGCCAGTGTGGGAAGAGAAGACACAGTTGCCCTTTATTTGATGAAGAACTTTATTAACCAAGTTTTGAAAGGTGAGCTGACAAGTGGCAAAATCTGGAGAACATGTCAAACATAACGAACAAAATTGTGTGATAAAATTCTTTTGCCATTTTTTTTACAGCTGTTAAGCTTGATGGCGTTCAGGTGTTCGGCTATGTAGCCTGGTCACTGCTGGATGGATTTGAGTGGAATTATGGCTACAGTATTAGGAGAGGCTTGTTCTATGTTGACTTCAACCAGCCAGGCTGTGGCCGGACTCCCAAGACCTCTGCTAGGTACTACAGGCAGGTAGTTGCTGACAATGGTTTCCACAGTGATGAACCCTCCACAGAGGTTAAAGGTCATTTCCCCTGCAACTTTCATTGGGGCATCGCAGACTCTACCCTACAGGTAACTTGAGAAAATAACTTCATACATAAATGTAAGTCATGATGTGGCACATTTTGTTGTGTTTCTTAGTGTGTGATGCAAGAAAAAAAGGATGTTGCTAAAAGATACTACACTAGTGTATCTAAAACACAAAGATCTTTTGTATGCTAGCGTGAAAGGTGTCATGACAAACATGAAATAAAGTTAATCTTTTCCAGGTGAACCGAAAAACACGCTACAATGCATTTGTCTAAATTCCTCTTTCTTCCTTTAATCCTGTGTGTACTGCAGCTTGTGCTGCTCTGATCTCGTTTCAGCCTTCCACCCTCTGTCCTCTACAGATAAACCTCTCCTATTCTGCAGAACGCTTTCCTCACCTCTTCTTTTTTCAGTTTTCCTTTGAAATCGTAAAAGCAGGTGTAACCTATTCTCTGTTACTCAGGTTTTTAGTGCACTAGCTCGTCATCAGAATTCTCTGACTTCAAACAGACTTTTATCTGAGTAAGGAATAAGGTGTAATCCTGTGAAGCTTGGACTAAAAGCTGACCTGACAGACTGTGCTGTTTTCATAAACAAAACCAAGAACAGGAAAATTAAGATGAATGCATCTCAGCTTGTGAAATCCCTGCAATGGTAGTTAATGAAACTATCCTCTGCCCTTTTAAACAGCTGGTAAAAGGTAAAAAATTAACCTTCATTCCATTTTTTTCTTAGAACAGAAACCTAAATCCATTGTATTTTCATCTGTAAAACTGTTTTTACCCAGAAGTGCAATTCACATCAACATTTACTCGAAGCTGAACACAGTAATAATTATATAATACAATAATATTAAAAAAGCTAAACAAATAATAGAAAAACAGCATTAGATTTTAGAATAAAAAAAGAAAAGAAAAAATGAGACACAATAAAAGATTAAACATTTCGGAAAACAAAAGTAATTTCCAGAAATCAAAATGAAAATTTTTGAAAATAAAACAAAAATAAGAAACCAGAAAAGGTAAGATGGGTCATCGCTGATTAGATGATGACATATGTCCATCTTTTCAACTTTGGCATGAAGCGATACTGGATATGCTCCATACTGACCATGAACTTTAGTTTACAGACATTGAAGACGATATAAAAACCCTCAAACGTTGATTGCATCAGAATTTAAAAAAGCAATTTTTTGAATGTTTTTTCTTCTTTAGGTCCACTTCCATCCCTACTCTCCACAGTTCAATGATCCTCAGCTGTACAGATGGAACCTGACAGGAGATGGATCGCTGTATCCAGTCCCAGGAGTGAAACTGCAGACCAGACCAGCTCAGTGCACTGACTACCAGTTTATTCCAAGTCATCTTCTTATGTTAGCATCTACAGGGGCATCCCATTATCGCTTTGCTCTAAACTGGACCTTGATTCTGCCAAAGGGAGATCGCTCTCTTGTGAACACCGAAGCTTTGAGGTAGAAGAATAACCACCCACAAATGTAACTTGCAAAATCACAGAGGAATTGGATTTATTGAAATTTAGTGTAATCTATTGAGTCTACTCTGCAGTTTTCTTTTTTTGTGAACTATATATATTTTTTATTAAGGTACTACCGCTGTGTGCTTACTGAGCTCAAGAAGCTGGGTCTGGAGGCCATGGTCATCATGTACTACCCGACACACAGAGCTCCTAACCTGGGTTTACCTGCTCCACTCCATGATTCTGGTGGTTGGCTTCAATACAACACAGTGGAAGCTTTTCAACAATATGCTGCACTTTGCTACCAGGAATTTGGCAAATGGGTTCGACACTGGCTCACCATTAATGAGCCAAACAGACTCATCGATGCTTATCCTAGTGGGATAGAGAGGCACCAAGCAGCTCATAACCTTCTTCTAGCTCATGCAAAAGCCTGGAGGTTGAATGATAGGGTGTACAACCAGCAGCAATCATTGGTGTCCCTCGCACTACATGCTGACTGGGCCCAACCAGCAAACCCTTTCTTGGAATCCCATGAAGCAGCGGCGGAAAGATTCCTTCTGTTTGAAATTGGTCGATTCATCGATCCACTGCTGGGAACACAGAATGGAGAAGAACAAAGTAAAGGAGACTACCCATATGAAATGAAGACATACCTGGCAGAAAGAGCTCACATGATGGGTCTCCCAGGATCCCCTCTTCCTAACTTTACAGACAGTGAGAGGGAGGAGCTGAGAGGGGCATTGAGTTTTATTGCTATCAACCATTTCACCACGCGCTTAGTTTCTCCTCAACCCCTGAAGCAGAGAAACCCGTCCCCTGATCACGGCTGTTTGACCCTCTCTGACCCCACCTGGCCCTCCTCCAGCATGGGACAGGCTGTGGTACCTTGGGGGCTGCGCAAGATGCTGAGATGGGTAACCCAGAGATATAGCAGAAAACTCCCCATCTTCATAACAGGCAGCGGCATTGATGATCTGGCTCCTGTCGAGGATGTACTCAGACAGCAATACCTCAGGAGGTACTTGCAGGAGGGGCTCAAAGGTGAGTCTTAAGGGCAAATTACACAATCACATTCGAGTTTTATTGCTAAAGTGGGTTGTTCTTTCTAGTTATATAACCAAGACTTCATAAAAAATGAAAGACGAAAAATAGGAGTGAGAAAAAAACAAATGTTACTTCGCTTGATGTAAATTTCATGTCTTTTCTCAAGAGAACATGTTTTTTTCTTACCTGACGAATCCTTTTGCAAACATTTAAAATGGAAGATACGTGTTTTTTCAACTAACTTCTTTCTTTTACCATTCACTTTCAGCGTACCTCGATGGAGTTAACTTGCAGGGCTTCTACGTGTGGAAGCTCCAGGATTGGCAAGGCCCCCAGTACGGCCTCTTCACTTCAGCCCGACTCCAGTCCAAACCCAAGGTCTCCATCGCTGCGTACAGAGAAATCATTGCTCACAGCGGTCTTCCCAACAATGCCACAGAGCAGCCGTGCAAGTCCAGAGAGCTGCACAAAAGTTGCCCCACATGTGAATGGATTTTTAGAAACAAAGCATTGCTGGTTTTCGGAGGCTGTCTCCTCATAACAGCTGCTATGCTGGCAACACTTGTGGTCTATGTCATCATTGCCAGGAGAAATCATAAACAAGACAGAGGGAGACACAAACGCAGGGTAATCCAGATGAGAAAAAATAAAGGAGCGCCCATGCTTTTGTGTCCCGCTGTCAAATATTAGAATTAGCTGAAGAACTGAAATAAGCCACAATGCTGTCCTTACACCTATAAGGAACTTTTCTTGCTTTTGAGACTACTGTTAAGTTTTACTGTCAAAAGAAAGCATCTCTGTTGATATATGTGGTTTTAGGCTATTGTATAATGATAAAAAATCTATTAATGTGTGTGGTTTTACAAAAAAAAAGGCTGTTATGTAAGTGCAAAACTGATATGTCAACAAAAATTACAGTTTGGTGTGGAACTTTAATGAGTCCGGATTTAACTGTAAATCTAAAACCTTAAAAAGAATAAACCCAACAAAAACAAAAAAGATAAAAAAATAAATAAAAACAGTAAAACTTTCTTTTATTCTTTAGTAACAGGAGGACGCCCCCTACTGCCGTCACAATGAGATGTCTTTTACAGTGGTTTTTTTTTATTTTTATTTTTTGACAGAATTCAGTTTTCTCCATTGATACTCTCAGTTCAGTGGTGAACACCTCATTGTGATTAGCTGCTAGAAGCATAATATATGTTTTATTGCAGACAGAAAGAATTAGTTAGATGTTGTTTATTAGTAGTGTTTTTGTATGTGTATATGTGTCTGAATCATGGTTTGAATCTTTGTACCTAAATTATAACTACTACAATAAAATATCTGTTATATTTTATATTAAAACAAGTAAACAATGTAGTTGTTTTAATCATTTTTTTTTTACAAATAAAATATGTTTTTTTCTTAACCTAAAAAACATAGCATGTGTAACACAATGTGCATTATTATTATTATTATTATTATTATTATTATTATTATTATTATTATTATTATTATTATTATTATTATTATTATTATAAACCAATAAAAACGAGACGTGTTCAGGGTGGCTCGGATCACATGACATCGCTACACTGCCTGCACTTTGGTATTATAATGTTTTCAGTACCACCAACCATTGTCTTGTTCTACAGTTAATAGGAAAGATCCATGTTTTACTACTTCAACAAATTCAATTGTTGTCGATCCGTGGGACTGACGAGTAGCGGTTGTGACAGTGTTTTGGTTCGGGTTTTTTTGAATTTGTGTTTGAAAAAGTGAGGAGCTGCTGTGGAGCAGAACAAGCTAGCCTTTGCTAACAAGTCGGGACAGCCGCGAGGCCTCATCTGGACCAGAACTCGGTGGAGCCATGGCCAACATAGCAGTCCAAAGGATAAAACGGGAGTTCAAGGAGGTGCTTAAAAGCGAAGAGGTTGGTTACCAGGTTTACCGCTTCATTTTTTGCCCTTGCCGTGGCTGAATGAGAGTGACGCGTTGCTTGCTCAGCTGTCAGCAGCTTGCTAGTCGCTAGTTAGCCTAAGCTAACTGCATCTCTCACGAAATTGTACAATAAACACACATATGCGGATGGCAGGAGAATGTCACTCTACGGACTCTCAAGCCAAACAAATAATTTTATTTTGAATCCTATAAATTTTATTTTATTTTATCTTCCTGTTGTAAACGAGCTTTGCTACATTGCTAACTTGGGGTGTAATTCATGGCTACTAAGCTAGCTGGGGTGACTACAGTGAATTTGTCAAATTCTCTTTTCGTAATGAAGGCATTTAATTTTCCATGTTGCCTTGACGGTGTAAAGACTAGCTTAAACATGTACATTACAGACGTATGTATGTGCAACAAGTCGAGGTCAACTTCAACAATTGTGAGGAAAGTCAGCTAAGTAGGCAGACATTGGTGTTCGACAGCCTTGTTTGCTGAATGTCGGATGTTTTTCTGCTCACTTTTATCCTTTTTTAGACCAGCAAAAACCAGATAAAGGTCGATCTGGTGGATGAAAACTTCACAGAACTTAAGGGGGAAATAGCAGGCCCCCCTGATACACCATATGAAGGTGAGACATCAGCTAATTGTGTACAAATGTACGTTGTTGTCTTAAATACCTACTGAAAGGTTTCATAGTCATTTTTGAATAACACTTTATTGCTACCTGTTATTAGAATTTAAAGTGTTAACCTCCATTTCATTTTGTTTTGACACTTAACTTTTATTTATTTAAGGAGGTAGATATCAACTTGAAATTAAAATTCCAGAGACATATCCATTTAATCCACCCAAGGTAAGGATTCCCAGTGATTATTGTAAATAAAAACATGGGATTTAACATAGTTTGTTGAGCTGTCTCAGTGTTTTAAAACCATTTTTTTTAAATTGCAGGTGCGATTTATCACAAAGATCTGGCATCCCAATATCAGCTCAGTAACAGGTGCAATATGTTTGGACATTCTTAAAGACCAGTGGTGAGTCGCTGTTGCAGCTTTCCCTCCTGATGCATTCCTGGTTGTGTAAGACAGTATGTTGCTTCTTGACTTAACCCTTTCAAACCGAGAGCCTAAATCTCTGTTTTGTCTACCTTTGAATTTACCTCTAAATTTGACAGTTTTGAAGACAACTTGTTAGCTTACCTGCCATCATTTTAATCAGCACAACCTCACCTATTGGCACTAACTTTATTTAGTCATTTTTCCATGTTGTTTTCACTCACTAGACATAAAATTATTCTAAAACAAAATGTTTTGGCAGAGAAAATGGGTTTCATTTTGCTCTGGAAACACCAAAGAATGTTCAACAAACTATTTTTAGAGCATAAAAGAATTGAAAAGACAAATGTTTTCAACAAACTATTTTGCTTGAAAATACAAGAAAACAATTCCAGGGGAAATTCAGATATAAAAGTAGTTACTGTTCAGTTGAACACATTAAGGCACATCTCTGGTCTCGCACCTCCATGCTGTGTCCTTCCTAAAGTTGTCATAAAGGCAGTGTCTCCACTTCAGTCTGTCTGTGTGGCTTCTACTTCCAGGCAGCCCAAAAATGTGAATTAGTCTCTGGGTACACTGCGGTCCATTTGTAAGGTTTTCCTGGAATTGCTGCTTTTTGCAGCTATTTTTATTTCATTTTATTATTATTATTATTTTTTTTTAATTCTACACATTTTTCTTATTGCACTAGCTGGAGGTGTGTCTGGCTCCTCTGTATAACAGGGGGAACTGCCTGCCTTCCGCAATGGCGGTTAGCTGGAGTTTTGCGTTGCATCGCATAATTTCCGCAATTTAAAAAAAAAAATCCTGTCGTTCCCCCTCCAAAATAAAGAGAGGGTTGGCATTTTTATCATCAGAGTTGTGACAGCCTTTCATGGCAGCAGGAAGCTGGTCCTCTTATAAGCTTTTGTGATTTCACGGCTGTGCTGGTCTTTGCCGTAGATGAAAAAGTCCCCCCTCTCTCTAACCCCTCCTAAAGTAAAAGTTTTTCTGTTTGCAATCAGAGTCCTCAGATGATGGCCCTGAAGCCGGCACCTGTTCCTATACTTCCATCTGAATAGTCAGCTGGAGTCCCTGATGGACATTCATTTTTTAAAGTAATAAAACATCACTCTCATTTAGAAACTACAACTAATTCCCCTATTCCTTCTGTCACTCAATGAAATCTTAATCACAAAGTATTAAAATACGTTTATATTTGACATTTAGTTGATGTCACAGCCTCAGGACGCTCACAGGCGTTGCTTGATTCCAAAAGTTTAAACGCTGCATTTTGACTAGAAGTATTTTCCATTTGTTTAAACGCTAAGCGTGTGTCGTGGTAGTTTGTCAGATCTGCCGTCGTTCTTTGCTTTTATCAGCTCCACCTGTGGTTGCATTAGATACATTTCAGAAGCAGACTTCTCCTAGGAACTGCCTGTTTTGCTTGCATTTGAAATGTTCAGTTGTAACCAAATGATTAAGCAAGATATACAAGGTCTCACAAGACTTTTGGAGCGTAACAAATAGAAACTAAAGCAGCTTACCTGTCCCGTCTGACTCGTTTTCCATCTTCCAAAAGGACTTCCTGCTCATCCATCAAAGAAATGATATTTTTGACTGACTTACCTTTGGCCTTCTTTCTAAGGTTACAATCAAAACAGCAATTTTTTATAAATCGAAGTCAACTTAAAGCATCTTAACTTGAAAAAACAAAAATGTAATATTCTCTTAGTTGGTTGTTTTTATTGAATCGGTTGTTTCAGTCTTTTTTAATAACCTCAAAAGCACCAATATGAGCAAAGTTTCCAGTCACGTTGTGTGTGTCTTCAGTGATTTAGCATGAGTGCTTTTGCATAAATCAACTAGAAGGCCTGTGATGATCAGTATTTTTTGTAGCACTGCCTTCCATTGGGACCAGTTGTTTTGCAGGAGAAATTATACTCTTCTGGTTAGAAAAAGAGGTTGATAGAACTTAAAATTTTTGTTACTTCTTCCTTTTCCCTTTTTCTAAGTTTAGTTTTCTGTAGTTATTTTGCAAACTGTTAAGACATACACACAGAGGTTATTCTTTATAATCAAAATTACTGATCTGAGTAATAAAGAAAGCATTAATTTTGAAAAGACAGCCAGGAAATGGTTTAATGCCGTGGACCGGTATCGGTCCGTGGGTCACTTGCTACCGGGCCACAGACAGAAAAAATGCGTACTCTAACAACGATTAAGTTTATTTGATGAAACTGAGGGAAGTTTTATTTTAGAAAACAACGGGATTCTGTCCACCACCTCTGTCTGTCTTGACGCGTCACGGGATGTTAAGCAGCTGTTTGGACCACTAAGTTAGTAGCTTAAAAGCTTTTGAAAAAAACTAACAAAAAAAATGTATTGGAAAATCTCTTTAGGTAGAAGAGAGTCAGCAAGGAATGCTCCTGAAAAAATATACTTAGTCTAAAAAAAAATTACACTTTTGACTAAAGTGTCCCTGTGTGAGGACTGTGTAGTTCTCCTACAAGAAAAAAAAACCCAACTAATAATCATCTTGAAACTTTTATGCTCAAAATGCAGTCACAGATGTGTTAAAAATCAGAAAAGTGTTTAAGAATTTAGTGTCATTTTATTCGTCACTGTGGTGGAAAATACTGTCTCAACATCCCCTTAACGTCTTTCTGTTGCATTGAAATCCAAATCTTTTAAATAAGTTTATGAAGACTCTCATTCATCCAGATTAATTCCATCATAGTAGTAGGTTTAGGGGCTGTCCTCTGGACTTAGTTTTTAAAGTTAAAAGAATTCATTCAGAATTGACTAAGCCTCTTGGATAAGAGGTGAAACATCTTCTAACTTTAAAAACTGAGTCCAGATGACAGCCCCTAAACCTACTACTATGATGAAATCCTTTAAATAATTCTTTTTTAATTAGAACAATCATTAATAATTTCTGACTTTTTAGGAAAAAAATGCAAGAAATTACTTTTTTAAAACATAAAATCTGCAGTCACACACAGAACTTAGAACAACTTTATAGGTTTGAACTGACTGGGGATGCTACAATTGATCACAGTTCGTATGTTACACCATTACACCAAATCATGGGGAATGTGAATGCATTCACTCTTAACTGAAAAGCTTTTCTTCACTGTCACTTGCTAATTAGCGAATTTAAAAAAAAAGGTCTTTTCAGAGGTTTTCTTGTTGTTCTGTTCTACACAAATCATGTATCAAACTGAAACAAAACCAGAACCCAGGAATCGAGGTTTAAACCAAGTGAATCGTTGCATCCCTAGTAGTGACCCTTTAGGGTTTGACCCAAACTAAGTCTTTAGAGAAATTCAGGACAGAGTTGCTGGAGGTTTAAGCATTAGGAGCTTTTCCAGCTTTTCAGTGGATTCTACACACCCACCCACTTGTTGGAAACATGAGCGATGACTCATCTGCTTATATCCCTTTTTGTGTGTCTTTAAATTGTTGCTCATTGCACCACTGAACTCTGACATGTTCCTGTCATAGAAATGTTTGTCTTGGTTGTTATCGGCACTTGCAGTTACTCCATGTGGTTATACATACTATAACATTTTCAATATTTGTCCAGAGCTTCTCATTCGATTACTTTCACAGATGTAAACGCAGGTTCTCTCATTGAACCTGATGAAAAACACCAGCATGTTCACAATTTTGTAACAACACTGAATGTGATTCTGACAGTGTGGCGTCTCTTAGTCATTTCTTCATTTGTAATAGCATTGTAGAATCAAACTCATGGTCACTTTGTTCAAATCATAACCTACAGCCTCAATGGCATCATGTGTTTGGAAAACATCTGCATTCAGTTTTTCTCCTCATTTGTCTGCGGTGTCGTTTCAGGGCAGCCGCTATGACATTGAGGACGGTCCTCTTGTCTTTGCAAGCTTTGCTGGCGGCTGCAGAGCCAGATGATCCGCAGGATGCAGTGGTAGCCAATCAGGTGAGTGTGTTTGGATTTTGTGGGTCTGTTTGAGTCGACCAAGAAACAAAAACCAAAAAATCAGGTTGTGATTCTTTATTCTTTTGCCTGTACGATGTTCTGTCACTTTATTACCGTTTCGCAGTATTGTTGTTTTGTGGATTTTCGTGTGAAATTTTTGCATGTTTTTTTCCCCCAGCACATTATGTTCTGCATCCTGATTGGCTGTAGATAATTTTCAGTCAATCTCCTCTGTGCCATGTGTCCTGTACAATACATAATACATTGTTTTCATTGTATGATACTGGACTCATTTTGTTTTACGAAAGTTTCAACTTTAAGACTTTAAACAAGAGAAAAAAGTGTGAAAACGTCTATCCTTAAAATATCTAAAATTATTGTAAAAAAATAAAGAGGACTACGTGATGGATTTTTACCCATCTCGGATTACTTTTGGGACGTAACTCCTGCAATAAACAAGACATAACTGTACTTTTCTAAAGATTTATATGCATAAAAAAATTGGGCTGGGTATCAGCAATAATCAAATTCACTATCCACTCAATTTGATTTGATTTTGAATTTACATGGCTTACACATTTGGACATATTTGTATGGAAATACAACAATAATTTATGTTTTGAAGATATCCATATTAATCTGATACAGCTCACATACTGTAAAATTGTAAAAAGGAGAAGCTCCAACAGATCATGATGTTCCTCCTCTTCTGGAGGGCGTTTCGGTTTGGCCACTAGGTGGAGCTCGCGCTATAGCATTACTCTATATTCCAGAAGATTTTAGCAAAAAACCTGCTTTAGACCACAAATGGTTACTTGTATATAAAAAAAAGTTTCCTTAAAAGAGTTAGGAAAATTCATGCCTGTGAGTACATAAAGATGTTAATTTAGTCAGCAATGTATGTTAAGGTCGAACAAGCATTAGCCATCCAATGGGAAATTCCATTATCCCTTGTGCTATCCTATGACCCCACCCTCACATTGACGTGTTCTCCCTACCATGACAAAGGTGGATAAAGGTGGAGAGGATTTCCTGTAATCCATGGACACCAGTGAAGATCACAAATCATTGAAGAAAAAAGGTTCAGCGCACTGTCTAGTGGGTCTAGATGACCCAACTCCCAATGTTAAAGTGCCTAGGATAGCACAAGGGTTAAACGTTAGCATAAAGTTAGCGGATTTTCACTTTACTGCTGTTTTGCATATGTCAGCGAAAAAGGAAAGGCATAAAAGATGCATCTGTACTTTTATGGATCGATTATTGATTTAGCTTGGATTGATTCAGATTGATTTATCGATTTTTATCAACCCAGCCCTTTTAAAGAACAACAAAAAACAAACATTTATAAAGACCTACTGAAAATGGTGTTGTTTTACCGTTTTGATCATGCTCTTGTGACATTTGATAATGGAGGACACATATAGCTAAATTAAGTGTAAAATAGCATTTCTGAGTATTTATTTGTTTAAATCGTTGTGAATCAGGAGAAGATAAAAAAATGCAGTTGGAAAAAGCTTGTAGCAGTGATCTAGAGGCTACAACCAGCAAGCCACAAGCTCTCTGCTCCTCTCCATTCTGATGTATCCACTTGTAGATGAATAGATCCATGCACGTCGTTTTGATGTTGTACCTGTAATGTTAGGTTGGAGTTTAAGAGACTGTAAACTAGCAGGATAGAGTGCAAACAGGTGGGCGATGGGAAGTGGAGACGGGCTTACTCTGCACCAACAGTCCTGTTTACAACTAGGAGGTGAATTTCTGTTGAACTCCTGCAGCCTTGCAGAAACTGTCCTAGAAAACAACAGGATTTTTAAATTTAGCCTAAAACCAGCATAATCATAATTAAAAGACCACTGGGTACACTTTACATGTTTGATCAACTTGCACAACTATTTTCACATTTTTTAGATGGGGACTGGAACTACTTTACCCTCTGATGCATGACATCAATTAACGCTTACAGATTGATGAAGGAAAGTTGACTTTCTGTTGGGGTAAAACCAACACATCCTTAATTAACATAATTATAACATGACGCATCTGGTATGATGAAAAAGGAAAACGCTGTTGACATGTAATTACAACTACAATATTACTCATCAACAGCGTTTAGTAAAAAATACTTGATTTAAAATATAATCTGTCAAGTTCTGTTGGCAAAAATGTGATCTGCATGTGATTATGTTTCATGTTTGTCCACTTCACAGTACAAGCAGAATCCAGAGATGTTTAAACAGACGGCGAGACTCTGGTCTCACGTTTATGCAGGCGCTCCAGTCTCCAGTCCGGAGTACACACGCAAAATAGACAAACTCTGTGCCATGGGCTTCGAAAAAGTATGTATTTTTGTTTGTTTATGGCATTTCTTACTATGTTGTACTGCAGAATGAAGACGAGAACGTAAAGATTTATTTTTTTCCCCCCTAGAATGCAGTAATAGTGGCGTTGTCATCAAAATCCTGGGATGTGGAGACGGCGACAGAGCTCCTGCTCAGTAACTGAAAATTGGTGCCCGCTTCATCCCAGTCTTGAACCCCATTTTACTCTTCACACACACGTGCACACACACACACACACACAAACACAACGTTGTCATCCAAGTTTCGGCTGTCTGAAGAAGTTTTTTCTCGAACCCTCTGTTTGACAGCAGACTCACTTCCAGTCCTCCCCGGTTCAACCATCCTGTCACACATCTACTGTACTCCAATCAACTGCTCTGTGAGCGTTGACCTCTGGTCCCTTTCATGCTGGTTCAACGTTCAGCTCGGTTCTACAATCAGAAGCCCATGTCACCTCCTTCAAGAGCAAAGTCCAGAGTAATAGCCCTTCCCCACATCTGTCCGTGTATCTCCCTGCTTTTTTTTTTTTTTTTGGTTCAGTCTAAGAAGCAGCTGTCATCAGCTTATTCTTGCCTATGCAGTGCATATTTTTTCATCTTTGATCACCTTTTTTGTTACGTTTTTTAGGAGTGAGCCAAGAGGTTTTATATTTTGGTGATCTGGTCCAGACTTGAGACACTTTGTGTCTGTCTTCTAAACAGTGAAGAAGTTGGATCATACCATCTTAAAGTACATCTCTTTGCATTTTTTTACATTTGAAATAATGACTCCCTTACAGTAAGTCCTCTTAAAACAGAAGAGTGCATCTTTACCAAGTTATTTTTTGACGTTACACGTTGTTGAAATCTGGGCAAACTATTGCATTGTGGGCAATTATAGGAAAACGGAGTATGCCCCGATTGCCCTATTATGCATGAACTAAACACATTTGCATTGCACCATTTATCATACATTACACCAGTGTCTCATTCAAAGCATCTTTGCGGTGTTCACACAGCAGCAGTGATGCTCCTCTCCTGAAGAGGGCAGTCCACTGCAGTCTGGTGGAGAAGCCTACTTCTACACGTGTTGTTGACTTTTTTTTTTTTTTTTTTTTTTTAAGTGTCCCAAAACACATCTAAAGCAATCCATTAGTTTGCCCTTAAACCTACAACAATTTTAGCAGAATTTTTCAACCAATCCTCTACAGTAACACAACCTGTGACAAGTCTGGATGTCAACTGTTCAAAATGACTTTGAATGCATCATCTTAATCACACAAACGGATAAATGTCAATGATCCATCTGTAAATAAAGATATTAAAGTCAGTGTAAATTGATCTGTTCTTTCTGTTCTACTTCAAAAATTGCGTTTTAAGATTAAATGACCACCAGGACAAAAATATTCAGTTTATTACAAACCTTTTCCAGAGTATCTAAGTAGTTCTAGAAGACCTAAATATTATATTCTTACTGCTGTGAAGCTTTCAACACTTGTTTATGAGGTTGTTTTGCCATGCATGCATTTGAATAGAAATGTGATTGGGGGGTGGGGTGAAATTAATGCCAGACCAACATAAATGGAACCTACAGGGAGTTGCATCACAGTGTAAATGGAACAACCGCTCTATGGTTGAAGAATTTCCACGGCTTATGCAGATCCGAGCACATCTTTAGTCGATATTTGTGCAGTTCTGGGTAGCTTTGTTTACTTCCCAGTGGCGCAGAGCATTTTAGAATAAGGTAGCATGGATGGTAAAAACAAGCTCCCCCCCATTTTTCATATATTAGGTACAATCCTGTACCTAATACAGTAAAAAGATGCTGGATTGTAGTAGTGTGCCCTGGCATCTTTGTGCTGCATACAGGTAACCAGGCATCCATCTGAGATTGGGGGTGAACCACTAATGGTGGAACCACTTGTTTGACCTACTTTGTGATGTAAAAATATCAGTAGTTGCTTTAAACCTTAGAAAGGAAAATAAAGGATAAATGATTGCCCAGTTTTCACTTTACAACAAAAAAGGAAAAAGTCCATTTAAAGGACAGACAGAGACCTGCATGCAGGTGATGCTAATTGACAGTTCTTCATTAAAAGGTTAAGAATTCCTTTCTGGCATGCTCTGTTCATATATATATGTATATATCTGTCGAGAGGTTAAGGCAGCAATAGTTGTAATGTGGCTTAAAATATAGCATGTCAGTCTGAGGGTTATCTGGAGTTCAACGTTCTATAGAAAAAAAAATAATCTCAAGTACAACCCATGGAAGACAGTTGCCCATCCTCTGTAAAGTGACTGTTTCTGCATATTTACCCCGAGGACAGTCTATCGAGTGCTCAAAGAAACCCCCTGCAGAGCTCAGACAGCATACTGAAAGAAGTTCCTGACACCATAATCAGAAGAAATATGGTTTGTTAAGAAGCAGTTTTTGAAATAAAATTGACTTCACAAACTGCATTTGAATAAACCCCAAGTGTTTATTCACGCTGTCAATAAAAGAGAATGTTTCATTCCCTACAAAAACAACAAAATGTTACGTAAGTTGCTGTTTTCTGAACTCCTTTAACCTGGAAAAAACAGCATCATTTGTTTATTAGATTCATATACATTAAATGGTTTATAATAGTAATAATACCAGATAAATAATCATTCGCCTGACAAACTTCCTGTAATAGATTCAACCTTTAGGTTCAAACATTTTAGGAAAACATAAGATTTAATTAATAAACAGGTTCTTCTTAATTACAAATAAATTGGACAAAAAAGAGAAATTTGAGTTTGAACAGTTAGAATAAAATCATATTTTAAAAAAAAGCTTTTGGACTTCAATGAAGCACTAATTAAAGATTGTTAATATATTTACGTAGACATATTTTCTTCTCTGTTGGATGAATTGGTTGCTAGAGCGATCAGACAAGATGAAAAACAAAAGTTGCCTGTAATACTATTTATAGCTGCACTGTAATACCAATGAAAATATTATATTTAAACAGAATTTATTATCATTTAAACGTAAAATATCAGCATATAGGAATTATTAGTTCCAAATGTAATATTAACTAAATAAAGCTTTACCGTTTGAAAAAGAAAATCTTAATCACAAATGAAATCTCTTTAAATATCCAAATACTTTGAATTTTGTTTCAATGGGAAAATCCTGGTTTAAAGAAGACAAGTGAGCCATTAAAAATGCTAGTACTGGTTGTCAATTTGAATTTGAATTCTTTATTTCTTTTGTGTTTTTAAGAATTACTAGACGCATTTTTCTTTTCTTAAGGTTTGCACTAGACTGTTGACTAGACTAGGTGTTGAGCAGACAGACAAAATACATTGAGTAAATGTGTAAATGTTTAAAAAGAAATACCTTCTAAAAAGACATAATTTTCTCTGAGACTCAAATATAATTCATATTTAAACTTGAGAACATTCCCTTTAGCCTCTTTTGTGACACAAGCAGACATTCAGCCCGCCTGGCTGCACATCAACAACAGGTTAAAAACTGTAGTGTGTGGTGCGGCGGCGATGATTCGGGGGCATCCTGTTTCCCTCAGTCTGTTCGTGCCATGTGATAGCTGGAGTTTTATTCCGTGTCCCAGCCAACAGACACGTTGCCTCCCCCTGTCAGGGGGTGAGAGCAGTGAGGATGGCTGGGTGAGCCGGGTTATTGCTGTTTGCAGAGAAGCGCAGTTGGGGTTGGAAGAACATGAAGTTGGCCTTCCAGGGAAGGAACTTTTGTTTTGGTTGCTGCTTGAAGATCCCTTCAGTTTCTTCTTTTAGACATCCCAACAAACACTCGAAATGATTTTAACATTTTTCTTGGCTGTGTTGCTTCCTGAAGGTGAGTGCAATTAAAAAGTTGCATTTAAAGCATCTACTGTAAAGTTAAAACAGAACAGTTACACTTGGCTCCTTTTCTATTCTCGGTTGAAGCGGTTCACAGTGCACAGGGTCAATATGCTCAGAAGCTCCTGAATGATCTGATGGAGAATTACTCCAACGCTCTGCGCCCTGTGGAGGACACAGACAGTGCCCTTAATGTCACCTTACAGGTCACCCTCTCTCAGATCAAAGACATGGTGAGTAAAGGTATGCAGGTACACCCGCCCCATGTGTAACTCACTGCAGGGAATATGCGCTGCGGAAAAAACAGAATTTGAACCTCGCAAAGCTGAAAAAGGGGAACATATTCACTGAAAGGTCTGATTGGAGAAATTAAAAATGGAAATAAAGATAAAAAATCCTGTTAGTCTTTTTAGTTTTTAAATATTTTTTTCACTGCTGACTGTCTAATGAATTTATAGGAAATTTTTTGACACGCCTTACACAGTTTTTATGAAGGCGAAGTTCTTGTTGGGGTTAAGTTGAGGTGAATTCAAGGGGTTTCAAGAGTTTTTTATGTGTTTTAAAAGAAAAGAGACACTCTTTCCACCTGAATGTAAAGTGTCATTTGTTGCGTGCTCAAGTCCGACATGGTTGAGTAGATGCAACTAAGAGCTGAGAGCAGTGAGGAGATATGAGTGTGTGTTTGTGTGCGCTTTGGTTTTTTGTTACACATAGTGGTTATGTGTTCTTTTGTTATGGGCCCTTATTCACCTGATATTGACAGACAGGTCTGGGTTACAGCCTTTATGTTAATCGGAGGTGTGCATGTACGAGCAGAGCTGATGAGGGAGAACAAGAAGGTCTTTGGAAGTCCTCCGCATAAATCTGTGTTTTTGTGTGTTCAGACACTAAACTTGTGAAAAGAACTTGGTCCATTCCATCCTGGAAGTTTCCACTTTAAAATAATTTATTGAAACAATTTAATTTCTCATTAGAAAAATTCAAAACGTCTATATTTGGGATGAGCTTTGTCTGACTCCTTATACTTAGCAAAGATTTGACTTCTTTATATTTTGATAACAGCCAAACACTGGAAAAAAGGATCATGAAACTTAAACAGGCTGCACAATTTTATAAACTTGGGCAGGTTGCAGCTGTTCTTTCCAAGGCTTATATTAAAAGAGATAAGAGCAGACTTCTGACTCACAGGGAAGATGTCTTTAAAGTAAAAGGGAATGAAAAAGAACCTCAGTGGTGCTATAAACAGCCTTTTGCATGCTTTTTATCAAAGCCTCTTGTGTGAGTGTGCCTGTTATTGTGTGTGAAGGATGAGAGAAACCAGGTGCTGATAGCCTACCTGTGGATCAGGCAGACATGGCATGATGCTTACCTGAAGTGGAACAAAGACGACTATGATGGTCTGGACGTCATTCATATTCCAAGCAGCCTGGTATGGAGGCCTGACCTTGTTCTCTATAATAAGTAAGCATGCAACACTAATTCTTGACTCAGGTCACCAATCCATGTGAAGTTTCAGCAGATTAGCTTTAAATGTTGAGCAAAATCAATTACGGCTTATTACGATTTTTAAAGGCTTGTTTGCATAAAGATGCCCTGGAAAATGTGTGCACAACATCCATCCATCCATCCATCCATCCATCCATCCATCCATCCATCCATCCATCCATCCATTCATCCATCCATCCATGCTTTCATCCATCCATCCATCCGTCCGTCCGTCCATCCATCCATCCATCCATCCATCCATCCATCCATCCATCCATCCATCCATGCTTTCATCCATCCATCCATCCGTCCATCCATCCATCCATCCTCCATCCGAGTTCTGGGAAAGCTGCAAGGCTGACATACCTAAAGTCCACCACTAGGGGGATTGGTTCATTCCATCATCCAGTGGGAGCATTCCCGCCTGATGGCTGACATTCCAACTTGGCTGCAAATTGCTCTAGAAAGAAAATGAAGTCATGCAAAAATGAATAGAAACTGTATGACAAAAGCAACAACCTCAGGAGTTCAAAACATAATTCTCAACCACTTAAATTACATTTAAGTGTTTATTTACAGGACATTCTTAAACACCACATTTTCCTATTTATTCAAAGCAGTTTAAAATGTGCATGTAGGGAATGAAATTGCTCTGATAATAAAACTGTGGGAAACGTCCATATTGCACACGTATTAACTAGGAGACACAATTGAGAAATGTTTATTACATCGATGAAGTTCTTGCTCTCACTCGTGAAACAATAAAAAATGTAAATTATCTTCTTAAGTGAACTTGCTCTTCCAGAGCCGATGATGATTTCTCAGGACCAATGGACACCAACGTGAAGCTTCGCTACAATGGAGAAATAACATGGGATGCTCCTGCCATCACCAAGAGCTCCTGTGTTGTTGATGTTTCCTACTTTCCCTTTGACAGTCAGGAATGCAATCTCACTTTTGGCTCTTGGACCTATAATGGAAACCAGGTATGAAGAAGTGCGACTAAAATTAAAATAAGAAGGTTGTTTTTAGAGTTGGATGTTTGAACAGGTTTTTAGATTTAGATTTGGCAAACGCTTTAATCCAAAAAAAAAAAAATCTACATGTTCAGGGTAATATGTAACCAGATCTGTAGGAAAAATCTTAGCCAAGACAGAAAAACATCTACTATTTTCCTAAAATCTTGCAAAATGATTTAGCTTTCAACTTTTTGTGAATTATCCCATGTTAAAGACCCACTCCAATTAAAATGGTGTTTTTAAAATGTTCTTGTGGCATTTTCTGATGGTGGAGGACATGAAATATTGAAATATTTATGAAATAAATGAAGCTTATAATTGCATAAATGAGTATTTCTTTATTTACATTGTTGTGAATCAGGAGAAGACAGAAAAATGCGGTTCGAAAAAACTTAAGAGCTACAGTTGGTGAGGCACAAGCTCCATTCTAATGCATCGACTTTTAGACCAATAAATCTATGTACGTCTCCATTTTCCTGTTCTGAGCTGGCATCTGGATCCAAACTGTACGACTGGATAGCTCCAATATTGTTCTCCATTTTTGCTGCACTAGTAATGTTAGGTTGGGGATGTGAGGTGCAGTAAGATAGCAGGAGAGCATGTAAATAGATGTATGATGGGAAGTTGGGGCGGTCTTGCTTTGTACCAGTAGTCCTGGCCACAACTCAGAGGCGACTACTGCTGCTCTGCAGAAACTGTCCAAGAAAACAACAAAGGTTCATTTGATTTACGCTAAAAATGGCATAATCATAATTAAAAGACCACTGGGAATGCTTTTATAATAGATCAAAAGATGCAAGGGAATTTAAAGAGCTTTAAAGCCTCATATTTTCCTTTCCCAATTCTAGGTTGACATCTTTATGGGCATGGACAGTGGTGACCTGTCAGACTTTGTGGAAAACGTGGAGTGGGAGTGCCATGGGATGCCCGCCACTAAGAATGTCATAATGTATGGCTGCTGCTCTGATCCATACCCAGACATCACATATACAGTGTTGCTGCAACGCCGCTCTTCCTTTTACATCTTCAACCTCCTCCTGCCCTGCTTCCTCATCTCCTTTCTGGCTCCTTTGGGGTTCTACCTGCCAGCAGACTCTGGGGAGAAGGTCTCACTTGGGGTGACAGTTCTCCTGGCTCTCACTGTTTTCCAGCTGATGGTAGCTGAAAGCATGCCACCGTCGGAGAGCGTTCCGCTCATAGGTAAGAGGAGTTTTGCTGCATTTCCCGAAAGCAAAAATGATGGAGAAATGTGTATTTTCCTGTTTGTTACACAGGGAAGTACTACATTGCCACCATGACTATGGTCACAGCTTCCACGGCCCTCACCATCTTCATCATGAACATTCACTTCTGTGGTGTAGAAGCCAAGCCAGTTCCACACTGGGCTAAAGTACTCATCATTGACTATATGTCCAAGATCTTCTTTGTTTATGAAGTGGGGGAGAACTGTGCTTCTGCCTCCATTCAGTCGTCCCATGGCCTCCAAGATGATGTTCGCAACCAGCATTCTCACATACATGCAAACGGTAGACCTGGAAGCCACCACAGCCAAGAGGACTGGCAGAGTCACAAATACAACCCCCCCCGGTCTCAGGCCTCTCTTGTACAACAGCAGCACAGAGTAGAAGTCCAGCACCACATCATGAGAGAAGAGAATAAATGCTTTTCCAGTTTTTCACCTGGAAAGTATGAAGGCTCCAATGAAAAAATCCCCTTGACTGACTTTAGTTCAGAAGATAGACAGGTTCCCTGTTGTCCTGAGGACCAGAAGCTGCCCTGCTGCCCTGAAGACAAGCCACCTTTGCTGACCTGTCCCACTGTGACCTTTAGGTCGTGTGTGTTCTGCAGCCACAGGGGTGGCATTCCCAAAATGGACAACAAGCTGATGCGAAATGTGGAGTTTATTGCCAACTGTTTTCGAGAGCAGAAGGCCACGTGTGTTAAAGGAGCAGAATGGAAGAAGATAGCTAAAGTGATGGACAGGTTCTTCATGTGGATTTTCTTCATCATGGTTTTCCTCATGAGCATTCTCATTATTGGCAAAGCAAAGTGACTAAACCAGAAGATGGTTTTTATATTATACTGTTCAACTGAGCACACATTCATGGAATTATTTATGGAAGCGTATTGCACTCAATAACAAAAATACATAAATAAACAGGTGTTTTTGGTTCTAATTTTTTCGTGTTTTTCATTCTATTTTTTAAGAACTACAAACAGACTGGGTCACTTTGTGGTTTTTAATTGCAGGTCATCTTATAGTTTTCACGAGCAGAGGAAGTTAGTGCCCAGCCTGTTTGTAGTTCTTTGCTTTTGTAGTAAAAAAAAAAAAAATTACGAACAAAACAAACAAACAGAAATTAGAGCGAAGATGACCTGTTTTTTTCAATGAATGCAATATGCTACCATACCTATTTCTTACATTTTTTAAATTAAATATTTTGGTTGTATACGGTTATTAAAAAGTTATATTCATTTAAAGATAATATTTATTTCCGGATATAAAGCTAATAAGTAAGTGAACAGTACTTTTCAACAATAAATTATTAGGTTTTAACCTATAAAATTAGCCAAACCAGACAAAAATGAGTTCGCAATTAAACACATTTATTCCTTTTTTCTGCCGCCACAACCAATATTAAAGGGATTTTATGAGATGTAGTCCTTTAAATGAGAAAACAGTACTGTAATTGTTTGTTGTTTTAAAATCATAGCTTTAAAAAAATGAATATGCTTTATTGTCATTCTGGTGAACATGTGACATATTTTTAGTCCACTTAAGCCTTAATCAGAACAGTGAAAGAAGATGCTCGAAGGCACCCAGCATTGTGGTGCACTTTGGATCCCGCAGAATCATTTTTCTGTTTTTGAATCATCCAGTGAATAGTTCATGAGCGAGCTTTGTTTGTTGCCCAGCCAGCACAGTGAGCATGTAAGGTAATATGGAGCATCAATTATGTAACACAGTGTGCACACTCTTGCACCCCTCTCCAGCAAAACTCATACCTGCAACTTTGAAAGTCAAATGAATGCATATACCTCTGTGAGTGAGTACGTGTGGACAGCAGGTGGGAAAGAGGGAACTGCATGGAGACAAATGGAATGCTGGTGCAGAGAAAACCTTTTAGAAAGAGTAGACATTTTGAATTACAATGGCAAACATTTTTAATAAACCTTTTAAAATTTCAAACGATTGTTTTTTCCCCCCATTCCTTTGCATTTTTCTAATACTTTTAAATACAAAGTCCATTCGTAAGATTTTGGAACTTTTAATAAAACTTTTGTGAAGAAACAAGCTTTTCAATAAGTAATGTTTTTTTTCTAGGTTTAATCACTTATTTTAGCTAAACCAAAACATTTCACCCTTTAGAATATATCAAAACTTGAAGTTACACACTTTATAAAATATTTTTTTTCCAAAACAACCAAATGAAGTGGTTTTAAAAAAAATGGTGCCCTTACCACCCATCAGCTTTCAAAATATTTTAGGTAAACATTTTCTTAGGAATTCTTTTAGTTATTTTAATGCATTTAACGCAGGAGTGCATTGACTGGCACATGGGAAACCAGGGTTCGATTCAAAGGGGGGGCAATGACTTCATCCAGAGTGGGCCCGTTGACAAGACCCTTTAATCTACCGCCTATGTAGCCACAAGGGGGCCCAAGTCTGGGCCCTACAGGGTTGTGTCCGGAAGGGCATCCTTGGTAAACAATCTCTGCCAAACCACAAAGCTGATTCACTGTGGTGACCCTAAAGGGATATATGCCAAAAGATGAACAACCTTCCTTTCCCAGGTAGATGAAAGTGGGAAAACTAACTATTGCACAGAACACAAATGACTGCATTTTGAAACCAACCTTTAGATCTTTAATTGCTTCATCTCACAGCAGAGGGCACTCATTTTTCATGTATCCCAAGGCTCTCTGTTTGAAACTTTATATGGCAGAATTAATGTGCAGGATTTATACCTGTCAGCTGCTATAAAGTCTTTCCATTTCATAAAGTGACATTTCCCTGACATTTCTTTCCTAAAAGAAGTCTTTAATAGAATATATGGTTTTGCTTAAACAATAAGTAACCAGGAACAAATGAATATTGATGGATAATAATCTTCTCCAAAATAATTTTTGTGCTGGAACAGTACAGTTTTTTTTACATGCAGTTATTTACATGACTATTAGCCAAGCTTCTGACAGCTTAAAAAAGAGCACTACATTTCACATGATAGTTGTCACAGCCTTGTGGATCAAAGAACAGAACCTGCTGGAAGACACAGCTGTTAGCAACAGCCCTGCTGTTCCTCCAAGCTGCATGAAAGACATGGCCTCCCTGACAGAGTCTACTGTTTAGCATCAGTTATCTAGAGATGGCAAAGAGAGGAGTTGGGGGGCAATTGTTTGCATGCAAAGTCACTATTTTAATTTTTGTTTAACTCTCATTCAATGTTCTTTGCACACTACAAAAAACACTCACTAAGACATGTTTTCTTAAACTAAGATTATTTTGCCGGTTTAAAAAAAGGTTAATAACATTTGTTTTCTTGCAAGATATAGAACAGGGTCTTTTTACTTTCTTAAGATTCAGCTTTTGCTGTGTGAATGTTTGACCTTGCCTCAATAAAATTGTGCTTTTTTAGTTGTACTTAATCAGACTGTTTTTCAAAAACACAGATAACAGCATTTGTTTTTGTTATCACATAAAAATCTATCTATGTACAACACTTTTTATTTTTAGTTTTTTTTATTTTTATCAAAGAATAACCTCAAACACAGTATCGCCCATGAAGCTCCTTAGTGAAGGACAGTCAAAAGAGAGAGTTCTGGATGAGCCAACCACAGCTTTGTGCTGACTCAATATCTAGTAGGAAGCTGTGTTTTTTGGGGAATATGAAGGTGAAGACACTAAAAGTGTCTTCATCCCATCCTCCTTGATTTATTTTGGTTACTAATTTGAGAACTAAGGCTATTATATTTCTCGCAGATGGGGTAACTCTTTCAAATGGTAACAAATGGCTTCATGGTAGTTAATTGACACGCTCGACTGAATGCAGATAAATTGATGAGAAACGTGTGAAAGTAAAGAAAAAGACAAAAAAGGCCCTCCTGACCGGGAGGAGGGTGTAAAGCTGCAAATCAATGAGGCACATGACGAGGCACATTTATACTATAGGGGGGAGTCTGGGTGAGCAAAGTTGCAGGGTTGTGTAATCACTATAGCCATGAGGGAGTGGAGGTGAGCACCTGTCAGAGCAGGAAGCAAGGCAATTGATTTGACTTGTTTCCATTTGTATCACAGACAGTCTTGTAACCTTGGAGGATGTGGTTCAAGCTCACCTATCTCCTATAAGTCACAGACCTACACGTACTTTTGTCAATTTTCTCCAAAAAGAAACCCCATTATGCTGTACTCCAGCCCCTTATTTAAGTTGTTTAAGTACATTTCTTTACCTGCTGGTTATCGTTCCTAAAATTAGAGGTGGGAATTTACCAGATATCTAGCAGAGCAGAGAACATTTCATTCTATTACCTCAGTACCATTTCTCTTTTAGTGAGAGCGTGGCAGCATAGATTTCAGCAGCATTTTAAATTTGCTGCAATCCCAACAGAAATTAAAGCAAGAGCCACTTAACAGATTCATAAAACCCTTCTATTAGAGTAAATTGCATTGTTTGTATATTCCTGAAGGGGCTGTGTTATTATAATTCCTGTCAGTAATTCCCATCATATATATACATTTTCCTGGTTTATATTTTTAGAAATGTTTTTTTTTTTTGTTAAACTAACATTTCAACGTTGTGACTTTTTGTTAGTTGCTGTTTTGAAACAGGGATAATGTCCTTCCTCCAGAGCGAGCCGACCTCTTTGTGCAGAAATTGATTTGCTGTTGACAAACATCCATGCCGACAGTCACACCTGATGCTCATGCACAAACACACACGTCAATCATGCCACTGACCTGCAGTGACTGATCCAAAATTGAGTTGATGTCAAGAAGAAATGCTTCAGTAGGGAAAAAACTACAGAGTAAAATGCAAATGAGCTCTGACATTGATCTGATGGTTATTACACTGAATATTTTTTCTTTTGATCTCCATTTAGAAATGACTACTATAAAAACATTTTTATATCACAATATTCATTCATCTTAAAGCAATTTCAAATTTGTTATCACAAAACATTTTGGTGACCATGCTTTCGATACATTTTTCCAATAAATAACATTTTTTATACAGTAACCAGTGATTATATAGAATATAAGCAACGTTAGCAAGCACATGCAATAAATATTTATCTTATGTGAAAGAAGTCTGCATCATCCCTGTACTCAGCTCTAAATGATTTATAGCAGAAAGTTTCCAACATTTATTTTAAATTGCTGCGTGTGATTTATAACATGTAGCCCTCCACACGCCTGACTGTTGTCCCCACCCCTCTGCTGTCTGGTTTCTGGTGTGCGGTGGTGGTTATCTGCTGAGGGCTTATCTTTAAGGCCTTCTGCGGTAAAAGTTACAACTGTAAACCTCGGCAGCTGTGAGGACCACTGCTGTTGTTGTATGCCTGCATTTCCTCTATTACAGATAAGCTCTATCGCGCAAAAACACATATTTATGCCTGTAATGGTGCTCACACGCGTGTGGATTCACCTACATGAATGTGCGTCCTCTCCCTTTGGGAACTCCTATAGATCTGCATTTAGCTGAATCCTGCACACATTAATGTTGGTGTGGTGAGTTAAAAGCAACGTCAGGGATTTCTGCTGTCAGTTTGCATGGGGGGCAAGTTCTGAAAATAACTGAGGAGAAAGGAAAATAAGATGTTTAAGAGGCTAACTGCTCGCACACGCATGTTTTAAACCTGCCCTGCTATATTTCCAGAAACCTGTGAGTCTGAGTTTATCCGCTAGAAGACAAAGAAATGTGCAAATGAAGTTTCAGATTAGCCTTAATTAGGCATCAAATGAGCTTTTAATCATGCACATTTAAGCCCCCTCCTGTAGTTCAGTTGTGCTTTTTTTAATTAAATCCCTCATTTGAAGTTACTCTGGAAGCCTCTCTATTTCTTAACGCCTTCTTGAAAAGTGTTTTATCCTCAGACGTGAAAATTGTCCTTCATAACATTTATTTGACCCCTTATTGGACACGGGTCGCTAAATGTCCATCCTTTTGTGATAACAGATGAAATAATTCCTTCTTTTTAAAGAGATGATTTCATGATGATGAAAAAGATGCAGTAATCATTCCTCTGAATTAGCAATCCCTCTTTTATTTCAGCACAACCTTCTTTTACTTGGTTTTTGAGCAGATCAAAAGCTGCTGGAGGACATTGTGATGGACAGCTCCTTTTAACCTGTTTCCACCAATAATAAGTGAGCTTCACTTGTGCTGTGGGTTTAACACACAGTCCTTATTAGAGACATAAACACATTTAATCCCTCAGTGTCCTTTAATTTAACCCAATTGAAATAACTCGCTGTTCAATGTCCTTCTGACATTTGTCCTGCTCTCCTTGTGTGCTTCAGTCAATGTTTTTATGTATCGACACATATTTGTTTCGATTAATTTGATTTGAAAGCACATTAAAATGTATATTGCAGCAATGTACCACTTTACATTTCATCTTTATTCTCAATCAATAAGGATTTCTCCCTTTGGAGTATAATATGAAAGCTTCTGCGAGGCTTTGAGCACGTCTGCCTGTGAACGCTCAACCAAACCACCCCACTTAACTGCCCTAACTGTTTAGTAACCCAAGGGCAATGTTTGTGTTTTTTGGCACTTAAATGGGTTTTGCACACTGTGTCCTATACCTACCCCCATGCACGAAACTCTGCGATTCTCAGCTGAGCCACAAAAACTGGAGCCGTTAGACAACAGAGGAATCCCCCGCAGCTTCAATGAAGAGGTATCCTCTGGATGAGATTGGCATGTTCTTTTGCCCTACTTTTAACACTTCACATCAAAGAAGCTGTGGAAACTGGGGGCTTTCTGAGTCCTTTTTTCTCTCTTTTTTTTCTAACATTCTGGCTTGTGATCAAACATGCACAGAATACAAAGATGTGACCGTGAGCTGGCTAAGGAAACAAGTAATGAAAGCAGACAGTGGTGAATGCATAAACACAAACAGACCTGTCACGGAGCAAAGACTGCAGATGAGCAACGTCTACTTCAGTGAGATACATTAGCTGGGTTGGAGTTGGGATCAGGCACAATTTCTGCATGCCCATAGATGTCCACTTGGACTGTGCACTTGTGAAATATGGTTGCAGTGAAATAAATAGCTCCTCCTATGTGTTGGTGACAGGTCGTTACTCTGCATCCCTATAGCTTGACAATAAAGCGCAGACACAATGAGACAGTCTTTAGAACTCAGTCTCACCTTCTTTTACGCTCCTGACATCTATAAAGTTCAACCTTGATAAAGAGGAGAGAATGAGGTGAATGAGAGAATGGGTAGTAAAAAGGGGTTGCATGATGGTGGCGGCGTGGGGGTGGGATGAAATATGAAGCTATAGATAGAAATTGTGCCTGAAGGATATTTGATCACGACAAATGAGAAAATGAGGGCTGGATCCTGAAGGGAGGGGAAGCAGCCGTAGTGATGATGCAAATTCTGAAAGGACGAAAACACAAAAATAAGGGGTCATCCTTAAAATAACATGTACTTGACTATAAGGGTGTGTTTTGAATAGAATATTGTATAGCAGATGAGTTTGTAGTTATTTGATCACACAGATCTGAGATAAAGAGTCCACACTACTGATCGAACAGTGAGAACCTTCATGAGGTGGGTTCAATAAACTTCTGCAAAAGGGCCCCTGCATGTGACATCACAGCACCTGCTCTCAGACATTTAGATCTTTTTTGTGTCAATCTTTTGTCGCGTCTGGTTTATTGTTTTCACGAAGGATGTTGACAGTCTGGAGTTGTTGTACATTGTGGGAAATATGGAGGGTAATGACAGACAGAAATATTTGCGGAAATGCAGGAATGCTGGAACTTGTGACCCCCCACTTGATTCCAAAGTTGAGCATAATTCCATACTATCTACGAGAACCTACCAAAGCCAGGATGCATATAAGTGCTTCACCAGTGGAAAAGTCTGTGACCTTTTTGTTTGGCTAGCAAGGACATGGAAAAGAAAGCTTTGTTTTGCCCTGATGACTATATTATGAATTTACTCAGTTGGATTCAACAGCTGGTTATCTTCACATTATACTAAGCACAACTTTTACATTTTAACAAGTTGAACTTCATCCAGTTTATGATCCAAACTCCATAAATTTTGGTTCATACTGAGATGCCGTTTCCAAGCATCTCACTTAAACTCGGTGAAGAGCAGTTGAGGTAAGGTGAGGAAGAAGAGTGACCAAAGTGGGGCGGTATGATCTTACTTTCCCAAAATGAAACTTGATGCCAGCACGATGAATAATAAAGATTTCATAATATTTTGGGCAGCTGCATAAAATCTGAAAAAATTTTGGCTTCTGTGCCCAAAGCTTAGTCATGTGGATGTGGCAAGTGCTGCTGCTGCCATGGAATCATTACCTGCCACTAATAGAGCTGTTGCCCCTCTTCCCTCAGGAAGGGAAAGGTGAAGATGGATAGAATGCAGCGAAATCCTGATGGGGAGAGTCACAAACAGAGTACCGTAGTAAGTTGAAGGAGGAAAAGAAGGGACATTATTATTATATGCTTGAGCAAGGCTTCCCCCTGGGCTTAATTAACAGCAGAAGTGGGCTGGAGGGACATTTTTGGTCTGCCACTGTGTGTATTCCAGTTGCTGCAAACTAGATATAACTTTAAATCTGTGTAGAAGCCACACACAAAGCTTCATATATATATATATATGTATAAATATGTGAAAATTGTTCTCTGAAATACATGCATTTCTTTTTGCACATGATTCATTTCCATAGTTGTAATAATATAATGGTCTTAGAGTCATCAGATTATTCTCATTGCTCAGCTCCCCTCTTACCTCTGCACAACCCCACAATTTCGTTACCATCTATTCATCTTCACATTCCTCCTCCTCAGGGATGGAGGTGGGGGGACCACTCTATAAGTGGCAGATGATCTTCTAAGGTAATGTCACTCTGCTACATCCTCCCAACTGAGCTTTGGGTAGAAAAGATAGAATTTTCTTAGTGTTGACAGAAGCTCTGTTTTTTCTTTTTTTTACAGCACTTTCATGCCTTCATTTTCTCCATGGGAGAACAAGACAGGTTCAGCCAACTTCAGCACTTTTGATTTATCTGACAGATTCAATGACCAATATCACTGTTGTGCTCCTTAATCTTCAAAAAAAAATATCATTTAATAAGAGCAGAGGAATTTTAGAAATGTGAAGCTTCATTTTTAGATGATTAAAAACATGACCAAATTAGCAGAGACTAAAATACATATTTTTGTTGCAAGTTGAAAAATGGCACTGACGTCATGAAACGGCAATGTTTTTTTCTTTTGCAAAGGTCCAATTTAAGATTTCTGCCTGGTTATCAGTTTAGAATTTCGTTTATAGTTTCATACCTGTTGGAGAGTGTAAAGAAGAGGCAAAAGAGGGCAGTCAACAACTTGATTCAAGTTGCAAATTCGATGGCTTTAGTCTTGGTTGACCAACTCTGTTAAAGATTCAACTTCTGAGTTGAACATGAATTGAGGCAGATAAATTAAAAGGACTTTTTTAATGTAAACTTCAAACTGCAACCAGGATTTATGTTGTCAATAGTATTTGCTTATTTAAGGATCCCCGTTAGTCTTTACAAATGTTAAAATTATTTTTTAAGGAGTCCACTGTTAAAATACATACATTACTACAGGAATTTTGAATAAATATTACATGAATACATACAATATTAATCGTCTTCAGAGTTATTCAAAATTTCAAAGATTCAAAGAAACAGACAAAGCAAAACAGCACAACGTATAAAATTTCTTGTATTGTACATCTGTTTCTTTGGAATCTTTGGAATTTTGAATAACTGTGAAGATTTTGGACATGCTATATATATCAATGTCTTGTTTTTTTAAAGTATGAAGAAAGCTGTTTGCAGTCTGCTGCTCAAAAACAACCTATAGTTAAATGTCATTCATTCATTTTCTGCCGTTTTATCCCTTTTGGGGTCACAGAGCTGCCGGAGCCTATCCCGGCCACTTGTGGGCAAACGCAGAGGGCACCCAGTTCGCCAGTCTGTCGCACACCTATTCACACCTATGGATAATTTAGAGTTGCCAATTGACCTATGAAGCATGTTTTTGGACAGTGGGAGGAAGCCAGAGACCCTGGAGAGAACCCACGCATACACGGGAAGAACATGCAAACTCCTCACAGAAAGGTCCCCCATTGATGTTCTGTTTCAGGTCCCCCAGTCAGGACCTGAACCAGGGGCCTTCTTGCTATGAGGCAAGAGTGCTAACCACTGCACCACCGTGCAGCATAGTCAAATCTATCTCTGAAAAACAGTCATATATCCTGCAAGGACAGGCCCCTTAGAAATGAGTAAAACATTCTTTGTGTTTTCTTTAAATAAGCAAAAACAAAAATTACCAATAAGGTAGGAAAAAGGTTCTTACCAAAATCTCTGATTCTAAGAAAAAAATTCTAGTCACTAAGAAATGTTTTCTAAAACTAAGGTTATTTTGCTATTAAAAAACTTTCTTGATAAGATTTTTTTTTGCAAGACAGAAAAAAAGACATTATTTTTTGTAACAGGGGTCTATTTGCCTTCTTAAGATTCAGTTTTTGCTGTGGAGAGGTAGAGTGATTGATCTATGATCAGAAGCTCACAGGTTAATTTCTTGCCTTCCCTGAGTTAAAGTGCCTACGGGCAAGACTAAGCCTCACAATGCCTCTTGATGGTTACAGGTTTAACACCTCGCATGGTAGCAGAGCTACCATCAGAGTGAATATGTGTGTGTGCATGTGTGAATGGGACTGTGACGTTTTGGAAAAACGCCGCACCAGTGTAGGTATATCTTTTACCATTTCAAATCCTAAGTTGCGGTGGAAAGACTCAAACGAGTCAACTCAAGTTACTGTTGAGGTTAAACAAGTCACAAGTCAAGTCCTAAAATTTTGAATTCCACAGCTACATTTTGCCAATGTCAATTTATTTGAATGGCACATTCACAAAAGCTCAAGGTGACCAAAAGTGTACAAAAGAGCATAACAAGCTCCATGTAATAAAAGCACAACCTTGATTAAAAAAGAATGGTTTAAAATAGTTAAATAAAGTTTAAAAATCAGAGAAAATATGTCCTTGTCATTTAAGATTAAAAACCTGCAAACGTCTTAGTGTAAAGAAGGGACTTTCATGATTTTGGTGCAGCAGTAGAAAAAGTTCGGACTCCTTTGGATTTCAATCTGGAGAGGTAGAACTTCCAGAACAAGCTGCAAGAAAAACCTCGGTTCTCCCACAAAGACGAGTTTTGTGAACAGTGTGTTTCTATGCGTGGAAGAACACACATAGGAAAAGTCATAAGTGATAAAAAAGCTGACATTTCTCCTCACCTTTGATATCTTTTTAAGACTCGTGACTTGGCTTGCATTATTTGTTTCCTTCCACAACAACTCGGTACAACTCCTGAGACTTGAAGGTTTGGTCTTGACCATTGACTGTATAAGAGATCTGGACCGAGTGAGTGTGTCGTCACCCATAGAAAATCACTTGTTTCCGGCTCCAATGAAATAAAGTCAAATCAGTCGCCATTTTTTTTTCTCGCAATATGGCCATTGCTATGTTGGAGCCAGAAATTGTCAGTAAGCAGTGATTGGTCAGCATCAGTTTGAGTCAACTCATTCTCTAATCAGGAGTAAGCGTGTTAGGAGGCCACACCCCTTCAACTAAAAATGGGCCCGGGTGAATCTGTCAATTTAATGCTTTGACACTTCATGCTTTTATTGAGGCTTGTGATTGGTCCGTTTATAACTTAAATAACTTGAGCCACAGCAAAAACATAGTAAAAAAAAGTAGGATTAGCAAGAACATTCTGGGTAATAACTGTTTATTTCTCAATAAAGGTCTTTTTGGGACCAACAGACCCTTCCTTTTTGGAAAGCAAATGGGAAGGGGACCCTCAGTCCAGTTTTCATATAAAGTCAGTGGTCTAGAGTCTAGAACAGGTGGGGGCGGGGCTTAGACTCACCGCTTGCGATTCCAGACCACACAACAAAGACAGAAAATTCTATTAAAGGTTGTGGAAAATTGACAAAATATCAAAAGAAACATGATGCTCGTAAATAATTAAAATAAATAGTTAAACAAATATCCTGACATCATTTTGAATCAACACAAGTTTCGCCAAATGAACTATCGTGATATGTCGGCAAACCATTTTTTATAACACCCCTAGTGTTGTGGCTCCTTGTGCTTTCATTTCTGTGGGAAACTGATCCAATTGGCTCTTTGAGAGGTAAAGGTTGCCGACCCCTGGTCCAGACACTAGTAATGTGAAGTGTGCATTAGGGACCTACTCCCTCCTCTGCTAAACCCTCCTTATGCATTAGCCAGCTCACTGAATAGCAGGTCAGTCATTTCAGGCTAGGCAAACCTAGCCACATCCCCATGTGAGTATGCACTTATTTACAGGTTGAATCAGTTTGGTGTAAATCCAGCAGCTGTAGACAGATTAATCAGAAACAGCTCTCATCCACTTGTGTAACTGGAAAGGTCACCTGCCTTAGACAAATGGTGTGTATGTGTGCCTTAACAAATTTACTGCACACATTACGAGTAAGGTATTTTATAAGGCCAAATAGGAATTCTGCACACCTGTGTGATCTATGGTGACAGGTCGTCTCTCTCTCCTACCTTTCACCTTGTTCTTTTATCCCTCCTCTTAGATTTTCAGTTATCTGCTGTCGTTGCTGCTCTCCTTTTTCTTTCAGATTCGATGTGGTCTGAAGTGTGCTGAGCAATGCAGGGTTGGAGAAATCAATTTGGCAGCTGGAGGGTCTGCCAGGATCCCCACTGTGTTGGTATGCTGGTGCTTCCAGCTGAGCTGAAATCTCAGTTGCTCTCCATCGTGTTGCTTAGTGACCACAAACTCATAATCCAGGTAAGAGCTGGAGAGAAGTCTCCTCTCTGAGGGTGTTAATATAGCTGTGGAATTCTAATAAGCCCTGTCTATCCTCTCTGTTATTTCTCTTTTATCCTCCTAATTGACATGGTCAGATTTATTACAAGCCTTCAGTGTTTTTTATTTTACATAATTCACACTGTAATGAAATAAACTTTAAAAACTCTTGTAGAAGAGGAGGTGAAAGGTTAATTAGTACAACTTATAAAAGGTAACGCAACATGAATCTGATGTTTGAGTCGTGTTTGATAAAATATTCTGTCTAAATTGGTATCAGAATCTGAAAATTCAGCTTTTTTTGTTTGTTTTTATAATCATTTTCCAAATTGTGGCTGAAAAGATTTATCCTGACTTTTAGTCCTCATCTCTGATCACTTGATTGTTTTTCCAGCTACTACTAGTTTTTTTTTTTAACCTTATTTTGGTGAAGCATTAACACAAATCATCTGGAATATTTTGGATTCAGATTGAAATTGATTTATTTCAAGCAATCAAAACAAAAGCTACTAAAGAGGACAAATAAAGGAGATGTATTTTGATACATAGAAATATCAAACTTTAAGTTTTTTGTGGTGAGTTGATCGCAAAAGTGAAAAATTAAAAAAGATGCATATCCAAACAAACACATGGGATGCCATCATATAGACAGATTTCATATAAAAAGGAACTATTAAATAGCTTTGGATGTTCTACATTCTGGTTCACTTGAACACACTGGACTATGTTTTTTTAAGTGAGTGGACTATGTAGTTTAGCTCAAAAGAACCAGGTTCAGAATTACTGCTTGATAAAGTCATCCAACCTTTGTTCACATCAAATAAATTCCTGCTAATTTGATCTTGTCTGCCCTTGCTGCCCTCCTTGTGGCCTTTTTCACTGTTACAGCTGCATCTTTTATGTATGTTTTCTTTATTTAGGCCAAATTTTTACAAGTTACTGATTTTTTTGCAATCTTCTCTCCTCTCACTAAGAATAATCTGCCAGGGGAGAAAGGATGAAAATAACGGTGGAAAAATATGGTGCAAAACTGTAAAAAATAAAAATAAAAATAGAGTCCAAACCTCACAAAAGAATTAAAGTTCTAAAAACTCCATAAACTCAATGTGTACATGTTACAGTTGTTGAGGATCCCCATTGGACATAAGGGTGGAAAGAGAGTAACATAAAAAAGGTTAGGATTTAGGATTAGGGTTAACCTTTTATTTCAACACATCAGTATTAAGTTTGAGATTATTGTATCTTTTTATTTAACAAAGGATTGGTTTCCAGAGCTCATCAAACAGCATGTGTTCAATGCAACCCTTATCGTTTTTAGGAAACCTATTGTTAACCTATTGACCTTTTGTGTAGAAATTAGTGGCAAAGTGTTTCTCTTTTTTAGGCAGCAACTGGCAAAAGTGCGGCAAAGGAATCCATTTTTGACACATCGTTGTAAAGGGGTGGGGCTCCCAATTTGGGGACACGGCTGAAAAGGATAATACCACCAACAAAGCAAAAAATATATTCCCATCATTGCTACGAGTTTGGAGCCAGAGGAAAGTCACCATGAATTCTATCTAGGTAAAGCAAAAATATTTACAAATAAAGGAGGCTTTAAGGCTGCAGAGGCATGAGATGTTGTGTCATATTTAAGATAAAGGGTTCCTAAGAAACAAAGGGAGGATTAAAAATACCGGATAATGTCTATCTACACATTCTTAAACAAGATTAAATGACAGTAGACTTGTTTTAGGAACACATATGAACACTGTGAGGCAGGTGGGACTTCCTACAATTAAAAAGTTTTTAATGACAGTAACTTCAGGCGGAGTAATTTCCCTTTTTTTTTTCTTCTAAATCTATAGGCAGTAAGCATTATCAAACAAAAGCACACAAAAATGCATCCCATTGGCAAATTTCTCACCTTCTTGCTGCTAATCCGTTTTAGAAGCTGATTTTTTGAAGAGATTGAGTGATTTGAAGTTTTGGCCACCTTCAAATGTTTTTTTTTTTTTTTTAAATCCTGTTGATCCCGGTGTTATAGAGTCAACAACCCCGTGGAGATCTTCCTGCTAAAACTGGAAGTGGATATTTTTTCACAAAAAATACAAATATTACAAGTAAATACATATAATTAGCATCTAGTGTGTGTACAAAAGGCAGGACAAAAGGGATGCAAGCATCTTGTGTTTGTTTTCTTGCTTTTGTAATATGCTATTGTACATGTGTATTGTGAATTTATACTAGAAGAAAAGCATATTGATCAAAACCGATTTCTGCTTTCAGTCAACATGTTTGTAGATTTTATGTGAATTGATTTGAACTTCTGGACACAATATTTCAAAGTGATTTTTCTTTTCTTTTTACCATTTAACTTTCTAAGACATAGACCTCTTGCAGGGCTTTTCCTGCAGCTCCATAGCCTGGAGCAAAATGGAGGCTCTGGTTGCCACTTCAGAAGAAAGGTATTGATCAAATCATGAAGAAGGGTGTAAAAACCACCTGCTCTTCTGTAGTCATGCACAACAGACACGTGCACAGCTCCTCTCGCCTCTCCGACACGATGAAGCTTATACGCTTCCTAATTATCTAATCTCAAATACCATTAGACTGAGGCCCAGGGCGTTCCTCTGAGATGGTCTGAGTTTTAATTAGGAATACTAATGTTGCTTCGTATTGGTCAGCCACTGTCTTCTGCAGCATTACTTACTTTTTCTTTTACGCAAGTGCTTAATTCTGGAGTTTGCATTCATCTCGTTGCAGATTTTTTAGTTTTAATCACTTCTCATCTACCCATAACTGTTCAGTCTTTTCAGCCCTGTCTGTTCACTCTATGTCTAATTCATTCGCTGCTTTCTTTTGATGCCTGGACCTACTTCATCAAATGATCAAGTCTTTTAGTTAGTGGAAAATGTAAACCAACTCCTTCAGTCTCCCTTCTATTGATCTTTTTGTTGATTCTTTCTAACTGAACTGGTAATTAATGGTTTGGATGCATCGAGTGTCCAAATAGGTGGATGGTTTCATTCCATTGCCTTCAAACAGGCATTAGTAAAATAGGAGAAATTAAAGCTTTTTAAAGTCTGTGATAAAGCTCCCCATATGAACCAGGATACCTGAATGTTTTAATATAAACCCGGAAATCCTTAATTTTTCTTTTGAGTCTATTAACTTTTCTCATTTGTTTGGAGCTACGCTGTTCTGAATTTACTTTTCGATGAGCTCTAATTGTTTCTGTTCAACTACTTTTAGTAGCGGAAAAAAAAAAATTAAATCAAACACTTAATGATGAAAGTCAAACTCCCAGCAGTTTAACCAATCTGAAAGAAACCAGAAGCTGCAGGAGGTGAGCAGTGAACATGTAAATTCAGTTTGATAAAAACCCTGTTTAGAAGTTCATTCATTCTTTCTTTTTGATAAGAACAGACGTCAATTCAAAAAAACTACATTTACTGCTTTTGTGTTAGGTGAGATGTGTGTTTTTTGTTTTGTTTTTCATTGTTTTGGCCACATGTTCCCCATCTTGTTCATGTAGATGTAGGAGTTGTAATGGAAGTCTGTTCAGACCAGAAGTGGTTTGCCTGTAGTCTGTCAGCTTCAAAGGTCTAGTTATGATTTAAAAACATAGAAGCTTAAGTTACTGAAGAGAAATGTAGTCGTTGTTAGTTAGTCAATCTTTACGCCCTGTTTGTGTCTTTAAAGCTCAGTCAAGAGCATTCCAGAAATGCTGCTCTTTTAGTTGTTTCTTCCCTACTTCTGTTTTCTGCAGGCACAGAGTTGCTCACGTTACAGATTTGATCTCATTGTGATCAGACTTCTCCCCACAAAACAAGACAACTGTGTGATCAAAGCACACCTGGATCAGCTGCACACCTTCACACTCCCCCTTTTTTCCTAGAAGAACAGAGTGAGAACCTCCTCTGCCTGCCTGTATAGCAACCTACTCTTTTTTTTTTTATTAGCAATTCCAAAGACTCACTTGCTCCAACAAACCACATGAGATTGAACATGCATTGACATGTAACATTTAATGGCATGTAAGACTCTGGATGCGACACTAACTAAGTTAAATGAACTATCCTTACAATTTTACTTTAAAGGGTTCTGATTTTTTAAAAACAAGTAAATCATCAATGAATTATCAATCACGTTTCTAATTGTTGTTTACTTACAAGACTAATGATCTTTAATCTCCAGCATCTGCTGTAAAAGCTTGAAGTTCGGCTTGATTGTATGAATAAAACAGTTACAGGTTTGGATAAGCCTTAATATTTAAAATCTCAGAATGAATGATGGTGTTGTTTTAAAGGAAAAAAAAGTTCTTACAGTGTCATAATTTGTGATTGATAAATTCTACAGAGTTGGACAATCCTATATTCAGCATCTTTTTCTTTATTCAATGATATTTTCAAGGCTTATGCTGATTGCTTCCATTTCGATGCACATCCAGTTGGATGTATATTAAATCTGCCCCAATATTCCACTCTATCACATATAATGTTTTGCTTTTTGTGCATTTTTGCTTCAGACTGAGCCTCATTCTTTTTAAAGCTGCTTCGAGCATGAGCTGACCACAGAAGAAACTGAGCCTTCCTTTGTCTGAGAGCCTTCCAAGGTCAGCAAAAGCTGCTTTTTGGCTGTTTCTCTTTAACAGACAAGCATGACTTCAGTGGAAACTTCTCACAGAAAAAAACTGCAGTGATTCTCACAAATAAACAGTAAACAACCATTATTGGTTTTGCAAAACAAATAACCGCATTAAAAAGTTTTTTTCAAAAGAGAAAATGCCTTTAGTTTAGGAAAACGTGTCTTAGTGACTGGAATTATGTTCCTAAAATAAGAAATCTTAGTAAAACCATTTTTCTTATCTCATTGGCAGATTTTTTTGCTTACTTAAAAAATTTTCAAATTCTAAGAATTTTACATAGGGGGCCGTTTTTTTTGCAGTGTAAGATGGACAATTTTGCATTCCAATGTATGAAATTTGGCGTATAAGTAAAATGAAAATCTCAGTCGTTAGTAGCAAAAGTTGTTTATAAATATGAGCTAGCTTTTTGCCCAATGAAAGAATAAAAAACACTTCTCTTTTGCTTTTAAAGCTAAAAAACATAAGACGACTAAGTTAAAAAAAAAAGTCAGAAGGAAATATTGCCCATTTATTCATAAGTTAGAGAATTAAATAAATACACAGAGTAGCTATCAAGATGTGATGGAGCTTATATATACTTAAAAAACTGAAGAAAATTAAGAAGAATTTCAAGATTTGTTTGCATTCAAATTCATGGTTTTAGGCCACTTTTCTTTAGTTTTAATGAATAATTTTTACTCATATTTAAATTCCCTTTATCAATACAGTATTCTCCAGCTGAAAAGGAACAGAGCTGCGACCAACTCACAGATGATCTCATTTAAGGTTTTCCAGCCCACTTTTCCACACTTCCTCATATCTCACAATGACATTACTGCCTGCCATTATGAAATTTGATCTTAAGAAATGCTTAATGTGAGTTATTAAGGCCTTTCACCCACAGAGGGAGTGACAGAGTTCCCCCACGCTGTTATTTTTCTCCAGCCATCCATCATACTTTATACGTCCGCAGATGAGTATGAAAAGATAATCAAACTGCTGTAACGCTGCCACTAACAGGATTTTTTTCTTTCTTACCTCTAATAAACGTTGCTAATCAAATGTTATTGTGGCACTTTGAAAAGCACCATAAAAATAGCAATTATATAAACGTTTGAATGTTGCCTGGGTTATATGGGCGTAGCCGTGCACAGTAAGGTTTTTTATGAGCCAGTTATATGGAAGCAGCTGGGGACAATAAAGACATTCCTGCATTACTCTGTAGTGTTCATTCATTCATTACAGTGTAGTGTTTCTGTAATTTCAGAGAAAGCAGATAACACCACAAATAGGTTTTTTTTCACATGTTTTTTCACATATTCAAGGTCATGTTTTTGAAGGCAGAACACTCAGAAGAAAGGCTCTGGAAAACAACGCCTCAATTAGATTTGGCAAAGATGGAAGATCTGCAGATTTTGATATAGTTTCTGGAGATACAGATATAGAGGAAGTGAGGTTTACACTGATGAGAGAGAAGAAAGACAAGTAAGGCAGAGTGCCTCTTTAATAATTCAGCGCCCCCTGTCTGTATGAGTTAACATCAATGAAGTCCAGGGCAACCACCAAGACTGCACACCAGAGAGGCCTTAAAAACAATGTCGACTGCTGTACAGAGTGTCTATCAATGCACCTGCAGGAGAACAAATGGGCAAAATGCACACTCTTATGCTTACATCTACGCACACACATTTGAATGATGATTAACGGGCAATTTTTGCAATCACTTGAAGGAATTTGCATTCAGTCCAAGCAAGCAACTGAAAAATCTAAGTACACAAAAGAGTCACCCAGGCTGCTTTTCCCTATGGTGTACACTGTGCTTGTGAATTATTCAGGCACTACAGAGAGAAGTGAATTCCAGCATGGCCTTCTGCTGAGACAGCAGGTGACCCCACCACCAACAGCAAGGACACGAGGGCTCCTCTCCTCTCCTACCTTCTCCTCTGTACCGCAGGCCTGAAGTTTACACAAGTGAGTTTGTGAAAGTGTTGGTGTGTGGTATTTGGGACAGTTATTTACATACAATATTCTAAACATTGAAATGTGATGGTAGCTTGTGTTATGTGTCTGCAGTTGAAGCAAGTTGCTACTGGGCTGCAAGGCTGCATTGGTCTACAACAAAAGTGATCAAGAGGATAATGGGAGTGTTGTTACCAGAAGCCAACAACTACTGAGCCAACAATTAACCAGAGACAACAAAAAACCGGTGAACAATCCTTTAACTTCCGAACTGAAGCTTGTAAGAAACTTAAAAATGCTGGAGCCCGGTGAAGTTCACCAAGTAACTGATATAATTGCTTGTTATAGAAGCATGTCAGAGGGTTAGGGCTAATTATCTAATTATCATATGCTTACACCAGTGACGTGCGCTGAGGTTAATGGCTGGTGAGGCACTGACGTCATCAGTCATATTTACAAACATATGAACCATACTGAGTAACTTATTCACCACTTGATTGACAACAGTTAACGTGTTTTGTTTAAAATATCATTTCAACATGTTTTTTTCCATATACAGTGATCCCTTGCTATAACACTTTTTACTTTTCAGGGTTTCACTACTTCACGGATTTGCATCGTGCATTGTGTTCTGCATTCTGATTGGCTAAAAAATCACTCCGCTTCTTCTCTACCTGTGCGTCAATAACGTTGCAGTTTAATATGTGCACGTACGTAAAACAGCAAATTCTCTTGATGGTGGCATGTCAGTGTATATGGATCTTTTTGCAAAGCAGAAAAAAAAAGCGACAACAACTGCCTATCACTGTGTTCTTCTCCCGAACAAACACACCTGCACCGCGGGCTTCAAAAGGAGAAAACACTGCAGAGGGGAGTCAGGATGCAGCGGCTGCAACACCTCAGTCACTATTTGTCCCACTGTACTTTGTATTTTTTTCATAATAATTTTACATTTTCTCCCGTTTCATCTAATCACTCGGGTCGCGGTGGGCGGGGCTAATCTCCGCGATTTCAAGCCTTCTGCTCACATTGATTATTAAAACTATTATTTAGTACAGTACAGAAGTTATTTGTCTAAAAAAACGTTTCTAAAGTACTTTTATTTGTGAAACAAAAGCTTGAGCCTGTAAATGGTTTGTTCTTTCTTTTTAATTTATAATACAGTATTCATTGTATAATAATAGTTTAAAAAAAAATAAAGGTTTCTACTTCACGGATTTTGTCTATCACGGGTTCTTTTTGGAACGTAACCCCCGCGAAAAACAAGGGTTTACTGTACAAACTGCAGCATAGAAAAAAGCACAAACGTTATTATCGTCTTACCTTTACTTGTAAATAAAGTCCATACGCTGATCCTTCTGAAGAAAATGACTTGCCGCTTGCTATCTCTTATTCCATTATTTTTTAGCGTCATAATCTCAGGGCTCACCGGCGCCCCCTAACATGAGGCACGAGAACTTCTGGCCTCACCCAGCGGCTTTTTGGCCGGCGTTTAGCGCTCAGCACAAGAAACACGTCCCTCACATACAATTATTTATAAAAACAAACACTGTACATCATATACATCTGCTAAATTATGTAAACTCAGCTCATATAGTACAAGTGATTGAACCGACATACAGAGAGACAGCAGTACCGTCTGACTGCATAGGTATTGCGCAATCCAAGGTGAGGCTCAGCGGGCTGGTGCCTCATCGCACGTCACTTCTTAGTATCTGAACGGCAAATGCGGAAATTCAGCGATTTTGAAAAGAAAAAACACCCAAAAATGGTACATTTAAATGGAAAATGACTGCAAAGCACACATTACTGATTAAATATAATAAATGAATGTATTTTTTCTCTTCTTCCCAAAATGACAGGTGAGGCACAGCCTCACCTGCCTCCCCTGACTGCACGTCACTGGCTTACACGCTATTATCGCCATATGTTTGTCTCATTTCTATCTTTCAGTAAGAAAATAATGACTTGAAAAGTTCTGATTATACAAGAATATGATGTTCCTATTGTTTGTGATTAAATGACCCAGATTCATGTCTGCAACCTTCAGTTGTCAATAAAAGAAGGCTCCATGCACTAGGATGGCAGAACTCCTCTGTAACCCGTTCACGCGGTGACAGACGATTCTCCTTCTGCAGAAGTCTAGCAAAAGTTCTCAACTCCTGTGTGATTCTTCTCTTTATTAAGGAAAAAGTCAGAACCCTGACAAGGGTCTTGGCTTTCTTTTGGCATAAGCTTAATTTAGGTTTGTCCTATTCACTGTTCTGGATGAGGTGTGACCCTGATTTGCAATAATTGTTAAAACTGGCAACAAACGAAAAACCCTTTATAACCCCTCTGTTTTTATTTTAATTGTAAACTCTTGTTTTTGGAAATTGGGATTCATTTTAGGCTCATTATTGCAACCAACTTCAACTGGTCACATAAGAAATTGCAGGTTTTGGCACCACAACCCTTGTGCTATCTTAGATGACCCCACCCTTACACTGAAGTGTTCTCCCTACCATGATAAAAGTGGATAAAGGTGAAGAGGATTTCATGTAATCCATGGACACCAGTGGAGATCACAAATCATTGAAGAAAAAAGGTTCAGAGCACTGTCTAGTGGGTCTAGATGACCCAACTCCCAATGTTAAAGTGCCTAGGATAGCACAAGGGTTAAAATTGTAGGTCAAAGTCTGTGTGTCAATAAGCTGCGGGGTATATATACATATACATATACATATACATACACACACACACACACACACACACACACACACACACACATATATATATATATATATATATATATATATATATATATATATATATATAGCTATAACTATATAACTGAAGTGGCTGATGTCAAGAAGTCCTACCAATGGCTAGAAAGGGCTGGCCTACAAGACACCACTGAAGCACTCATCCTGGCAGCTCAGGAACAAGCCCTGTGCACCAGAGCCATAGAGGCTCAGATCTACCACACCAGACAAGACCCAAGGTGTAGGCTGTGCAAAGAGGCGCCTGAAACAATCCAGCACATAACTGCAGGATGTAAGATGCTGGGAGGTAAAGTATACATGGAACGCCACAATCAAGTGGCTGGAATCATATACAGGAACATGTGTGCAGGATATGGACTGGAAACCCCAAGGTCAAAATGGGAAACACCCCCGAAGGTGGTAGAGAATGAAAGGGCAAAGATCCTGTGGGACTTCCAGATCCAGACTGATAGGATGGTAATGGCGAACCAACCAGATATTGTAGTGATGGACAAAGAACAGAGGAAAGCCGTTGTGGTGGATGTGGCAGTGCCAAGTGATGGGAACATCAGGAAGAAGGAACATGAGAAACTGGAGAAATACCAGGGACTCAGAGAAGAACTGGAGAAAGCCTGGAAAGTGAAGGTGACAGTGGTGCCTGTGGTAATTGGAGCACTCGGGGCAGTAACCCCCAAAATGGAGGAGTGGCTACAACAGATACCTGGAAAGATCTCAGACATCTCAATCCAGATAAGCGCAGTGCTAGGAACAGTTAAGATACTGTGCAGAACCCTCAAGCTCCCAGGACCCGAGCTTGAGTGAGAAACCACCCACGGAGGGTGAAAGGGGCAAGTTTATATATATATATATATTTTTAAAGGACAGGATCAACTTAGCCACCATTACAAAGTAAATAGTTTGAATATCTAGCTAAGCTGACCTGGAAAAAGTGCTGGAACACGGAAGAATCTCCCCGTTTTTATGGTAATGCTTTTTATTGTCACAACTGATACATTTACATGGTGTAGAGACACGTGACAAACAGAAAATTATGTTTTGCATTTCTCTTTTTTTAGTGTGCATTTTTACTAACATAAAATGCTTCGACAAATTTTACATTGAGTGCAGGTGGTGGCCATGAGCCCATGAGCATAGAAAAGAGTTTTTGACGGCATACTTATATTTTTAAACATAGATATTAATTTCCGCCATGTGTGCATATTACTGTGTTATGACTGTGAGAGGATGTAAACTGTCTGAATTCTCAGTGGTTGAGAAAACACTGTTAACCTCTAGTGTATAGAACACATTTGACCTTTGACATGCCTTCCAAGCGCTGCAAGTGGGGTGGTGCGCTGCTGTGCATATGCCTCTCAGTGCTTTACGTCCGCTTAAGTTAGAGTCTGGAATTTTCTGGATAAATTTTGGCTATCTGCATAAAAATTCCTGAGAAATTTGACAAGTTTAAACTGAACTATTTCTACATTCATGAAATGTCAAAATGTTTCTTTTTGCGTACAAAAAGCATCACAATCCAATGCATCAAAATACATCAAAAACTGCTTAAGGGCTTGAGTCACCATAGTGTTTTGTCTGAGCATCAGCCTCCTTCAGTTGCTTTTTCTGCGGAAAATGCATGTGCCAAATCTAAGCGGAAAGAGCTGCATGCAGTGTGCTTGTTGCAGAACAGATTTAGTTTATTTTGTAAGAATTTTTACATTTTCGTACAACTCCTATTTGAAACTGTGGTTGTATAAAGAAATCCTTTAAAAGTTGACTTGGTTGTTCACAATTCTTTTCAAGTTATGGGTAACATGTGAAGAGAGAAAATGTATCTGAATGTCCTGTGAAATCAACAAAAAAACAAAAGAAACCTAATTAGTGGTAATAAATAATTCAGAGGCTAAATATTGGCCACGTATGTAGCAAAACTGAAACCATGACCAAGTGTAGCTTGTCATAAGGATTTTAAACAGGTGAAACGGTTATAGACTAAACATTCAAACAGTCAAACTTTGACTAACCAGGGACTCATAATTTATAGTGACATATGGATGGATTTAAATCAGGGACACAGTGCCGACTGTTTGAAAATTGATCATTTAGGATAAATTAATAATTGCGGTTTGTGCCCAGCTGGAATTATATGACACCACGTCTTTTATACATCGGAATAGAGCTGTGAAAGCAAAAGCCTGGAACAAGATTCACGAGATTCGCACTGTTTTGACGTTTCGCACCAAACCTCTTCCAACTGTGCGCTAGAAAACAGTAGAAAAAGAAAACCCTCCCTGTTTGTCCAGTGTGAACGGCATGGGCTAAAATGTTTGTTCAAGAACCCGCATTAAGGAAGTTCTTGCACGCACGTCACATGTCGGGTGTGTTTGTAGCTTTAGAAACGATTGACTTTTAATTATGACTCTTGCTTGAGATCATGATGATCCTCATATTGCTTTCTCAGTCAGCTTCACTGGCTGTTCTGCAGCGGTCAGACTGACAGGCACATTCGTTGACCAAATGAAGACAAATGTCTTGTTTGGTGCTGAGATAGGAGAACAAAGTCAAATAGAAGATTGATAAGCCTGCAGCAGCTGTTGTTGCCAGAAAAAACCACTATGTGAGATGCACCCAGCCTTCTTCTGCTCTGAACTTCTTCAATAAATAAGTGAACAAAAAAGCTGACATTCATTAATTGTATTTTTACAAATGATAATCTATTTAGATGTTAAGATGGATTTCTTGTGCCAGTCAAGTAAAGATGTGGTGCTTTTTTTTGTGTGTGTTCTTCTCATACCAAAACCCCTAACAGTAACCACACCTCCACCAGGAAAACATGCAGAATCAAAAGCCCTATTTCAGCCACACTTTCTGTCAAAAACATTTCTCTGATGCTGCATCTACAGGTTTTGTGCCCTAAAATTTAACTTTCTACATACAATCATTTACAGATGTGTCACTTTTTAACAATCGCTTCACAGAGGCTGTGTGTGTCAATTTCAAGTGACTCCTTTATCTCTGAAAAATGCCTTCACTATACTGGTGGCTGACGCCACTTCACATCTGATCGATATCACATTTTCTCATGTTTTTCATTTTTTTACAACAGCAAGACACTTTCTACTTCTACTGTAGCTCAATTAGTCCAGAAATCCAGAAAAAGACTGATATGAAAATTAAAAAAAACAAAACACATTTACAAATGCTGCTCCATAAGCAATTAGCAAACAGAGGCTGGATATTCTTTTATGTTGATATTTCTGTCAGTAGTTTGTTATCAAGGAATTTTCCTGGAGTAGAAGATAATTGATTCTTTTTGAGGTCCAATTTCTACCAGTAAGGTAAACTTTTTTTCCTATTCTATTTACAAAAGCAGTTTTCTTTCATTTTTTATTCTTAATCGATGGGTATCTCTAACCATTCCCTTCTTTCCTGTATTTGTGGTGATCCTTGTTATACTGTGTTCACTGTACATCCTCTTTTACCACGGCTGGTATTGTTTGGGTGTGTGAAGATGGTGTCAGTGGTTTCCAGGCTGGACTGGGGTGAGTGGCCAATGGTGATGGTCATTGCTGTGGCAGTTCTGATGACTGTTTCTTGGGTTTCAGAGTGTCTATGAGAGACTGGACGCTGCGTTTCACACTGGTGGTCACCCGTCGGGTCACTGAATCTGGAGAGGGGGAGGAGGAAGAGCCAGCGCGCTGAGAGGGTGGCCGGGCCACCAGACACTTCTGGTACCGGAGCTAAGAGAGGGCAAGACAAAGTTATGCTAGTTGTGATATTATTGCTGCCATACTGTCCATTTCTGCAGTGTTCCACGCAAATGAGGTGAAAATAACAAAACAGGAAGATCAATATCCTAGATCTGGGGTCTGCAACCTTTAACGCTAGCTTTGAGCCAGTTTTTTACTGACTAAAATCCAACAAGAGCCGGAAAGTGCCACTTCACCGTTTGGAAAATGATTTTGTGGCCATTAAGCCTTTCATTCATAAATGTTAGCTTCTAACCTATTATTAAAAAAAAACAAAATAAAGTAAAGCCAAAGTGCTACAATGGAGGGACAAAAGAGCTCAGGTTGCAGACACCTGTCCTACATAGCTCCTTTAAATTGTGCCACAATCCTCCAAATGATGCAAAAAAATGGTTTTATTTTAACGTTTCAGAGCTTACCACACAAGCCGCCTGCACAGCTTCTGAAACGCAGCCAGCATTGGGGTCACACCAGAAAGCATGACACTGGAAGTGCTGGCTTCCAGTGTCCATAATGAAGGCAAATGTATGGATGTCCCGCCCCACACCCATAAAGGACAGAAACCGCACACGGCACTCCACCAGTACCTCCTCTTCCTCCTCCTGCACAGCAGAACGACAGAAATATTTTAAAATATTTTCTTTAATCTCAAACTAGTGACAGAAACTGAAACTGATGAACTACAGTGAGTTAAGCCAGATCTGGTTCAATTTTCCATAATGTTTCAATTGTTTGTAAATTTGCTAAACACAGTTTGTGAAATTGTTGCAAACACAATAAAGACTCAAAGTTACTTTTCTCAGCTGCACTTTTTCTGTGTAGGCTCTTCAGACATGTTTACTAACGGGACCTTTGGTTTGTAACTATTACTAAGCAGTAGAAAGTTATCCTGAATTGGGATGGACATTTTACCAGGAGTTTACTGTACAGCTTTCCAAAAATGGCTGATTGGGTAGAACAAAGTCAGATGAAAGTCCACTAAAAAAAATCCTAGTTTTTAACCAACAACATGTTTTGCATGTTTTTTTGAGCCTCCTTGCCTTTTCTTTGATGACGGCCACAGTGGTGTCAGCAATGCTCAGTATGACGGGAGTCCAGTCCTCTTTGCCCGTTGATGCCAGCAGGTTTTCTATGGCCCCATTTATAACGTCCATGCCTGCAAAAAAAAAAAAGGGTTAAAAAACACAGATAGGAGATAACATAATCTTTAAAAAACATGTACTACAGCTTTAAATATGAGTGTTAAGATGTCAGCAAGGAATTGGCTGATTACCTATTGGACGAGACACAGAAGTCACACCCAGGTACAACACATGAAACTTCTGCACCAGCTCCGTCTTTGGCATCGGAAACTCTGGAGACAAAAAGAAAACAAGAACAAAAAAAAGGAATGGTCAAATGGTTGATCAGCATAGCCGGAGGGGACAGTTACAGGTAGGCTTAGTTAGCATGCTAGTTGTAGTAGTTTCTAATAGATGAGCCCAAAAATACAAACTCAGACAGATGTAAAAAGCTGAAAGTTTAAAAAAACAAATACAATTACACCACAAAACAGCTGCTTTTTTTTTTTTAGGGCTGCACGGTGGTGCAGTGGTTAGCGCTCTTGCCTCACAGCAAGAAGGCCTCCGGTTTAAGTCCCGGCTGGGGGACGTGAAAAACTACATCAACGAGGGACCTTTCTGTGTGGAGATTGCATGTTCTCCCCGTGCATGCGTGGGTTTTCTCCGGGGTCTCCAGCTTCCTCCCACCATCCAAAAACATGCTTCATGTTAATTGGCAATTCTAAATTGTCCCTAGGTGTGAGTGTGAGAGTGAATGGCTGTGTGATTGTTGACATTCAACCCTGCGACAGACTAGCGACCTGTCCAGGTTGTCCCCCTGCCTTCGCTCACAAGTGGCCGGGACAGGCTCCGGCAGCCCCGTGACCCCGAAAGGGAAAAAAACGGTTAAGAAAATGAACGAATGAAAAAAAAAAAAGAACTGCTTTTAGCAAAAGCCCACTAACCACTAATAATAATTATGAAATAAAATATTTTAAAAAGATATATACTTAATAAATAAATAAAAAATTGTATCTATTTCTGTGTTAGAATATGAAACAAAATAAAAACAAATAACTATAGGAGTTGACTGCATGTCATTTTTTGTATGTAAACAGAGAGTTATTCATGAAAAATATAAAAATCCAGGATAAACTAAAATGTTTCACTCCACATCAGAAAGGTTGTTGTTGCTTTTCAATGTAAAACTATGGAGCAGAAATATACCAACAGGATTAGATGATTAAAGACAACATCATAAGTGTCTAAAGAGCAGTCCGTGGAATTGGCCAAATGCAGAAATAAACAAAGGTTGGTGGGTTGGTGAATATTTTAACATTTTCTGCAGCTCTTTCATGGTTACAGCATAAAAAAACAGATCCAGAATTCCACAAGTGAGCTGCCACCCTGTTTAAACTGTGACTGAATGACAGTGACAGATTAAAAACCATCACCTGGGACTCGTTCAGCACGGCTGTTTTATTCTCCCAGAAATTCAAAACAAAGCAACAAAGCAGAAAATACTATTCAACTTTAAAATCTCTTTTGCACTCATTATTGTTGTTGATGTAATCAACACATCTACATCCCTGAATATTGAAAAATATGGGCATATCCCTTGTAGGTTTTTCTAAATATTACTGTTTTAGACAAGATTGTCAAACAACTGTAGAGTCAACATAGCTTTCAAAAAGTTCACCTGTCATTGCTGTCTTTGGCAAACTTGACTTGGACTTTTCAAATAATAATAATACGACTGAATGTCTGTACAGTTTCATGAGCTGTTAGGCTTTTCAGACAGTAATGTCATAAAATAATGAAACTTGGACAAGCCGGATCCGATGAGCACAGAATGGTCATTTTCCTGCTGTTGTTCTTCATCAGTCTAATTTCTTCAAATTTCCTTCCAACACTCATGCAGCACTTCATTGAAAGGAGAGATATTGACAGCAACTGTTTCCAACCCAGTGCTGTGTCCCCTCTATTGAGGATGCAAAGTCTCTGTGAAAAACAATTACTTAGAAAAAATATATACACACGCATATTCATGGAAGTTGGATGTAGAGAAACTCTGAACAGATTTTTCTTTGATCGTAAAGCTGTGATGTGGGCTGAGGTTCCTGCAAGAAATTTGGGTAATTAGATTTTAATGAGGCAAATTGTCTCTGCAAATGAGAAACCGATACGTTTCTTTTGTAGTCTGATCACTCACACGGCTTGCCTCTTCTTGCAGCATAGAAGGAATAGTGGAATGATTTTTTTTTCTGTTTTTTTTTTGTTTTTGCTTAGAATTAAGAGGAATATTAGAGAAAGGTAAACACAAAACAGAAAAGGTTTGACAATTTGACTTTGCAATGAGATAATATGATTTTTGAAAGAGATGTTGTTCTTGAGTCACTGCTACACTTAAAACAAACTTTGATTCCTTTTTTTGTTAACGGATGTTCATTGATGCTTAAGAGGAATTGGGATTTAAAAAAGGTGGCCAATTCTGTCACAAGAGACAAAAAAGCACAAATAAAGAGATATAGCACAGGGCGGACAAATCCAGTTCCTTACAAGTTTCAAGAAACACATTTGCCTGGGTTATGGAGCAATAAAAACATGCATACTGTAAATCATAGCTTTTTAAGTGCTTAATTCACAGGTGCTCAAAAGTATTTCCAGGTCCAGGTAGAGCTTAAAGTCTTTAGCTGTCATTTTTAAGTCAATTCTCAAATTTTAAAACTTGTTTTTCGAAAAAGTTAGTCATAATACAACTTGCCAGGAAGCAATAACAGGAAGTAAATATTCCAAAATTCCTAAAGAAAACTTTAAAGGCAAGGAAGCAAATGAATATTGTAAAACAAGTCCCAAGATTTCAACTTTCAAGTCAGGTCCGAAATGTCAGCATGTGCGACTCAAAACGACACCAGTCCCAGTTCCCACCTCTGGTCTAAGAGTTCAGTTATTTATCACTTCTATGCCAGGAGTCTGATATTTAAGAAACAGAAACAAATACTCTTCTTCTGTGAGTGTGTACCTTGTAGTGGCACATCAGAGCCGTTTTGGGAAGAGTTGCCAGCTGCAGCTTTGGCACTTTTTCTTTCAGCCATAATCTAAACAAAGAAAAAAAAAGGGGTTACACAGAGAGCAATAATTTAATCCAAATATTCACAATTTCATAAAAAAAAAAGATTTCACAATGTCCTCCAAACCAATTTTAACTTTGTCCTTTTTGCTTGGTCAAAGACACAAAAACACACACATACATATAAGTATGTATACGCTTAATAGTGACATTTATCACTCTGCAGTCATTTGTTCCGTTTTTACATCATATGGGTGAGTACTGTATGATGAAATTATACCTAATCATTGCGAGGTCATTAATGTGGTTCTGCTAAAAGATAGAAGACTGTTGAACTGCTTCTATGCTTTCTTTCTCTGCAGTGTGCTCTCTTGAGGAGAGCAGAAGTTTTGGCGTGGCCTGCTGCTCTGGGCCAGTGCTCTCTCCTCCTGCTGCAGACACTTGATTAATTGTAGGTGTCATTAATCAAAGATGATGGTGAGTCTGCAGCTCGGCTCGCGAGGGAACACACGGGAGCGCGCTCACATTCATGCACACTCTCATACACGGACACAAGGGAGCCCTGTTCAGTGTTGTGCACAGCTGCAAGGCGCAGGTCACCAAGTTTCTTCCCTGCAGTAGAAAGAGACACTACTGTGTTTAAAATAGGCAGCTTGAGGATGGGAGGAAAAGTTGTACGCATACGGTTATAGACACTCTGGAACAAACTCCACGCTTTGAGGTTAAAGATAATACTAAAGTGAACAAAAAAAAATATTTAACTGGGTCGCAATGCCTCGCAGGGAGAAAATCTTTAGTTCCAAGTATTCATCTTTTACAAGGTTAGATCTGACCTGAGGACAGACTTACTTCCCATTTGTGCGCAGAGCGTTCGGTGTGTGTTTGTAGAAAAACAAAGTGTCTCCAAGGAAATCAACAGTGTTTTCATTGCTTTCCATTATTGCCTTGAGAAATATTTCTGTTTCCTAAAATAGTCTGATTTAAAACAAACTTTAACTGAGAAGTATAGATGCTTCTTAAAAACAGAAGTCAAAGGGAATTTTCTTTTTAAAAGGCAGGTCAAATTTTTAGATTTACTGCAGAGGAATTACTGCAACTGCAACCTTTGCCTTAACTGAAGGAAAAATGAAACAGGATTCAGGAAAGATTTTGTGAAGCTGGGTAACACAGTTTGGTTGTTTTGGCCTTGGCACCATGAGGAGCTACTCTTTTGACAGCCAGTGTTGGCTGTGTGCAAGTGCAGATTGGAAAAGGTTGGGGTTTGGATCCAGCAGGTGCAATGCCTGAAGCAAATCTAGATTTGTTCTCAGTCCTATGGGAACAAGCATGGTGTCATCAACCGGGGGGTCTCAATGTGACTTCAGGTTTGATTAAAATTCTTTTAAAATGGGACAGATGGAACCTTGTTGTTAGCTGGAATCTAATTTAAGAAACTGGAGTTGAAAAATAAAGAAAGCAGGCAGAGCAGGAGATGACAGCCTAAAAACACATGCTGTTGTGACTGAGCTGGTAGGTGACCAATAGTTTTCAGCTAAAGCGGAGACTCCTGCAGCCAGTACAGTAGTTTTATTTATGATGCTTGATCACACTGATGTAAACAGAAAACTATGCAAAGCAAAAATGAAGAAAAATCAAGTTTTCTTTATGCATAAATGCGTCTGAGGATGATTTCAGAAAAAATGATCTTATAACTTGAAAAAGCTGATCATTAAATGTCTTGCATATGCCATAAGTATTATAATACTTATTTATGCTTTAAGCCGTAGTCAGCTGTTGAATCGCTGGTTCAAGTCCTGGACTAGGCCTGGATGGAACGGATACCCAGCGGTGTTTGCTCCACCCTTGTAACCCCGCTGCGGTGCCCTTGAGCAAAGCTCTTTACCCGAATTGCTCTAGTGGAGCAGCTCAGTGGACTGCAGGTTGATCTGTGGTTGTACTGGGTAGCCAGCCCCCAGCAATGAATGTGAAACAGGACGTCCTTGAAAATGAGAGTTCACTCTCTTAAGACCTGCTCTTTATTTATAAATAAAGGTTTTTCAACCTTTATTTATAAAGGTTTTTGTCTTTACAAAGGCTTTATCTGACTTTCGTGAATAAAAAGTGGCTCCTCTTTACTGCACAAGCAGAAAATAATGGGGTTCTTTCCCTCTAAGTAACACTCTCACTGATAACTGATTAAAAGCTTGTTTGAGAGCAAAAGACAGGCTTGTGTACGTGGAGGAGTCAACAGTGACCATGGCGCCCACCTTGGAACAGATTTCGTGGAGACTTGTGGCGATGGCTGCAGCAGGGGTATCACATCGGAACACGTGGCACTTCAGCACCCGGGTGTTCTTGTCTCTTGCCACGTAGGCAAAATCCCTACATTAGAAAAAAAACAAAAGAAAACACAAAAACATTTAAGCATAATTTCCCAAAGTAAACAAGTACTATACTAGTACTACACTAAGTAAGTAAGTACTATCTAATTGTGGTTTTATAGCATGTGAAGTAAAAGCTGTTTTTGAAATGGATGCAAATTCTCTAATACGTTGACTTCGGGCTCCGGAACCACTTCTAATGAAAAGTCTTTAAACACACATGTATGCACATTTCAGGCTTCCGTGTTCAAAACTCTCACATGTAGGTGTCGCTACGCAAGTGTGTTTTGGGCGTTTACCGTTAACCCAATGTAACTTTGACCAATCAGACATTCTGGTTTGATAGTGGCGTATAGATGGTGTTCCTTTCAATTCAGGTAGCATGAGAGTTGGTAAATAAAGGACTCCAACAGCAGATAAAAGCTGTAAAGCTTTTTCACACACATGCTGGAAATGTTGAAGTTTTCTTCTCTTTTCATATCTGAATGGACCTGTGCTCTAATTACCCTCCTTAGTTATGGTGATACAGCTCTTTTCATTTTCGGTGTCATTTCATCTACGCTTTGGAGGGATTGTTGGAGCAAATGGTTGAAGAAAGCACATTACTTAAAGCTCCCCTGATGCATTACATGTGTGCTGTGGGAACAAAAACTAGTTAATAATTAACTAGAAATGTCCAGCCTTAAAATACAATTACACAAAAACCCACATGTGCACGTATGTAGATGTGAATCCTATTGCTCAGAGCTTTGTAGTTCTGCTGCACAGCATATGAAAGAAAATTAGGATGGGATTGAGGGAGGAGGCTCCACTGAGACCCAAATTTTATGTAGAGAGTGGGTGGAAGATTAACAAACATCTGAGAAATAGGAAACACGCACAGAAACAAACAAACAAACAAATATGTGTATGGTGGAAGAAACATGCCCTTATCCTCAAAAACAGGTGAGACAAGCTTTAGAACTACAGTCAAGACAAAAAACTAGTAGTAGGCAAAACAGAGCGGTGACACGGGGAGAGACCGGCTTGCACAACTGTGCCACCAGATGCACACAAACATGCTTCGCACACTACAGTGTAAGCAAAGACACAAACAGAAATATGGCGAGCCCAGCTGGCATTTATCTCAGGGGGCCCTTTATGTTTATGATTCCATTACCCGGCCTGTCTCCTCTTCTTAATTGTGTGCTAACACACTTTGGGTCGATAATGCTCTTTGCCTGCGGCGAGGAATCAAAGTGCGACAGGACGCGTGACTGTGCGGCGTCCAGCCCACTTTGTTCAGGGACATTTGAGCAGTCTATCGCCCATAGCAGCATGAGTGGCCTTGCCTCACATTCCACAAATGATTCTTTTATGACTTCTGTACCCTCTATCAGGGATTGCGGCGCTATAAAACAGCATGCAACTCCTACCAGGAAATAGCTTGTGGCCAGTCTGGCTTGTGATGATTTAGCATCAGTGATTTAGACCTACAGTATCTGCTGCTGGGCTCCTGTAAAGCGCAACGGTCACTCTGGTTGAGGCAAAGCCACCAACTTGACATCTATAGTGGGACTGATGTGATTTTGCAGGTTGAGAGTCCTGCATGACAATATGGAAAACAATTGAGTGTCTAAATTAAACAATAAAGAGGAGTTACCTTTCCCTTTGTCCCAGGAAGCAAAAGGGAAAGGAGAGTGAAGGAAAAACAGAAATGTTAACAGTTTTTTAGCACATGGATACAGTTTATTTGGCTGCAATCAAAGCTCATGCATACCTCTGTTTTCATGGGCTGGAACTGGTTTTCTCTAGAACATTTGTAACATGCTGAAAGACAACTTAAATCTGCCTTGTACTGATTACAGGTTTCTCTGGCACTCGTTTTTTTTCACAATAAAAAGGGAATAGATAGAAAAGGAAATGCGGTATTAAATGCATAAATCAGCTGCAATTGATCATAGCCAAACACCCAATATTCTGTGATCTTCCTCCATCGGGATCAGTGCAATGCAAAAGAAAACACAAAGCTAATTCAAATATTGACTGGCTTTGTTTCTTTAAGGAACTATAAGGGAAGCGCTTCCGTGTGTGCATGTTTGTGTGTGAGCAGCAGACTATATTTTCAAGCAAGACTCTTATCTTCAGAGCCTTAAAACAAATGTTTCATCAGCTCTACAGGGGGTTGACTTTTGCACAAATGCTGAGAGACATATGGAGACGAGATCAAATGCTTCTGTCTTCAAACATCTCTCTTGTTGCATGTAAATGTATCAACTTGTTGCATGAATTACATTTTGTTTTGCTTTGTAATGCTCTTTCTTTTTCAACCATATAAAGTCGGACCTTGTGTGTCTCTTAGTGCCCAACACTTTAGAAAGAGTTTGCTGAAAATGACACTCAATGCTTCACACTTTCTACCACAACTGTATTTTAGTGGAAAGTGCTTTTTTTTTTTTTTTTTTAAATCAAAGTATCACATAAAATTCAGTGACTCCTACCAGCTTTCAAATACCATGAAGAGCTGTCATGGTTGCACCAAACAGGTTTGACTTTTGGAACAAATTTGAAGCTGTCAGTCACAACGAGACATATGTATCATAACCGATGTTTGACCTTTAGCTGGTCATATTTTCTGTTTTCAGTTGAAAATGTAGTTTTTCTATCACAACTAAAATATAAGCTTGGGTCCTCAACCAAGCCACCTGAGGGTCCTGCGCAGTATCTTAGCTGTTCCTAGAACTGTGCTTTTCTGAACTGAGATGTCTGAGGTCTTTCTAGTCCTCCAGCTTGGGGGTTACTGCCCCAAGTGCTCCAATGCCTTTTTGTATACATGCATTGAATTTAATGTCATACATTTTGGCTGATATGTTAACCCAACCGCCAGCTCAACCAAAGGCACATTTAGAAAGCATATTATTAAAAATATTGATTGAGTGTATTACTATCTAAAGGCAATAAGCAACAGAGCCCTCCCTAACATTTTATTGTACCTTTACTGATTTTGTCTTGGTTGGGTAGTTAAAGAGTTAACATACTTAAAATTTTAAGGTAAGGTTTTTTTTTGGAAAAGATCAGAACTTAACAATTTTTTTTGAGTACATGGGAATTTAAAATACATGTTGCCATTATAAACTTATAAACACACCACAGATGTGTTTTAGTAACAGATGTTGCAATTAAAGTTGAAGCACAGAGAATAAAATAATACAGAATTATTTTTTTTAAAAGAAATAAAAAATTCTCTCAATTTAGAAAATAAGTAATGATAGAAAAACTACTGGTATATGTTCAACAGGACACAGAAAACATGAAAAAATCAAGCCCTGTGTAACAACTATTTTTATGATTTAATCTTTTAAAAATATTTTTTTAGCTATACTATACACTCTTTCAATCTAAAATGACATTTGTTGGCATTATCCCGCACTGCTACTCGATGAAAGGCCCCAAAAATAGACTTCAGTCTATATTTCCCCCAGGTTTTCTTAGGTATTCATACATTTCAGTCCCAGTGCAGTGCCACTAATGTCTCTTTGGTGACCATGACGTCAAGGTTGGAGCTATGCCCTTCAAACACTGAAACCCTTCCAGCCCACAAATACTTAAATAATTTTAGGTACTGAGATAAATTAAAAACTATACATGCATTAGATTGTTTCTTTCCCCTGCTTACATTTACATTAAGATTTAAACCCCTTCACGCTGTATACTGCTATTTTGCAATGCACTATTAATCCAAGACTTCACCTAATTTCCCCTTGAATGGAAAAAACACTGAATAATATATTTTTATTTATTTGTACAAATTATTATTTGGATTTGAATTATTGGTAAAAAGAAGGAGTTGAAGTTATCCTAGCATTACTGTGCTGCAAGTATTTTAATCCAAAGGCCACATTGTACTATTGGTCACTTTGCAACAACTACATTTCTCTTTTAAATTAAAAGAAAATATTATGTTATGCTAAGATTTTTGAATAAATGACAAAATGTTATGTAGCAAGGATGAAACAGTTGCATTTGCTCGACATTAAAATCCAAGAAAACTAATAATCTAATAATCTAAGATCAGTGGGAACACAGGAAAAGTGTTGAAAGTTGCTTGGCATGGTAATGAAATACGGTCAGTCAAAAGCTCAGAATGAATGGAACATAGAGGTCCAAGCGTGAGAAAGGAGAGTAATAAAGGTAATAAAAGAGAGCATGACAAGCCAGAGAGAAGAGGTGGGTCTGCAGCCGAGAGGAATGGAGGTGTGAGACCCTCTGAGGGCAGCAGGATCGTAGAGGAGGAGCTGAAGAATTAAAAAAGCGGGGGGGTTAGAAAGAAGCATGAGATGAAAGGTGATGAAAACACCAAAGCAGAGAGATGAGTTTAAGCAACACTCCCCACACTCTTGTGCTCCTTTTTTCTCTCTGTGCTCCAGATATTTCCAGAACCTGGTGAAGGTTGACTTGACTCACTACCACCAATCTTTCTTTGATCCTGATGGCTGTGAGGCAGACTCGCCTGGAGAGGATGCGTACAACTGTGTGATTAAATGAGGTCACGACTGCAGGTGAACTGGGCTTGTAAAAGGCACTTTCTTTTTTCTTTTTTTTAATCTCTAAAAAAAAATGGCATCGCTGACAGCCTCATGCTTAGTGGCACCCCGTTTGGATGAAAAAGCTGGGTTTCTAATGTATTTGGGTTTGTGATATTCAGTTCTCCTAATATGTGAAGTTTTTATGTTGCACAAACATGTTATATCCTTGAATGTGGGACACATTTCTTTGTTGAAAAAATCTATAATGCAAAACACAGTAGGTCACTTGTGCTGACTCCAGTTCCTAAATTGGTGTCTTTACCGCTTAGACATAAAGTTTTAAACAGTCGATATTAGATATAGTTATTGATTGGTGGTGTTGGAGCTGCATGAAACTTAGCTAAATTACTATAAATTATGTGATGTTTACTAAGTTGAAAAAAAAGGAAATTGAAAGTGAATTTCATATTTTTCAGGTTCTTCTAATTAAATCAGTTTTATTTTTGATTAAATCTAAGCAACTGATTTTATAACTTCTGCACTCATAGAGAACCAACTCCCTGCTTTAGACTACAAAAGATTTCCAATTTGAACTCCAATCATCTTTTACACTATTTTAAAGTGTTCCCAATGGTCTTTTAATTATGATTTAATTAAAATCTCTATCATTTTCTAAGACGTAATTTCTTCAGAGGGGCAGTAGTTCATTAGAAATTGCCTCTGAGTTGTGGGCAGGACTGCTGGCGTTTGGTAAGCTTCCCGACATCCTCCTGTTAACACTTTTCAACTAACTTACAGCCCCTCACAGCCCCAACCTGACATTAGTGGTGCAAAAAGAAAGGCGAGTAATTTTGGAGCTATCCAGCCGTACAGCGCCGAGCCAGAAGCCAGCTCGGGTGTATGGATCTACAGTAATTTTCTACAAGTGGATGAATTGGAATGGTGCACTGCAGGGAGCTTGTGGCCCGTTGATTGTATCTTCTACGTCACAGCTATAAGCTTTTTTCAACAGCGTTTTTTCATCTGCTCTTGATTCATATCTATTTGAATAAAGACATACTTTGAAATACAATTTTGAGCCTAATCTGTCTTTATATATGTCCTCCATCATGAGAAAAACATGCTAAAAACACTATTTTTATTGGAGTGGGTCACATCTCAATCCAAAATTGAAACCAATTCAACATCTGTATTTTAATTTGTATTTAAGGCACTTTTATCATTCCTCCATGTGCTTTCATGGTTTCCCTGCTGTTTTCATGCTCTCATTTTACATTGCTTGTGAGTCTGAAATGCAATGACTAATTTAGGTTAATTTCTAATTTGAGTAACAGTCTTGTCCATAAATGTATGCAGCTTTAAAAAAGTTGAACAGAAAACACATTTAAGGTGCTAAAATGTTGTAGTAACACTTCAGTATCTTGCTGCAGCAAAAACGCACTTCTATAGATTCCTAACGCTTTCTGCCGTTAGGATTAACTTCTAGAGTCACGCGGTAGAGACTTGACTTTTCCACACCATCTGTCACATGCACACGCAGGTGCAGAGAGCACAGTGTACATCACACTGACTTTAATTATCAAACAGCTTTCCAGGGCTTCTGCGTACCACCGGCAGCTATGCTAATGCGTTTACAAGTGTGGACTGATTTCAACTGTCTGAGGAGGAAGTTCCTGTGACGCTTCAGTCAGCAGAATGTAGATGCTGAAGACCAGCTGTGAGTGTAATCGTATGTTATGGATCACCTCTCAACTGTTAATACTGACAGTGGTGGGTTTTGGCTGAGATCCAGAATGGGTATGGATCTAATCCAGGTTTGGCACTGAATGGTGACAAGTGGGAAAAGATGAGACAACAGCTGGATAATGATTTGGAGGAAATCCTCCTCATCACACTGTAAAAAGAATAACAAATGAGCTGCTGGGCATTTCCGTTTGAAGCCACCTACAGCTGTCTTTGAAACATAGGGATGCAGGATCTGAACTCATCTTTAGCTATTTGCTTGAGTTTTAGTATTTTAGTCCTACTTATCATTGCTGACACTTAAAAGATGCAGAGATTTGAGGCTAAGCTAACAGTCATTAGGAAAAACTGAAGAACAAGCTATTATTCTGAGAAAATTTCAAATGTATTCAAACTCTTCTGACAATTTGAAGCACCATGCATTTATCCCAACACCCAGATCTTTGCAAAACACTGCAAAAAAACTAAAACTAGAACTATTAGTTAGGTTTAGCCTCCTCATATGTGGCACATTAGTGCAGTATTTTTTGTACCTGCACATTTAAAAGCGTGATAAAAAAGGTAATAAATGTTGAAGGTAAAATGGAAAGAGGGTCATAACATTCTTACTGACACAGAGCTATTAGCAGACCCAGGGCTCCAGACTGCGACCAATTGGTCGCATTTTGCGACCAAAATTTGAGAGTGTGCGACTGAATTTTACATCCAGTCGCACATGCGCGACCCGTAAATTTGCCTCCCCCACCCTACGTATTTTTTTTATACATTAAACGTGGAAGGGGCACGTCAATGATCAATTAAATAATCAATGAGACGCGAGCGCACACGCACGCAGGCAGACACACACACTCGCGCACATACTCGTGAAACGCGAGCACACACTCGCGTGATGCCCGTCTGTGAGGCGGCCACTGCGTGTGAGAAGAATAGGGAACGCCACTGTAAGTGGCTAAAATGTGTGGAGGGGGAGGGGCCTAGAGACAATCGAGCGCGCGTTAACATCTGTGGGAAGGAAACGGAGACAAATATCATCACAACCTGATATGTGCGTCTGAGCTATGAGTAAGTGAACTATTGATTCATTCTTCCGACCTGTAGCTAGTGTACCAGTGACAGAACTACAGCAGGGGTCTCAAACTCGCGGCCCGCGGGCTATTTGCAACCCCCAAGATGATATTTTGCGGCCCCCGCCTTAATGTTACTGCAGCCCGTCAGTTTGTATGAATGACACTTTTTCATTGTTGTGCATGGAGATGACCAACCAATCACAGTGGGGTAAATGACTCCTGGGGGCGGGACAATGACAGGGCTTGAAAGCAGGACACCTGACAGCCCCCTCCCTCCCCGGACCACATTAAGGAGTTCCTTACTTTCCTTTTTAGAACGTATTTATTCGCTCGTAATTTTCTAAATACATGCAGTCCGTGCTGAACTTTTCTCTGGGTCACACAGAACCGGAGGAAGGCTAAGTTTTGGTTACGGTTACGGCGGCGCATCAAACGGTTTATGCACGAGTGTTACGGCAGCACACCGCTCCCGCGGGAGTCGGGTCAGCAGAGGAGAATAAATGTCCCACACCTACATGCGTGACAGCTACGGGAGCTTGGACATTAAACACACTCGAGCAAAAACAACATTAGTTTTAGACACACTGAAAATACGTGGAGAAAATGCAACGATAGACGTGCTTGAGATGAACCGGCACCACGCCTGGATCGTTGGGGAGACCAGGCGGGGGGGGGGGGGGGGGGGGGGGGGGGGATCTGCAGCGAGACTGAAGGACAATAGGAAGTTGGAGTTGTCCTTAACTATGGTGTCAAATTCATGCCTAAACGATTTGGCATCAAAACTGTAAAACCAGGAATCAAAACCAGAATTCTGCAAACCAAAACCCAAACTCTGCGAACCAAAACCCATAATTTGCAACCAAAAGCTATAACCTAAAGCGCAATCATATTTCTCAGGTGCTGATTTGTTTTCTCGCTGTTCTGAAATCTTCTTTTTGAGTTGCGCTTTTATTTTGAAATCGTCTTTTTGAGTTGCGCTTTTATTTTTTGAGTTGAGCTTTTTTTTTGCGGTTGCGATTCTAAAACCTGTCACACACGTAAAAACAGCGCCACGTCAGTCAACGGGAGGGGAGGCGGGACATCCCCACATCCAGAAGCTCATTGGCTACCGAATAACACCGAGTCTTACGTCAACAGACCAGTTTTGAATGTGCCGGTAAGTTTGTCATGTTTTTCAAACCTTTTACTATATTAAACGATCAAACTTGTACTTTATTTAACCAGAGGACGCAAGCACAGTCAGATGAGGAGCTCCTCCAGTAGCTGCTAGTGAAAAAAGATGTTAGAAAGTTAGACGTTGCATGACAAACTATCACCATTGTTCTCCCGTGTTAGCATGCTAGCTAGCTCAATGCTAGCGGGGTTTACAGCTCTTTCCATGACTTTTATGGATTAAACAAAGTCGATTTTTTTTACCACAGTGTCAGTATCAGTCATGTAAACCTGGGAATAATTGCCCGTGAATTGTCACTAGGATTAATTAAATATGTCATAACCTATAAGGTTTCTCAATATTTTTCAGGGTTTACAGACAGACGGAATTAACAGAGCAACAATATTGCTGTGCCATATTTACAAAAAGTATGCGTCTGCACCACCATGCAGACTGGCAGAAGTCTGGTATGAGTAAATCAGAGCAGAGTAAATAGTAGCAGACCAGCAAAAACTTACTTTATTCCCCTTAAAATTATTCCAGTATTAGACATCAATAGAATTATTAGTTTCTTTTTAATTAGGTGGTGATTTTAAAATCATGGACTATTCCTGTATGTCTGTTGTTTTCTATAAGGACCGTTGTTATGCATGCCATAACAAAAAAGGCAGGAATTCTGAGGCAGCTGCAACGTGGATGTCTACAACTTCTTGAAGGTACAGAAAACAATTTTAATCTTAATTTTTCTCTTCTTTTTCGGGTTAATTAACTTTGCTGTTTTTGTTTCTTTCAGGATGCAGGCCCCAAAGACGTCCCTGGTGTGATGCAAAGGCTGTCCGGTGTGGGTACCGAATGTTCTCGGGTTGCCGGATGTTCTCGGGGTCCTTCGGGGTCCTTCCAATGAGTTATATCACTAGAGGAGACATCACGTGGTTCCTCATTGGAGGAGAGCACCGCCATCTTGGTGAGGTCAAGTTTTGAAGACCAAACCACTTTTTATAACATTTAATAAAGAACTCTGTTTTTACTTTCAATCACTTCATTATATGAAAAAGAAGAATGGCTTGAAATTGCTTAGTTTTGTTCAGAAATACAAACTTTACGAGTACCCCTAACTTAACTAGTATTAGACTATTTAGATTTTTTCTATGTTCCTTTATTTTATTTTACTTATGTTTTTATTTATTTGTGTGTTATGTTCATTGTTTCTCTTTTCCCCTCTATTCTTTATTTTCTGTCTTAATATGTTATGTTTGACAATGGTGACTGATCTTCGAGGCAATATTGATTATATTGTTATTGTTCGTCGTTGTTAACGTTAATGTCATTGTTAATGTATGATACCGCAATTGTCAATAAAGTTTTTAAAAAAACTTAGCGACGTTAACTCATTGGTCGTGGCAACTTACAGCCAATCAAATAGTGTGACGTCATCATTGGTCGAAGGACCCCGAGAACATACGGCAACCCGAGAACATCTGGTACCCATACCGGCAGGCTCACAGACATCTCCTGTTAACTGAAAGAGAAGCATTTAAAATAGTTGTCCATTTAGACCATGATTGCATTGACAACATGCCCAGGCACACCGTCTGCTTCCCATTTCTCAGTGCCTGCACAAAAACAGTGACTTTTCCACCTCAAGTCTTTTGAGGAGTTTTAAAAACAGTTATTTTAATTTATCTGAATTGTGGTTCAGAATTTCACAGAATCTAATACACTTGACTCTGTGTTTCAAAGATATGAGCAAAACCATCAATCAGTCTTTTGTACAAAACACATATAATGGTCAAACATTAAAAAGTGAAGCATTACAAAATACCAGTGGTGATTATTAGCCATTTATTTTCTTAAGGGGGGCAGTATTTTGTAAGGCAGATGAGATCTGTTCACATTGTTGGTTTCTGTTACATCCTGCTGAGATGACATGCATAGATCAGTACATAAATGTTAATGTCTTGGCCATGGTTTTCCGATGTCCCACAAGGGTTGAACAGGTCTGAGAGGAGAGAGGACACGCCACAGAGGGAACAACAACTCCAACAGTTTCCTGCTCTGCCTGGTTTAAGTTAGACTGTCGTCCAATGTCCACAGCATCCTGCACACAAAGAGAAATGTATTTAAGAAGGTTAAAATGAGAAAAAAAAAAAAATATATATATATATATATATATATATATATATATATATATATATATATATATATATATATATATATATATATATATATATATATACACACATACACACACACACACACACATATACACACAGCTGCATATTGTGAGAGTTAACTTCCCGTGTGAACCTGCAATCTTTAAGGTTGAGAATAAAATGGTTTTGGAATACAGTTCAAAATCAGAAAAACTTTATTGATCCCACACCTGGGAAATTTGTTCTGGGACCTCAAATAAATAATGTGTTTCTGAATCATAATTTTACTTTTATTATTTTAAATAGGGATGAACTTGATCCCAAACTAGGAAAGGTGTCACTTTCTTACAGCAATATGTTGCTTTGTTCAATCAATCTGTAATCCCTAAAGATATATTGAGAAACCTTTTAAATTATACATGAATGTACTTCTTGAAAAAAATCTTTGATTAATCCTAGTGACAATTCACGGGCAATTATTCCCAGGTTTACATGACTGATACTGACACTGTGGTAAAAAAAAAAAATCGACTTTGTTTAATCCATTAAAGTCCTGGAAAGAGCTGTAAACCCCGCTAGCATTGAGCTAGCTAGCATGCTAACACGGGAGAACAATGGTGATAGTTTGTCATGCAACGTCTAACTTTCTAACATCTTTTTTCACTAGCAGCTACTGGAGGAGCTCCTCATCTGACTGTGCTTGCGTCCTCTGGTTAAATAAAGTACAAGTTTGATCGTTTAATATAGTAAAAGGTTTGAAAAACATGACAAACTTACCGGCACATTCTAAACTGGTCTGTTGACGTAAGACTCGGTGTTATTCGGTAGCCAATGAGCTTCTGGATGTGGGGATGTCCCGCCTCCCCTCCCGTTGACTGGCGTGGCGCTGTTTTTACGTGTGTGACAGGTTTTAGAATCGCAACCGCAAAAAAAAAGCTCAACTCAAAAAATAAAAGCGCAACTCAAAAAGACGATTTCAAAATAAAAGCGCAACTCAAAAAGAAGATTTCAGAACAGCGAGAAAACAAATCAGCACCTGAGAAATATGATTGCGCTTTAGGTTATAGCTTTTGGTTGCAAATTATGGGTTTTGGTTCGCAGATTTTGGGTTTTGGTTTGCAGAATTCGAGTTTTGATTCCTGGTTTTACAGTTTTGATGCCAAATAGTTTAGGCATGAATTTGACACCATACTTAACATTCAATTTAGTTTTAATATTCCTCTCCCCCTTCGTGTGATCTGTGTTATTATATATTTTACATTTATTTTAATGTTTTGTAATGTATGTAGTCTTTATTTAATCAATAGGTATTTTAAATTATTTTAATTGATCACTCAACTACAAAAACCATCAGGACACATGTCCCATAATGCATTGTTTTGTAGTCATTAGGGCAGCTTTCAGTCAGTTCAGTACTAAATTTCCAGCTGTGTTCGCTCAGGTTGGGGCCTTGATCCCGCCCCTTTCTGGTGACATTTTTGTGATGATTGACAGGTGATGTTGGAGCAAAAACAAAAATATGTCTCACACCAGGTGATCTGCGCAGCGTTGCGTCGACCTGGGTGATCTAAAACACGCTTATTGTGCATCTTGGTTGCACTTATTTGGTGTCACCAAGATGAATTTCCATCCGTTTTCTTTACTATTTGTACTGTCATGACAGCGATGGTTCTGTCAGTTTACCTGTTGTTGCATCTTCAAAAGTGCAGAATAAAATGTGACACTGAATTTGAAACAGCACATTGTAATTTCTGCATCTATTATTAAGGTATTTATTAGTAATACAGTGGAAATTAGTAGATTTGGTTTGCATGTTGATTTACGGTATGCGCCCCTAAATTTTCTGGTTGTGCCCCTAAAATTTTCAGTTAGGGGCCACTGTGCTCCTGGTGAAAAAAGTTAGTCTGGAGCCCTGAGACCTGCACAATAGTGCTGACAAAAATAAAAATTTGGCTTAGTTTTGCTGCAGTCCTGCTGCTTCATTATTGGAACTGATCTGTTTTAAACTAGCAATTAATATTATTCAGATTCTTCAATGGTTAACAATTTATAGAGAAAAATCAGTTTCTGATTTGATGACTGAATAACTTTCTTTCCCTAATATTTATTTTTTCTTATACTTTTTTGTGTTTTTCTTTTCAAATCTTTTTCACTTGTCACAACACAAGAGACTAAATGAAGACAAACAAAGAAGACCAATAAAAAGATGAGTCTTTTTAAAATGTTTTTCTTTTTTAGTTGGTTTAAATTTAGCAAAAAATAACAAAAAAAAAAAAAAAAAAACAGAAACCAAACATGACCAAAAATATTACATAGATGTATCAAATCTAATTCAGACCTATCAAGTTTTATTATTATTGTTATCATTTTGCTTTATTTTTTGCATACAAAAAAAGACTGATTCATAAAAACTACGGAACCACTGGGTCATTTGAATGCTTAACCTCGTTACCCTGTCATTTCAAATGCCAAGTTAAAAATTGTAATTTAAGGTGCTCCATGATCCGGTCTTTAAATTGAGTTTTAAACATTTGGAATGTAGCAAAGGACCGATGTGTTTGTGTTTTATTCAGCACACGGCACTGCCTGTGTGATTTTGAGCAAGTGGTTGACGTTTACAGCAGCAGCAGCTGTGGCGCGGTTTGAATCCTCCTCTGTTCCCGGTGCATCAGTTGAAGCTGATGGTTAAAAACAGTCTTTTGTCAAATGAAAGAAACATAGCTCAGTTTATACGGATGCAGCTTTGTGACCCAATTCCAAACGTGCAGCGTGGCACAGAGGCAACCGAGAGTGGGAGGGGCATTATGCAGCAGCCAAGTGTCAACACTCATGGTTTTTCATTAGATATTTAACAGCAAAGATCGACGATTGGGACTGACAGAGAGTGTGTTAGGAATGAAAGATCGGGGCTGGAGGGGGATTCTTGGTGGGCGGCGGAGAAGGAAAGATGATGTCCTGCAGTTCTCCCTGCTCTTGATCATTTATACATCACACTTCTTTAGAGTATGTGAGTAGTATACTTTTGCTCTGATGCTCCAATATTCTCAAGGCTGCCAGAGCTTCATTGAGATGTCACTTCAGTCAGAAGCCTTCATTCATGCATCACACTAACTTCTATTTGTGACAGAGTGTGGGAGAGCACAGGGACTAGGTGTAAAGTTAATGTTGAGTTATTCTTATACTCTTTTTGCACATAATTTCATTGAGTTGCAGTGCCATAAATCATACTCTATGCATATATACAATACAGAAATGTGCCATATGTCCCCATTCCCATAAGGAGGTACGCTAAATGCCTTAAGGGGATGTGTACTAAAATATCTTTTATAAGCTAAAGATTACATTGCTATCAAGACAGCTCTTTAAAAAAGTACAGTAAGATTTATGCATTTTTCAAAATAAGATGATGAATTGTTTTCAATTATTTTTTCTTGACAAAGAAAATAATAAAAATTATATATATTATTAATAAGTTTTGAGGTTAACATAATAAAGACTGCCATATAGTTAAACAAAGGAGCAAGTGTTCAAACTAATGGTTGAAGACAGACTACAATGAAAATAGTATTTTTTAGTCTTTTTAACTTGCTCTTGTGGCATTTTTATCATGATGGAGGGCATATATAAAGACAATTAAGCTTAAAACTGTATCTATAAGTATTTCTTTCTTAAAATTGTTGTGAAGCAGGGGCAGAAAAAACACAGTTGGAAAAAAACCTGTAGCTGTGACATAGAAGCTGCTACGAATGGTAAACAGATGGATGACAGGAATTTGGGGTGGGTTGCTCCGGGCCAACAGTCCCACCAAAAATTAGAGGCAAATTTCTAGTCAACTACTGATGCTCTGCAGAAACTATGTCCTACACAGGTCTTTTGACTGTGCCTAACAACTGGATGATCATATTAAAATACCACTGGGAATCCTTTAGAACAGATAAAATGATCAGAGAGGGACTCTAAAAAAAACGGTGGGGGGTGTTCTCCATTCAAAAATGTTTTGACTTTCGTCTTTGGATGTTGAATGACAGATCTCAAGTTTTCTTTCATGAGTCACATCAAAAACCAAAAATCAAAGCAGCACTGCGACTTTACTCGTGCAGAATCCACACATTCATTTCAGCGTCATCATTTATGATTCACTAACACAACATTAAAAACTTTAAACCACACAATCAAACACTCCAACAGCTGAAACCGAGATATTCATAAATGCAACAAAACAGAAAAACTCCCACAATGCACCTTGCCCACTGTTTCACCTGCAGTACATGGAGTCATTGCAACAATAACAATGAAAGTCAAATATTTTGCACTCATCAACACAATTCACCACCATCGTCTTCTAATGAACAAATAAAATCCTTCCTTCCTTTCACTCCTGAGTAAACATTAGCGTATCTACTGTTCAGTTAATCTGTGTGCTTTATTTTTATCGACCGCTTATTTTCTGTTGACAATAATGTTATTAGTTATTTGTTTGACTGTGTGCACTGAAAAGAAGGATTAGACACAGGAATAGCCAACAGGCTTCAGCATAAGGCTGTACCTCACTCAGATTTTTCTTTAATAAAATATATTAGTTGCAGAAATTCAATGTTAATATTCATTTTATCTTTTTATGTCTTCCATCACAAGAAAAAATGCGACAAGAAGATGTTAAAAACCCCAAAAGCATGATTTTAATCAGAGTGGGTTTTTAATGTAGGATTATTCCGAATTCATGAGTTCTTATCCTTAGTGTAAGACTGGCCTTACTGTCACAAACTCAAATCTGATTGGCTACTGCAACTTTCTGTTTGCGCAGCTTACGTCAACCCGTTTTGTGAATTCTGAAGGCCTTGGGCAAATTTTACTGAACATGACAACACAGGCAATTAAAAAAGTGATTGAATAAAAAAATCCCACCAGGATGTCCAGCACTGTCAACAACTAAACCAAGGGGACTTATGTGACATTAGAAAATAAAACCACTACAATAAATGATTATTGTTTGTTAAAAAACATAAAGTAATTGTAGGTACACATTAAATCACTTTGCTCTACTATCTTCAGTCCTGCGTGATCAGCAAACATCTCTGTCTGACAGGCCCAAAGATGTTCTTATCCTGAGGAGATTTATTGGCCGTTGTGGCAGCGCAGAGAATCTATGGGGATGAACAGGGGGAGTAATCTGTCAGAAGGAAAAGGATTACTGCAGGTGTTCCTAATAATGCAAATGTAAGACAGAAATAAAAGAAGAGGAAAGTATTCCATCATTTTAGATTTTAGACGATGATATACATTTAAAGCCTTCCCAGTGATCTTCTGCTCAGAGAGGTCTCTTTTGGGATGGGTGGACAAAGCCCTGTCAAAGGTGGGTTGTTTGTGTGGGGAGAAGCAGAATTGATCTATTGCAGATAAAATGGAAAAAGCGATGAGTTGCAGGGTAAGAACAGGTGCAGCTATAAGGTTCAAAGCAGCGCAGGAGTGGGGAGGAAAGGTCATCAATCATTCTGACGTCCATCGAGTGAGTCTATGTGTTGGGTCTCTGTCCCTGTGGGCCATCAGAGGGACATGTTGCATGCTAATTAAGGCTTCAGAGACCTTGACATCAGTAAATAAGCTGCGGGTATGGTGGTCTCGAGAAGGGAGGGGCGCTCTAACCAAGCCCGCTTGTACAAACTCACTTCACAAATGAAAAGAAAAAAAAAAAGAAAGAGAGATTGCAAGAATGTGTTCAGCATTAAAAAATTTATGATCCCAGAGGCTAGTGTGTCTCCTCTCCTCTTGTCTTCCCTTCACTTCTTTTCTATATGCCAAAGCTGTCCACAGAAGGTTAGCGGATAGAGAAACAAGTGATAACTGGAGGGAATAGGCAAGAGTCTCTGTTGCCCACTAATGAATATGAATGAAATGGTCAACCTCACCCATGAGTAATCCGTGAAGCACTTACACAGCAGGAAAAAAAAAAAACACACAAAAAGAGTTTTTCCAACAGTGCTCTCTGGATCTAAGTAGATGCCAAACGCAAAAGGTCAAGGAGACCAGTGGATGCAGCATTCCCATGTTTTTAATCATAAAACTTCACATATGTGGCAGCGTTTCTCAAGCACACATGCGTGACTAAATGACTGAAGCCGATTCTGGGTTGTCACTCTCGCACAAATCCAATATAACATCAAACAGCTGCAAACAGCCTCAAAATCCCTGCAGCTCACTGAGCCCATTTACACCTGTCTTTTTCAATCCTTGCTTTGCCTCATTTCTTTCCTTGCTTGGTTTCTCTTTTTTTGGGTTGTACTCTGGTGTGTCAGTGACTCCTGCTGCTAACCTGCTGCCCTACACCTGATGGCTAACCAAAAAGATGGAGAGAAAGGCAGGAACTTGAACAGCTGGAAGTCAAACATAAAACCCCGGAGAGAAAAGAAAACTGTAAATAAATGGTTTAAATCAGTGTTTTCTGTGCTGGAGAAAATGTGACGAAGATGATGAGTGATGTTGGATGACTTTAAGCAGACTGATGGGTGGAGAGCAGAGGAATGAATGAATCAGATGGGAATACTCACACAGGCAGACATCCTCGCCCCGATAACTGCTTCCCTGCCTCGTTAGCTCCACCACGGTGACATTGCTTCTGCCTCTCTTCTGCTGTTCCCTGAGGTAAATCTTTTCCAATTTTTTCTTATTGCCCTTTTTTGTAAATTTTCCTGTGGCTCTTTCTTTTCGATCCTTCCCCTCCCCCTGTTCTTTATTTGCTCTTTCCTTCTGATACACCTCTTCTGTTCCTTGCTCTTGCTACAGCCTGCTTCCTTTTGCTCGCTTGCCTCATCCGAAGAGTCTGGCGGGGTCCTGCTGCGTCCTGCTCAATGCAAGCGGGGAAGCATGCCTTTCTCTCCACGCTTATCTGTTTGCCTACGCTCTCCTCTTTTCCATGTGTCTCCCTCTTCTCCTCACTGAAACTGGGGTGGAAAAAAGGGAAGGCTTCCACCACACTAAAGTGTGGGACAAACAAAGGGAGGCAGAAGGAAGTGGAGTCAAAGCCCTGCAGCCAATAGCATAACTGGAAGGGATAAAGAGTGTCGGAGACAAAGAGTGGAAATAGCACAGGAGCATTACAGACAGGAGAATGGAACAGTGAAGTGGGTAATACATGCACACCCACCCATCACACACCGACACACACCGTGCTCCAGATATAAACCTATGACTTCATCAGTTCAAACCCAGCTGAAAACACACACACACACACGTGTAAACGTGTACACGCGCAACTGGGCGTGCACTATCAGACTTGCTGAGTGCTCCAGATATAGCCTCATGACTTCATCGTGGGGCAAGCCCCTCCTCCCCTGCTGTCCCACCCTGTTCCAGAGATGGAATGGTGGTGGGGGGACTCATTCATATTGAATCGAGCCGAGAATGAGACGCAGGAAAAGACGAGGCAGAAGATGGAAAGAGAGAAGTGATGACGACAGTAATGGGAGGGTTGTCCTCAAATCCTCTACAAAAATGTTTAATCTATCTTTTATATGGAAATTGTTGTCGTCATTTTTTAAAGCTTTTTTTCTTATTTTTCTCATTTCGCTCTGTTTTATCTATTTGCACCTTAAAAAGTGATGTATCTTTATTTTATCATCTGTTCAATTTAACCTCTTAAGACCTAGTATCCACATGCGTTGACATCACATTTTGGGTTATATTATTCTGCTTAACTGGGGTCGACGTGTATAGTGGGTTAGCTCATATATTAGCTCGGGCCTTAAGAGATTAATGTACAAAAGCAACATTTAGAAAAGTGGAACCACCTCAAAAGCTGTCAATTTCTTAGATCAATAAAAAAAAAAAGTCTGTAAAAAGTTAAGTCTGTTTTCTTTGTATGCAAATCTTTTTCAAAATCCCTTTTCCAAAGTCAAAAACAAGATTTTATAATTAGAATTTGATGGATTGATGACTCATCCATCAACGCAGGAGGCCTCTCCTCCCAAAACAAAATACATATTTAACAATGAGAAGTCAGAAAGCTCGCTCTCTGCCAAGGCTTATGCTTTATTTAGCTTTTTTTTTTTCTCTAAAGTGCATGTTCACACTAAATCTAAAGGGGACTCTTGGTTTTGCCTCACCTCTCCATCTACCTTCATAGAATTTGGCTCAACTTTTACGTAAAATCTGAACAGACAAACTCAAGCAGATGGAACCTTTTATTTTAAAAACTAACAGCACACATGGCATCTCTGTAGCAAAAAGAGGAGTCTTATAAATACCCTGTTATGATTATAGCTTGTTAGGCCGATTATAACAGTTTTTTTCTTTTTCAAAAGCTCTAAAAAAGATCAACTAACAGGATTCTTTACACCTATGCAGATTGTGCAATTTGTTTTAGGAGCTCATACATCCTTTTGAAGCACCCTACTTTAAATTGTAGAAGGAAAAATGCAGCAATAAGTTAAGACAGTAAATGGTTTTAAATAACACAAATTGTAAAGCTTTAGCTGTTCACTTATCACACATTATTTTTCGGAAGAACAAACGTTGACTACACTGCCCCCTGGTGGTTTTATCAACCAATCGCAGATTATTGAAAATTGGTGTGGGAAAATTGTTCAAGATCTTAAACATTCAAAAATGGAAATGCAAAAGATACAATAAAGCAAACAAAAAAAAGATACTATAAAGTTCCTATAAAACAAAGTCATGAGAAAAGCGCCAAACAAAAGAAAAAGCAGACTTAAAACTTTGAAGGTTTGTTGGGGTAAAATGTGAACAGAATGGATGTTATGAGGCCACAAAATACAGTTTAGAGGACACAAGATAAGAGAGGAGCTATCACAGCCCGACAGTCCCCTCTTCTTATTGTAACACACTTTATCCATTAGCACTAAGAGAGAAAGCTGCTGAAAGTTTTCTTGGCCCCCCGGGAAGATAGAAGCCGGAAGGATTTTCTGTCGTTATGCTTCACTCTTTATCACCCTCAAACACATGCAACTAGAATCTTAGTGGGTTTGCTAATGGAAAAGAGAAAGGAAAGAGGTAAAATTGAGGATGGGAAGAACATGAGAGCACAAAGCTGTTAAAGACCCATTCTGATGAAAATTGTGTTTTTAACATGTTTTTGTGGCCTTTTTCTGATGATGGAGGACTTACATCAAGAAAATTAAGATTAAAATTGCATTTCTGAATATCTCAAATAGTTGTGAATCAGGAGCAGAGAAAAAAATACAGTGGTATTATGCTTGTAGGTGTGAAGTAGAAGCTACTCTGGCTAACCCCAAGCTCCATGATTTATTTTTAGTGTGTGTGGATGTGAAGTTCATGTTGCATGTATGAAAAACAAGATCTCAGAGGAACTGGGATGTCAGCACAAATGTTTGCAGACATGAGGGGAGTTTGTAAGTGACACAGTTGGTCTTGGGGTCTTTGGGAGTCATGTCAATGGGGGTTTAGACTACCGCTCTATCAACAGCTATGCTAGCTTCAGCACATTGTCAACTCAATAATACAAGGTTAAGACTGAGGAATGATGGGAGACAATCGACAAGCCAAAGGTTTAACTGGAGGGGGATAAGACTTGAGCAGTGGGATAATTACAACCCTTAATGAATTTTTAATAGAGACTGATGGAATGATAATAAGACAAATTCTGCAACCTGGGTAAGATTATAGACTTAGTACTCTTAAGGGTGTTATGGACAATATTTTTTTAATGTCACATTTGAGGACAAACAGAAAACATTTCGTTTAAAGTCAACCTCTGTGCAACACCAAATCCAGAACAGGAAAACTCCCCAAAACTTCAAAACTTTGATAAAATCTGTTTCAAAGTACTGATATAAGCAAACTTTATCTGCTACAAACTTTTTCATATTGCTAAAACAGATTCTGACATGCAAATTTAGAATAGTCAGTGGGACAAAACTTTATATATTGGAGACACTGAAAGAGCATTTTTATTCTAACAGTCCCTTAGCTGTTTATTCTTCTGCAGTCTGATGAGACTTTCAGTAGTACCCCATACTGTCACTCAGTCCTCCAGACTGACGGAATGACAGTCCTTTAACTTTAACTTTAACACAAAAAAGTCCTTTAACTTTATCTTAAAAACACCTTCATTTCCATATTTGTTATTTTACCTGTCATGGTCTCGGCCGACTCCCCAGACACGGATGCTGCTGATTGGCTGAGAGTGGAGCAAGCTGTGATCATCGGGGTCCACCAGGCTTAACATGCGATCCTCCAGCACTAAAAGCATCCCTTTACCCTGTAGGACAATGAGAAGGGATCAGGTCAAGCTGTGGTTTAGGTTACAAACTGAAGGGTAGAGGTTCAAGGTTGAGTCTTTGTCAATGAAGAGTTAAAGAACCTGGGGGCGGGGTCAGATATAGGTTGACAAACAGAGCTGTGACATACAGATGCATGCTCTTTGTCTACTGTGTATTAAAAAGAGTTGTTGATGGTGTTTGCTGTGCTGCCATTTATTAGTAACTAGTTGTTGCACTTTTTGTTTTATTCTGTCGTCTTGTTTATACATGAATTTTACATTTCATAATGTGGGGAACGTGGACTTATGGGGAAGGTGTGTGTTTTTAGAATATTTTATGTAATAGTTTTTCTATGTCGTCCTTTGTTTTTTTATTGCTGAAAATTGCTTGACATCAATCAATCAATCAATCAATCAATCAATCAATCAATCAATCAATCAAACTTTGTATTGTTTTTTGGTTTTGATTTTTTTTAAAGCAATTGGTGTTGATTGTATGAAAGGTGTTTTATAAATGATGTCATGTTTCGTCAAGTTCCTGTCTGACATTTGTGTCCTCGTGTGTCGCTTCCTGTTTTCTTTTGAAAGTTCCTCCCTTTCCGGTTCATGTCTGTTTTCCCCCACAGCTGTGGACCTAATCATCCCTGATCGTTCCCACCTGTGCTGTCCCTCCTCATATGTATTTATGGTCTGTGTCTCCCTCTGTCCTGTGCCTGATTGTCATGTGTAGATGTTTACCTAGACCTACGCCTATCTTAGGTTCTCAGGATTAAAAGTTTTTCCAAGTACTCTGCATCTGAGTCCTCGCCATTCTGTGGTCCTTGTCAAATGAAGTTTAATTTGATCTAACTTAGTACCACAATATGTCAGACATCTAAAAACACACCTTTATTTACTTTTTTTTTTACTGGTAGTGCTATAGTCTATTTAAGTTTTATCAGTTGCAAACTACAGTCTCTCATCACCAGACTTTATTCTTTAATTCTTCCATAAAACTTATCTTGCAGCACTTTTCCCACCTGTCAGGCAACTAAATCTATCGCAGGTTTATGTAAATCTGTTTAAATTGGCATGATGAGGTTGTCATGTTTTATCTAATATTGCATGAATAACTGCCCTTTGTAGAGACACCTACCTCTCCCCAGACACCGGCTGAGTCCCGTATGTCCCTCCTGCAGTAGGACAGCTGTCTGATACACTGGTGGACGGCCACACTGCTCCTACCCTCACAAAGGTCCTGCTCTGCCATCTCCACCCAGCCAAGAGAGCGCACTGGAAAGGACTGGGACATAAAAACAGAGAATTTGGTTTTTCCAATGTAAATGAGCTGTATATCTTCATTTACAACAGTAAAGTTGGCTGTAAAAAACTCAAAAACTAAAGTGAAATATAAGTTATAAAATATCTGAATTAAAGCATGAGCAACTTAAACAGAACAAGAAGGAATAAAACAGGAGAGGGTGGTGAGATGCAGATTACCTAACTAAAACTAAGCACCTAAAAACTCTTTGCAGGGTGACGAGTTGCAATCTCATGACAGTAAGTACTCAAGTTAAGCGATCAATCCATTTCGTACAACTGCTTGGTTCCATTCCGCCCTACCCAGCTACTGTCAAAAGTGAAGGGAGTCACACCCTGAACAGTTTGACATTTCAGCGCCACATTGACAAATGACCAAACACACTAACATTTTCACCCAAGAGTCAATATAGACACACCAATGAACCCATGCAGCATGTTTTTGGACTGTGGGAGGGGGCCTGAGTGCCCAAATAAAACAAGGGGCATCCGCGAGTAGAACATGCAAACTTTAAACAGGGAGGACCTGGCTGGAATTTGAATTCTTGCTGTGAAGTCAGAGTGCTAACCGCCCAGTAAAAAGATGAGTAACTTAACAAATTAAACCAAAAATTCTTACCGTTAAGTACAAATAATCAACATAGATTTTTGGCTGATTTTTTATTTTTGATTGATTTTGTAATTCCTTAATGGAAGTACATTGAGACATAGCTTGTTCAAAAGGAACTAGGGATTAGACATCTCTTTCATTAAAGACATTTATTTAGTTTTATTTTCTTTTAAGTAGAAAGAGGGCTGTGCTTACTTTGTGAGGACAGGATTATTTACAGAAAATCACATGAAGGGGGTGAGTCACTCACCGACAGAAATAGTCACAGGTAAAGAGACAACTTCAGACATTTTTAATGATTTACACGAGCTTTTCATTTGGCACCAGTCACTGCAGTAATTAGTTATGGCACATAAAGCTTTGGCAAACTTTATAAATCAGCTTCATTGTTTGAGTTTTAAAGAGCCCTGAAACTAACATTCAAAAAAAAAAAAAAAAACGTTTCGTCAAAGTATTAGTTTGAAGCCACAAATTAGTATTTTGAGGCTACAATTTAGAATTTTTTTTTTAGCATTTTTTGTGGAAAAATGAGCATTTTTAAGCCACAATTTAGATTTTTAATCTGCATTATGTGCACACAAATTTGTATTTTAACCACACAAACTAATATTTTATTCAAACAAATGAGCATTTTGAGGCCACAATTAAGTGTTCTTTTGACAATAAATTAGCATTCATTAGTATTTTTGTCCACAAATGAGTATTTTGTGGACAAAAATTAGATTTTTAATTGGCATTTTGTGGGCACAAATTTGGTTTCTGTTCACACATTGTGGGCACAAATTATTGTTCTGTGGGCACAAATTTGTGTTTTGTGGCCACAAATTAGTAGTAGTAAGTGATGATATGGAAATTTTTGTGCACAAAATGCTCATTTGCGGCCACAAATTCATATGCCAACAATTCGTATGATTTTTTAAATGTCATGTTTAGCTCTCGATAGTGTTTTTTGGGTTTTTCTGTTTTTCTTGTCTTCTTGTCTGGTTCTTAGGTTGCACATTACTCCAAAGCCAGTTTGAACATCCCTGAAGGTAAACCACTGTTGGCTGTTAACACGCTCCATGCAGCTCAGTTTACAAAGTGACCAAGTGGTGGAGCTGTACCCTCAAAAAGAGAAGCAAGCACTGGAGGGGAATGGGTTCATCATCCCATTCTAAATGCATGCTGATAAATCCCTTTATTCTGAAATACAAAGTCAGTATTATTATACCATAATTAGCCATTTATTTGTAGTGTTCTGTGTTGATGAGTCTTAACAAGGATAGTATGACTTTATTACAAATAAAATGTGTCTAAAACTAATGCAGATTTCACCTTTTTGGAATTATGTAATCAATCAAAACCTTTCCAAACTGGATGAATTAAATTCTAAAACAGAGATATTGAGTATTTTAATTTATTCCCTGCAATCATCACCTTCCAAAGGATGCTCGCTGCGTTGCATCAGAAGCTGTGACAGCTATGCACAGATTCACTTAGCTGCCAGACATTTTTCAAATTGAGGCATTGAGCTGTAACGTGTACAGGATGTGCTTTGACATTGTCTTAGTAAGATGAAAAATATGTTTCCTCGGAAAACGCTGCCCTTTGGGTGAATGCTCATTCTGCAACAAAAACCTGCACAGCTAAGAAATATCTTCTCCAGCTTTGTTAGTTAGTCAAAACAAATGTTAACTTAAACTTTCTGCTAATACCCAGCTAAATAATCACATTTTATCTGCAGGAATCAACTTTACCTAATATTTCAAACTATTACTTTTGCCAGAATAGAAAAGACATCCGAAAAGCTTATACGGCTGCAATACCATCGGACTAAAAACCCAAAATCTGAAGCATTTGATGCTTTTATTTATCTCCAAAACTCCAGCACCATATTTTTTTATGACAGGCATTGCATCTGTGTTTGTCACACAGCATGTCCAGCTTTGTTATTGTAAACATACTGCCTATGTTTTCACTAGATTACCATTGCCTCTGCGTCCGGATATGTGCTGTCAAGGTCCACCGTCTGTAGCTGAGCTGTAGGGCTGTGAAGAGGAAGAGAACACAACAGATGATACAAATATCAAGGCTACTTCAGACTTCACATATACAAATACGATGCAACTAACATCTAACAGAAAATCTATTAGATGACATTAAAATTATTTCGGTGGGATTTTTTACTTGAGTTTTAGAGAAGCATAGCGCAGAGTTGCTCCTTCAAATGCTTTAAGACTGGGATCTGGATAGACTGGATAGTCCTTCAGCTCCTGAAACAAAAGAAGATGAAACTAGAACCATAGTAATAAATAGTCACATATTGTTATTTTTTTTAGACTTTGATTAGTTTGGGCCATTTTATATTCAATTTATATAATAACTATTTAAATTCAGTAGATATCACCTTTGAAAGAAATTATTATTTTCTTTAACCAAGAACAGCAGTGCTAACAAAAATAATAATAATAATTATCATAAATTTGATAAACATTTTCATTATTTTATTATATTAAAGATGTTAGATGAGTTTTGGATACATTTTAATTTATTTTAAGGGTAAATGATCTTCTAAATAGACTTTCTAAAAGCAACATCAGAGTTACAGCAAGAGACAGCTAAAGTGACTGGACTTACATTGACGGTATGGGTGGTGGCAGGGGTGGTGGGGGTGTCCACAGTCTGTCCAGGAGAAGCCATGGCATTGGAGGGTGTGGGGGAGGAGGATCGGGAGGAAAATGAGCCGGTGGGGGACGGAACAGGCTCCACCGAGCTGTCGGATATCAGGCTGCTGGGGCGCTAAGGGCAAAAAAGGGTGGAAACGGAGAAGCATTTCAAGATTTGGGTCAAAACAACAAAATAATTTAAAAATCTGTAAAAAAAAAAATAAAAAAAAAAAAAAAAAAAAAGGTAAAAATCAGCAGCCTTTCGACAAATGGAATGTAGCTGTTTAATAGTTCCAGTTCCAATAGTTGGAATTCACTCAAAAATTTTTTAGGATTGTTATGTGTTAACAGAGACTTTTATTAGCTGATGGCCAAATGGAATACTATTACTGTTTCCATCATTCTAAAAACAATCATAAGCCAATCAGAATTGGAGGAATTCCTTCCACTGAAACATAGCTACAAAAAATATTTCTGGTGAAAAATAGCTGCCAAATGATAATAAATGTTTTTATTAAGATTATCTTTAAAACTAAGCAGCTTTATTTTATTTTTGTGGATTAGGTTTGACAAAAAAAACGAAAAATAAAACATTTAATTACTCATTTAAAAAAATAAATATTTGCATTTGTGACTGTCATGCTTTCTGATGATGTCAAATCGACAAATACAAAATAAAGCCACAAGAATATAGTTCCTAACTTATTAAAATAATTAACTAATTTTTATATTACAATAATTAATCAAATGTTCCTAATTAAGAACATTATTTGATCCAGGGTTTTAGTTTTGCTTTCCTTCAACTGTATTCTTCTTCTTTGAATTCTTGCATTCTTATTTTTTCCAAATAAATGAAGACTTATTTTCCTTGTAAACAAACAAAAGTAAATTTGAATAGTAATTGTGCACATAATGAGCAGTTTGAATACTGATTTTACTTGATGCTTCTATTTATCATGATTTCTAACATTTAAATGATACTAAAGATGACTTTTGTGGGTCTTCTCACCTCCGCCGGCGGTTTCAAAGACTCCTGTTTGTCGCTTTGCTGGTCAAGCTCGGCATCTGGCTCATTACTGGAAGAGGTGTTGTCGGAGGCAACAGGTCGGTCATACTGTGTAGTGCCGGTGGGAACGTGCCAGAAATAGACCTCAGATGAGTCGGATATCTCCCGCCAGCCCGGGGGCAGGTCCCCTTCAACCCACACATCTGCTGATGGATGGAAAGCAGATTGAAGATGAATGTTAAATACTGACACAGACACTCATGGTCACATGACATAAATAAGTGCTGAGCTGCATGTTTCCTCGTGACACTACCAAGCGAATCTCGAACAATAACTCACGCCTGTTTATGCTTAATTCTGTGAATCTTAAGAACAGCTTGTGTGGTTTGTTACTTCCTTCTTTCTCAGTGTTCACAATGTAAGAGTTCGTCTTGTTACATGTCTGACAAACATAATTCACCTGAATCAATGTTGTTTGTCTTTCAGCTTTCTTTTGACTTTTGGCTCTCTTCAAAACGTCTCCTTTCGTCCTCCATCATCGCCTCCTGCACCACTAAGTTATGATAAAGTCCTATAGGGGTCCATCAGCATTGTTGGAGATGCTTGGTCCAATCATCTTTTGTTCTGTTGTAAAAGTTTTCTCACTGATCTTTTAATTATGATTATGCCATTTTTAGCCAAAATCAATAACCTACATCATTTTCTAGGTCATGGTTTCTGCAGAGTTCATTAGAAATTCACGTCTGAGTCGTGGGCAGGACATGTGGTGGTCCACATTCCCCATCATCCATCTGTTCACATGACCTACCGTTAGCTTACAGTCCCTCACAACCCCAACCTAACATTACCGATTCAAAGAAAAAGGGCGAGCAATAATGGAACTCTCCAGCCGTACAGTTTTGAGCCAGTTGCTGGCTTAGACAAGAAAATAGATGAACAGGGATCTAGCTGTCTTCTAGTGGATACATCAGAATGGAGTGGAGTTGGGAGCTCGTGGCTCGGCGATTGTAGCTTTCATGTCACAGCTACAAGTTTATTCCAACTGCATTTTTTCATCTGTTCCTGTTTCACAATGATTTGAATAAAGAAAGTACCCAGAAATGCTATGTTAAGCTTAACTTTCTTTACATATCTCCTCCATCAAGAGACAAATGCCACAAGAACATGTTAAAGACACCCAAAACACATAGGAGAGGGTCTTTAAGAAAGGACTTTTTGTAAAAACCCAGAGCTGATATTCTGCATGAGGAAGACGGATGGAGAAAGACGGGGATGAGGATGATTACAGAATGACACAGTAAATTCTGTTTTGAATTGAAAGCAAAAAAAAAAAAAAGCACAACTAACCTGTGTCACGTGGAGTCTGCGGAGACGGTGTCTCCTGGGACAGTGTGGTCCAGCTGGAGTCTTCGTCCTCTGAAGGAGTGTCAGGATTCAGGTCAATTTTTAAACTCACTTTAGGGAGTTTAGTTTCCTCTTCAGGGATGGTCAGGGTAAGAGGAGCCTGGGTCCTGGCAGGATTGTTCTTCTCTGCTGCTCTGGGCTGTTTGGGAGGAGATGGTGGATACTGCTGCAAAAACTGGTTCTCGTTGTTGGGGTGCAGCTCCACTTTAATCACCCGGGGCTGGGAGCTTCGTGGGGGCTTAGCAGGACTGCGTGGACACAGCTGAACCTGGGCACAATGCTCGCCTCTGACATTTGTCGGAGCTTGGCTTTGGAGGTTGCTGTGGCTCTCAGGTGTCCACTCAGGGCTGTCAGTGGATGAAGAGGAGGTCGGTGAAAGAGGAGCTTCCACCACCACTGGTAGCAGGGGTTGTTTTGGAGTTGGAGTGGGCTCATCTGCTTCATCCTCTTCCACCACAGCCTCCACATCTTCCTTCTCTTCCAGACTTGAGTCTTTGCTGCTCAGCTTCTCTTCTTTCTGGCTCTCCCTCTCTTTAGCAGGACTGGCCTGCTCCTTCTCTGACGAGGGCTGATGCTTGTTCTCTCTCTTGTCGTCTTTTTTTCCTGAATCCAGATCCCAGCCTTTGCCATGGTACTCCAAGAAGCTCTTGGTCCTTCTGCGATACGGGGGCAACTGTGAGTTGTCTTTGCCAAACTCTGGCCAATCTGAACTTGGGTTACTAATCAGATGGTTGTGAATTTTGTCCACTGTGTTGGCCCTGCTCAACTCCACCTGCTGGTTCTCAGCTCGCCTCTGCATGTTGGCTCCATTCTTTGCCAGTTTGGGGTTGGTTGTGTTGAAGAAAGATGATAAGGAGGAAGAGTAGAGAGCTGAACTGGAGGAAGACTTGGTTGGAAGGCCCCTACCTTTGATCGCAGATTGATTTTTAGACAACAAAGCCAGGTTGTCACTGATTCCCATGGCGCTTCGCACACTGGTCATTGTGTTCTTCTGCCTGCTCTTGGGCAGAGTGGCTGAGCTTCCCGTTGCCATCGATTCCTTAATGATATCACGTCCAAGCAGCTGGTTGTAAGACGAACGAAGGCTAAGAGAGTTTGGTGGGTTTGGGGAAGGACCGCTGCGATTATCCAGACCTCCGGTAGAAGGGGTGGAGCCAGAGCGAGAGAGGGACGGAGTTTGGACTGACATAATGGCACGGTGGACACACCCCTCAAGGATTAGGCTGAGAGAGGAGACGCACTGTAAGAGGTCACAGAAGAATCACCTGAAACTTCTATTTTCTTAAAAAGAATTGAGACAAACCTGCATCTGATGAAAACACCTTCACTACATTCTTTACTGCTGAAGTACTGAAAAACTCACAGCATCCAGTAATGAAGTCAGACCCACAATGCATTGAAGCGGGACTAACTTCTGAAGCTGGAGCTGAGCAGTAAGCTGCTCTAAGAAGTGCCAGCTCCTGCTAACAAGCTAGGCATGTCTGATCTCTTTTATCTCTGGGTTCTCTTTGATGCTGAATACAGACAGATGGATATCAATGATGAGAAGGTCTGAAAGTCATTCTGATCTCACATTGTGACACATACATCGTATGTGCCTGCTTTACCACTAAAACCTTGAGCTGGAAAACCCAGCAGGTGGACAAACATGTTTTCGACCTGCAAGCATAAACATCGCTGGGAACAAATGTGCCTGGAACAACACAGCAGTCATCATCAGCATCTCAGCTCGGAGATCGAGCAAAACTCAAACTCAGCTGATTTTAAGGCAAGATAGAATGAGAAGATGTTTCAGATGCAGCAAAAATCCCTGGAGTGAGCAACTTTTTCAACATGAGCCTCCATCCGCTGAGATGGGCAGTTGTGTTGTTCTTTAGTCACTCTGACGTGCAATAGTGGTGTTTGTGCTGAATCAGTGCTTTCTCTAATAAAGTCAACAGGTTCAGGCCACCTGCACGAAAGTCTTCTATCTCATGACAATATCAATATTTAGGGAAAAAGGCCCTTATTGTGAAGGGAAGTGCATAGCAACCTCTGGTGACTTGTTTGTCAAGTCTCTGGGGTTCTTTTTTTCTAAAAGTAAAATAGTGAGGCGGTGAAAAACAGAACAGACAGAGGTGTAACAATTAATCGACTAAATTGATGAATCGATTTATGCAATCCAACCAGATCGATCTGTCTGAGGCAAGTTGTTAATCAAACCGGCCTAAAGCATTATAAAATTGTTTCAAAAGGAAATAAGTCAATTAAATTCATTAATTCATTCATCTTCTATTCCGTTTTATCCCTTTCGGGGTCATGGGGCTGCTGGAGCCTATCCCGGTCACTTGCAGGCGAAGGCAGGGGACACCCTGGACAGGTCCTCAGTCTGTCACAGGGTCACAATCACACATCCATGCACTCTCACATCCACAGCAAGGGACAATTTAGAGTAACCAATTAACCTACGCATGTTTTTGGACAGTGGGAGGAAGCCAGAGTCCCTGGAGAGAACCCACGCACGCACGGGGAGACATGCAAACTCCACACAGAAACGTCCCCCCTTCTGTTTACCAGCCGGGACTTGAACCAGGGGCCTTCTTGCTGTGAGACAAGAACGCTAAAATACCTTTTGGATTGAGACATGGTAGGTTTATTTTACTGTAATGTAAAAATGACCAAGTGCATAACAGTAGACAACACACATGTGATGGCAACAAAAAATATAATTCCAATCCAATGTTGGGAAATACTTTGAATTTTCCAAAGATATGACCATACAGTGAGGTAGAATGTTCTAATAATGTTCCCTGTGGATTAATCTAATTTGGAAAAACAACAGTGAGCTAAACTTTAGGAAACTAAAATGTAAATGGATTTGCCATTAATTCTTGTTTACATATTTGTTTGTACACATATTTAATAATAATATTTAAAGACCAATTTTAGGTCAGTGAATCGGATCTATCAAAATGAGCAAATGTCGACTATGAATCGCATCATAAACCATACGAATAGAATCAATACTAAAAGGAATCTTTACACCCCTAGAACAGACACTTTGGTAAAACAATATCAGTTCAAGTAAAGCCTATACAACCTGCTACATTTGAATGGATTATCTGTAATGCCAATACTGCAAAAGACTGGATCATGTCACATAAATTGTGTTGTTGTAAGAAATTGTATGAAACCACACGCGAGAAGTTTTAAACCAGCTTACATGTCATATAGATTTTTAGGCCTATTCATGGTTTGTCTTTTTACGCTTTGTCCTTGTTCAATGGAGTACAAGTTACCAGAGTCAAATGACCTCATACTTGGTCAATAAAGCTGATTCTGAAAGTGAAATTTAACTAAACACTAAACACTAGATTTAAAGATTTGTATTCACTTCTATAATTTAAGCAGAAAAATACAAGACTTGGTAGGGCGTCATTAAGATATAATCTGTAAATTCTTGTATTTTTCACATCAGTTAGCCTGTCCTAACGTAATGCAGCTCTGCAATTCAAGCAGGTATGACTCAGATGATGAATTCCATTATAAAGAACTCCTTCTGTGTGTGTGTCTGTGCACTGCAGACACAGAGACTCTATGGAGGCTTTCCTGCACCCTTATATTAATGCAGCCAGGTCTGTGAGTGGACAAAGTGGAGCAAAGCGAGGGTGCAGGCCAGGGCCAGCGAGGAAGAGAAGCTTATTAGAGGAAAAGGGAGAAGAGAATGACACAGCAGTTTGCAGGACACAACACAAAGGGGAAGCTCCAAGTTGAAGAAATCTTTTGTGTTTCTTTATCTAGCATGCCTTTAAGTAGAGCAGTTATTTTGCTTGGGAAAATTTGTCCTGACACAAAAATAAAAATAAAAATGAAAAAAAGCATTTTACTAGGTTTTATGTTCAGTAAAGATTATTTGCAAAAATAAAACTTGTTTTCTGGCAGAATAAGCAGTAGGTTTGAAAGAAAAAATGAAATCTGTGATGATTTGCAGGAACTGAATTTTATGATTTCACGTAAACAAAAACGTGTTTTACGCAATAATCAAGATTAGAATGCATCAGAGAAGCATCCATCTGTAACATATCAGGGCTTTGGCTTTATTATCTATCCCAGTGCGACACAAACCTCCCTATAACAACAAAACGCAACAGATGAAAGCCCGAGCATTGGAGAAAATGAACTTGGAAAAGTGGATGATGTCATGGGTGGAGTATTCTAACCCCCTTTTTTTGCTGCCTCCATGAATTCCCTCACTGCCAAACCAGAAACGGCTTCATGGATCAAATTTACCCCAAAGCAGCGGGCGGAGGAGTGGAGTTAAAATGACTGCGGAAGCTTATCTGTAAATATAGAACAGACGCAGTACATGTTGGGCATCCAGCCCCATCCCCGCCGCACTGGGAGGGGAGCGCATCCCACCGAGAGCATCCGTCTGCGTCCACTCACCGCTTCTGCGTCTCTCCTCCAACGACGGCGCGCGGGGCTGAAGACTAGGGCCGCTTTCAAATGCCGGTCTGACCCCCTATGGAATTTAGATCATCTTCGGAGCCCCCTCCCCTCAACCCCGGCTTGGTCCTCCCTGTCAAGGCGGCCGAAGCTACGCTGTTTCTCTGCGCCAGAGGATCCCGGAGAGGCGCGGCGCTGTGGAGCTCACGCGCAGCCGGCCAATCAGAAGCGCGGACGCGGCAGCGCCTTTGCACGGAGGGGACGCAGACATGATAAATCTGCCGGGGCTGTTTTGCGTTTCAGGTAATGAAATCACACATCATCGGGGAAAATCACGTCACGCTGACTGAGGAAAAACGACTGTGTCTGCGTGTGGAGGATCTGATCTGACAGCCACAACCAGCATTTAAACATTTAATCAGAAGTTACAAAAGCATTCTGGGAAATTGTATTTTTGTAAATGAAATAAAAGTAGACAAAAATATACTTTTAAAAAGTGTATTTATTTAAAACGGTGCGTTTTAACAGTGCAATCAACAGACTTTGGCAGCATGGTGGGTCTTTCAAATAAAAAAAACACAGAACAAGCCATTAAGCCACCGAGACATGTCATCATATGGTTAAACACAGTTTTACATGTTTAAGACATCTTGCAAGGAAGCAAAAACACCAAGGGCACCAAGTTCTTTTACATTTACCTTGACATAATAAAGATGTGTTTTTTTTTATAACAAAAAAGCTTATTTTCTGATAATGTTACTAAAAGCAAAAAGATAATGTAATCAGTACTGACCAGCTTTCATCCATCCAGACTTTACAAAATCTGGATGGACGGACCTTTTTCTCTTTGTAATTTTACTCATATGTTTGTCTATCTACCCTACTCCCACAGTCCACTGACAGCGCCCCCTCTCTGTGGGGGACGGCTGGAAGTGAAGGGGCATGGAGGACAATGACAGGGGAGCTCCAAGGTTCCCCATACTCCAGGAGTGAGGGAGGAAGGGAACGGTTGCCGGGTGACTGGAAGTGGTCAGGGAGGAGGGTGGTGGTAGGAGCCGACTGTCAGCCACAGGGAAGCATGGAGCTGACTGGATGGAACGCATCACCACATCTTCAGCTGAAAAAAATACCATGAATATTATCATTTATCCTATGCAGATTTATCTGGAAGCATGAAATGTGCATGTGCTCACCTTTAGTGTTTACGTCACTGTGGGGCCTGAGTAAACTCTTGGCTTGTCTGTTGCCTGCTTGAGCTGCTTGTTTGTAAAACTGAGCAGCTTTGTTGAGGTTCTGCGGCACGCCAAAGCCACTCTCGTAACACTGACCCAACAACAGGAGGGCCGTGTCGTCCTGAACAGGAAATGATCAAATCATGTCATGTTTGACTTTCCACATGAAGAAGAGACTTGACCCAAAAAAGATCAAAGTTCTCCCAAAATAGTAACTCACATAAAAAACTTCTTCAACAATCAAAGATTAGGAGATGAGAGTGAACTTTTATTTTCATGCAACATTATTATTATTAAGGTTAGTGTATGAGTATTTTACTTGAAAATTAGGTGTTTTCTGATACGAAGTCACTGATAAAAGACTAGAAGCATCTAGAAAAGCACTCACTCTGCTCTCTGCTGCCATCTTCAGGTACTTAATAGACTTGCACTCATTTCTCCCAGGATCCCGAGAGTAGAGGGAAGCTAAGCACAGCTGGGCCTGAAGGATGGAAATAAAAACTGCTTTACAGTCAAATGACGAATCCAGCTAAAGTTCGTTTCCAGAGAACTTTTTATTGCAATTTTGTTCATTAATATTATCTATCTTTGATTAGAAAAAAAACAAAAAATATTCCATTGCTTTTCTCAGATATTTTCAAAGTGAAACGTGGGTCAAATTTGTGTTCAGGGTTAAAGAAAGCTTTTAAAAGGAACCAGCTCAAAATATCTCAGCAAAACATACAAAACGACATATTTTGCTGCAGTTATGCTCTACTGCCCTCTTGTTATATAACTTTTATAAAAGCTGTGTGTTACAACAGATACAAAAACTTTTTATTTAAACCTTTAGTGTTGCAAATGTATCACTAAAATATATATTTCTTCAATGAAAAATGTTGCATGCGTAAAACCAAAGTGACATATTTTTGGATTGTGAAAGGCTGATGGTGAAAGTAGGATTCGTACCTTGGTGATTCCAGCTGCAGCAGCTTCTTGAAGAAGGTTGATAACAGTGTTCATGTCTTCTGCACTCTGCTGCCCTCTGCTGGTCAGTAGAAGCTTTGCATATCGATACTGAGCTTGTTTGTGGCCTCCGGCTGCAGCCTGTCTGTAAAAATGCAGAGCCTGGGGAAGAACACAGAAGGTTATTGAGTAGCTGGCAGATGGAAAGAAAGAATGCAAGTGATTTAAAAACAACAGTTTTTCATTATAGAGATTCTTAGAGGATTATATTAGTGAGAAAAAGTGATAACCTAAAAAAGTAGTTTGACACAAAAATAACAAGCATAACTAAAATAGGTATATAAAAAAACAAAGGTGTCTCTGAATAAAATAGTTTATTATTAAAACAAAGTGACTTATAGCAGACACATGTAAGACAGAAAAAAAACACATAAAGTCAAAACAAAAATCAGTTTGTATTTGTTTAATTTCTTTTTAATTCTACATCCATTTATTTCCATACATCAACAATCTAAAATGTATTAAACTCTCTTTTCAACATCGTATCATTTGCTGGAATAAAAAAGATTACTTTACTTGGACTTTCCTCTGAACTGTTGGGCACATGTGCCCTTTTTTTTCAGTTTCTAACAACAAACCAGATTTTATTTGGTGCATAAGTCAGCCCGAAACACTCAGCCCTGCTGACACTGACTGATTATGTTAGACCAACAAGTCAGCAGACGACAGCCTCACCTTGTCTATGTCCTTGTCCACTCCTCGACCTTTCTCATAGCACACGGCTGTGTTAAACTGGGCTTTACTGTAGCCCTGTTGGGCTGCAGCTTGAAAACACATGAAAGCTTCCCTGTAATTCTCAGCCTTAGTGTTTTCTAGACCTGTTGGACAAGCAGACCAAACAATGAATACAAGAGAGAGGAAAAATGACAGTTTCAACTGAAACGTGCATAGGATTGCTATTAGGGGAAACTCTAGCGCATCCTTACCGATGATGTTGAGGATAACAGGAATACTGCTGTCCCCCACATGTTTGAGGTTAAGTGCTGCTTGTGATAACTTTTCTTCTTTGGATAAGGTGGCCTAAAAACAACAACACATATTATACATAAATAATTTATACATAAATTATTTGCAAAAAAGTCACTGAAGTGTATTTCAAAATAAAACCCAAACAATAAAGTGAGAGATGTACTTCGTTTTTCCTCACTGTTTTTTCTGGGCTAGTGTCATTCTGAGGACATTCTTCGGACAGGAAAGACTCCTCTGTGAGACAGGCAAGAACAAATTATTATTTGCAAGCAACTAATTAGCTCAGAAACGTACAAATATGTCTTTTCTTTAAATATTTGTATATAAACCTGATAAAAAACACACCAATTTCCGGTGAGTGTTGGAGCTCCCCCTGGTGGTCGGGGGTGGAACTGTCAGCAGTCAGAAACTGCTGGCCGGTGCTGGCTGGACTGTTGCTGCTGCTTTGAGTGGAAGAATGATCTGGATTCTGACTCCCTGTCATTCCCTGGAGACACAACACACTCCTTCTTCTGGGAAGAACATCACGTCTGGATACTGCAAAGAGCAGATGGAAAAGACACCACTGTCAAGCTGTACTCTTAAGACAACAGAAACAAAAGAACATTATATAGATATTTAAATGAACATGTTTCGCAAACAATGTTCTTGTGATGACAAAGGGACTTACGGATGTCCAGCAAGACGCGGTAGCCACACCTCTGCAGGGATGAGGGCGCTGTCCAGCTCCCTGCATTTGGACTTGCCTCAGAACCTGATGAGAAGCTGGAGTGGACTCTCCTGCAGATCTGCATAAACAGAACTGCCACAGCACCCTGGGAAAGATTTTACAATCTGAGACATCTAATGTTTAGAACTCTCAGTGCTGAGAGGTACGAGCAGCATGTGCCACAGACAACTTATGGTTGATGAATTTAATTCAAAACAAAGTAATTTTCTAGACAAACCTTTTCTTTTATATCTAAATATAAAAAGTCTGAATAAGGTTTGATTCTTCACGCAATAATGCAGAACGTTTACAGTTAATCTCCTATTCTGTAAGTTGTCCCACTTAAAAAAAAAGACGAGTATGGTCTGTAAAGTTCATCATAGGTTCACTTCAACTGTGAGAGACAAAATATAAAAAAATAATCACGAAAATCAGAAATATGATTTTTAAAGAGTTATGGCTTTTTAAAGAGTATAATGGTCAAGAAAATAAGTATTTATTTCTTCAAACAAGCAGGAATTCTACTCCTCACAGACCTGCTGCTACTTTTTTTAAGAAGCTCTTCTATCCTCTGGTTACATGTTTTTATAGCTTCTGTTTGAACTGGTTATCTAGACTGCAAATATAGTAATGAAGGTTATTAATAGTAACAACCTACGTTGTCATGGATTCAAATCCTGCAGAGCTCCAAAGGTTTGCAGAGACCATCTGGATGATCCAGAGCAGGATTGGGAGAATGTCTTGTGGTCAGAGGAGAACAAAAGGGAACTTTTTGGAATAAACACCACCGTGTTTGAAGGGTGGAATAAGGCTGAGTTCCAACCTAAGAACACCAAACCCACTGTGAAGCATGGGGGTGGAAACATCATGGTTTTTTCTGCAAACGGGACAACTGATCTGTATTAAGGAAAGGATAAATGGATCTATGAAGAGAATTTGGGCCAAAACCTCCTTCCATCAGTGAGGGCATTGAAGATGAAAGATATGGCTGGATCCTTAAGCATGACCATGATCCCAAACACATGGTAACAAAATAGTGGCTATTTAATAGGCATTTCAAGGTTCTGGAGTGGAGTAGCCAGTCTCTGAACCTCAATCCAACAGACAATCTATGGGGGGAGTTGAAAGTCCATGTTGCCCAGCAACAAGCCCAAAACATCACAGCTCTTGAGAAGATCTGCATGGAAGAATGGACCAAAATAGCAGCTTAAGTGTATTTAAGCATGGTACCTACAGGAAACATTTGACCTCTGTCATTGACAACCACAATCATATTGTAAAGTATGATGTGATATTTTCTGCACCATTATACAAATAAGTTCTTTAAAAAAAAATTGATATTCTGGTTTTTTTCTTCTACATTCTGACTCTCACAGTAGAAATTTATTTATTTTTATGAGCATTTCAGACCTTCACCATCCTTCTCAGTGGAACAACTTGCAGAATCCGTGCCCGGCAGATACTTTTTTGCACCACTATATAAACTGAAACTAACAAGAATCCACACATTGATAATAGCACATTGCCATTTTAAATGAAGTAACCAAAGACATACCCATCCCACAGCATCGAGGGCTGTGTAACGTGGAAGCCTCGCATAATCAAACTGAAAAGTCTGCTCCTTCCTGTTCCTTTCTCCATCCTCCTCCTTCTGAGACCTGAAAGTTTCAAGAAAACCATCAACATCTCAAGAGAGTAAGACTTTTAAAAAAAGAGAGGATGGGTTCAGAACCCAAACTCTGTAAAGACAAAGGGTGGAGTTGGACGTACCTGCTGTCAGAAGAGTGTCTGGACGTAGAAAGAGCGGCTGAGCTGTTGAGAACCTCATCTTCCACATGGTGGTTCGGTGTCAGTCGTAAAGTGTGGCTGCCATGGAATCTATGCAGAGCTGAGATGCAAAAGTACACACATGGAAAAAGAGATATGAACCTGCAGTTCTTGTTATTTTGAGACGTACAATTTGTAAATCTGCTAAATGTATGATTAATTGTATTCCCAGAATGATTAGTTAAATACAAACGCTTGCACTAAATGTATTTTTCGGGGGGAAATATACAAATTTTAAGGGCCTGTTTTGTGCTAAAATGTTGTTAAAGTCGATGTGGGGAGTTAAAGTAATTATATTTTAAAGGATAACGCACGTTATATAAAAACATCTAGGAAGTCGGTGACCGGAAGTTAATAATCACTGTCCGCACAGACCAAAATAAACCTGCTGCCTGTTCGCGATACTGAAGTTACATAAACGTCTCCCATTAACAACATGTGCTACACAGTTTCTCATTTACAACAGCTTGAAAATATGCAAAATAACCAATGAATAAAGTACAGCGAAATAAAAAAAAGTATTTTTGAGTGACATTTCTCTCACCTCTCCCCACAAAACCTTGAACTCTCCACATGTTCGTCCTTGCTTTTAACCGCAGATTTATCCTCGAGAAGACATGTTTGTTTCTCCCGCAGACCTGTTCTGATCCCCGGAACAACCGGATTCTGAGGTTAATTCAATAAAATAGTTCGGCTAAAAAAAAAAAAACAACTGTCACGAGTTGTGCCGAAGGAGGGACGAACCGGAAGTGCGTAGTGAATTGATGCAACCGAGCCGAGGAAGGAAGCACAGACAGAATCACGGCGCCCTCTTGCGGCAAAAGAGGGAACTAACACTCTTGCATAAAGCTGCAGAGCATGGGGTCTGATGTGTGAATCATTGTGTTTTAACACAGAGTGAAAAATAAATGCATTTCTAAAGAAAAAAGTCAGTTTTTTCCTTTTTTTCCTTTTAATGACAAATGATCTCTTCTTGCTTTAAACGCAGACATGCAGCTAGACAACTGCACAAGTTTTCACATTCTATTTTACAAGTTCTCACATCAAATCTACAAGCTCGTCCATTTAAACACATTTTTACTTTCATACTGATGCTAAAAAGAGCAAGAGCAAATGTTTTTGTAACCATTAAGCCATTTAACGCCATTAAACATACTCTTAAAATAGTTGCAGTAATTGAGCTACTATAATTGTCTTTGTTTAAGTTTATTCTGTTTGATAGCAGGATGAAATTTCCGTTCAAAATAAAATTCTGTTTCAAAAAGATCCTTCTGCTGCAGCAGAGATACTTGAATTAAAAAAGCCAATGCACCACCATCCTTTTTCTACTTTTACTATCAAATATAAAAAAAATCTTAATGTTCTTCAAGCTTATTCTGAATATAAACTACTCCTACAGGTATTTTTCTCGGTTATATTACCCCATACAATTCTAAATATAAATGACAAAACTTTCTAACCTTAAATAAATTAACTACAAACCCTTTATTTATTGGAATTGTAAGCACATTTATTTATATACAGAGCCATGGAGGCATAAAGGAGCTGCATGTGGCTCCAAAACCGACCCCTGATGCTGAGAATGAATAACCTACAATTTTAGGTAAACATGTGACTCCAATAAAATGTGACAAAAAAAACTATAAGGGAAAAAATGGTTATAACAAATGTCTCAGTTAAGAAGTACAACAAAGGATTTATAACAACACAAAGTATGGACACAAACTGTAACACATTTATTTTCTGAAACTTTCTTGTTCATGTCTTCCATGATGCAAAATAAATAAATAACTAGCTCTCGTTAGAAAAGAAAAATTATAGGATATAATTTATTTTTAAATATAATTAATATATTTTAAAAGACAATTTTTAAGTGACAATTTAGGATGGGATGTTTTTCTTAGTCACCAGTGGAATTCTAATGCTTGCTGATATTTCGGAAGATGCAAATAAAAAACTTAATGGAAAAATGGTAAAGTATTTAAATAAAAAAAACCCCAACAACCTCAAACTTAAAAATAATAATGGAGATTCTGCTTAAATATAGGCTTGAATAACAGTACAAAACAGAGTGAAGACCAGTAAGAGCATGAATTAAATGTCCTTGGCCCTTTTTCCCATCTCAACATATGCTTTATGTTTTTATTTTATTTCATTACAGTTGAATGCAAGAAATTTCGGATACTGCAGCTACACCTTATGTTGCAGTTTGACAACAAATCTAAAGCAAATCAGGTTTTAATGTTAAACTTTGAGCATCTAAACACTTCCAGCACACCTCTCCTCTAAGATCACATCAATATTTGTTTCCAAGAACTGGAATGCCAACTCTCTGAGAGGGTGGATGTGCAGAAAAGGGTAGCACCCGCCAGATTCATTAAAGAGTGGAAAGCAGATTTGGGAAATAGTGCAGGATTAACCAGTGTCCCTGCAGGATGGTTTGTCTTTTCTCTGTCCTCAGCAGTAATCAAACATGTGACGCACGTGCCGACATTTTACTGGAACTACACACACTTCCAGTCAGATGGAGCTAAAAGGGGGGGAGAGGGGGTGAGCTTTTGAGGGTGAGCTGGAAAGAGCAGAAAAGCACTCCTAAAGTCAATTCAAACTTTGAGTTATTTGCTCCTTGCCCTGTTGCTATGGTGACAAAGTAATCGGGGCTTTCACTTTTGATCCTCCTCAGGCAAACAGCCTGCAGTGTTTTGTAATGCTTGCAGGATCTCTGCACTGCTAAATACTGTTTTGCTGATTTGCCTGGAGGCAGATGTATGGAAGTAATACAAAAAACACAAGGTTGACGGGGAAACAGAATTCCTCTGGAGTCTGCAGACTGCGTCAGTGTCTTGCATTCCTGCATTTTTCAGCTTGTGAGCTGCCAACTTGTTCATATCTTTATTTTGACCAGCAAGCACATTAAAGGTCATATATATATATATATATATATATATATATATATATATATATATATATATATATATATATATATATATATATATATATATATATATATATATATTTTTTTTTTTTGTTTTGTTTTGTTTTTGGCAAAAGGTGGTGGTCACACTATAGGTTTAAAAAGTGGCAGGAAAACACAAAAAAAACGTTATGTTTATGTTTTTCTAACATTATTCTAACAACTGTTATCGTGTGCCAAGTAATAACAAATAAAACAAGAAGTTTTTGTGTATAAAAAGTGTTTTATTTATTCATTTATTTTTACAAAATCTACAGCTTTGTCTCTGTACTGTGTTCATCTTATGCTTGAATTAATTTATAATTATTTTTATTCGAGCAAAAACTGATTTTTAGTGTACTTCAGTACATAGCAAAAGTGTTGCTTGAAGGATAATTTGCAATAATAAAACTGCAATGAATTCCTCTTAGGTAAATGGCGTATACTTAAATAGCGCTTTCTATCTTCTTTGAAGCCCCAAAGCGCTTTACAGTCACAGTCTCATTCACCCATGCACACACACATTCACACACTGATGGCAGTTCCCCTGCCGAACACTGGCGCCAACCTCCCACCAGAACCAAGGTGGGGTTCAGTGCCTTGCCCAAGGACGCTTCGGCGCATGGGTGTGCAAGGCGGGAACCGAACTTGCAATCTTACGATCATGGCTTACGACCGCCCTACCGCTGCGCCACGGCCCCCCCATTTTGTATCACAGCTGAAGAATACACTAATTCTATAAGGTGTAATTCTCTTTAAGGATCTGTTGTAAAATGATTTCTCCCCTTCCCTTATGAATGTTGTACTGTTTCTGTGCACATATAAAAGGAAAAGTCTTATTCCAAACCCATTCATCTTTCAATTTGGATACTGTTCCTAAAATAATTCAACCATCCATTTGATTTTAATTTTCCCTTTTCCTTTGTGAGGATCATACATGCCTTTGACTGGACCACTGGAATTTTATTTTGTAGGTGGGGAGAACAGCCAGCAGAGATAAAGTAAAATCAACTGCAGTCAAAGCTGCATTTGATTAACTTCAGCAGTCTCATAACTGTAGCAGATGAACACCACCAGCAGCAATTCACAATATTTTAGTTTCTATCAATATCAGAAGAGTTTGTGATTAAGCTTAAACGGAAGACATAAAATGTATGTATGTAAATTTTTCTGAATATTTTTGACAACCATCAACTGCAACTAAGAAAACAAACATATTTTGCACTAGCCATGTGTATGACGTCTTAGGGTAAAGTGGGGTCTTTATTGCAGTACTGAACTTTGTCTGAAAAGTGCTATATAAATGAAAAAATATGTATTTATTGCTTGCTTGATGGATAAGTCTTTGAGAACTAATAGGCCATGTGAGCATCAACACACATGCAAATATGTTTCTTTCACCCATAAATTCAAATGTTTTACATATATCTCTTCCTCAAAATAATCAACTTCTAAATTTCTTATTACATTTGTTAGCCAAACAAAGGTATTAACCCAACTTATTACAATATTTAAGCCTTAGACTAAGGCTATGAGACTAATTTTCTAACACATGATGTCTAACCTGCATTTAATTATCAGGCCAGTTCAGGTTTGCATCCAAATTGTGACTAATTAGCAGCTGCAGCATCATTTTGTTTTAATTAGCAAAAATGATCAGAACATACTGGGGCTTTCAGGAGGATTAAACAGACAGGTGCTAAATATAAGTCGGTCGGGCACAAGGTTGTTGACAGTTTCTGCATGAAATCAGTGTCTTGGTTTTAGGGGGAAAATAGTGATAAATCATGTCAGGTAAAAGTTATTAAAGATTGGCTGCCTGGTGGTGTGTTGGTTAGAAAAAAACAGTAAACCTTGACTGGGATTTTTTAAAGCTGGTATAAATTACAAAATTCTTATACTAACATTTTCACATTGCACAGTTTACTTGCTTTCTTAGGAGCTCATCACTTGCTTTCAAGACATTTTTAAAGCCCCACTTCGATAATTTTTTTGATATATTGTAAAATTGTACAAATGATAGTTATGGTGTTTTTAGGTAAAATCAAAAAAGTCATTTTCAAGGACATAGTTTCTGCAGAGCAGCAGGCATTTATTAGAAATTCCTCTCTGACTGTTGGCGTGAAGTAAGCCTGCGCTCATTTCCCATCATCCATCTTTTTACACTCGCTCCTGCTATCTTACCCCCCACAACCCTAATCTAACACTACCGGTGCAACAAAAATGGCGAGAAGTATTGTAGCCATCCAGCCGTATAGTTTTGATCTGCCAGCTTGGATGAGAAAAACAAAGAGGTTACATGGATCTGTCTGTCTGCAAGTGGATCCAGCAGAATGGGGCTGAGCAGGAAGCTTGTGGCCCACCGATTGTAGTTTGTACATAACAACTACAAGCTTTTCATCTTCTCCTGACTCATAAATGCAATTTGAGTTTCATTGTCTTTACATGTGTCTTCTATCATCAGAAAAATGCAACTACGCGTTGAAAACGCCAAAAACCCAACTGTAATTGGAGTGTATCTTCAAAGACTTCCCTTTATCAGAACCTTCGAAATCTGTAGGGAGGATAGATGTGAGCTGAGGTGCAGTGGAAAACCAGGACATGAGTTTGTTTGGTCAGCTGTGTGTACTGCTGTGAAGATGACCTCACAGTGCATTTGGTTTATGAGCACAGTGTGATTTGAAGGTTTGTCATGTGACTTCATCATCTGATATAATCAGTGATTTTTCAGCTGTGGATTTCTAGATTTACTCAGAATGACCTGATTATCATCATTGGTGTTTTATTTCATTGAGATTTATTGCTTATATGGTGAAAAGAAGAGACTTGCCTTCAGCATAATGTCAGTGAAAGTTTATTTCAACGTTTAAGAAGCTCTAATGCTAAAACAAGGAATGCATTTATATTCTCAATTAACTAAAGGGGGTGGAGTATTGGAGACAACTAACAGGGGTGTTTCTTACCCCTCTCTCCCCTCTTCCCTTTCCATGCTGGTCTCCTTGGTCACACATATGCACAAACACAAGTCACACAAACACTGACGAGGGCTCAGTCCTGCTATGGCCACCACCACCACAGAGGAAAGTTCTGGGGTTTCTCAGGACACCATAGCACCTCAGCAGCCCGAACTAGGAAGTAACATAGAACATGACTCAGCAGCAAAGCCTGACCCCAAAGGGGCCCAACATGACAAAAAGGAAAAGGAGGAAGCTGAGAATGGAGGAGCAAGTTCTGCTGTGCAGGAAGATACAACAGGGCCAACTCTGGATCGAGATTGGGTGGAAGAAAGATTCAGGATTGACAGGAAAAAGCTTGAAACCATGTTATACGGTGAGTGAAATGACACCTCGTTTTCTTTTTTTTCTGGTGGTAAAGGGAGGCTTGTTTTTATCTTTCAATTTACCTGGCAGGCCACATTTCCAACGAGTTCTGCTGTGTGTTGAGGTTGTTATTTGCCTGAACCCATGAGCCTGTCAGGGCAGCCAGCTGGCTGCACCACTGCTGCTCCCATCAGTAGCTGTGATCCAGCAAAGCCCTGTTGGTGCATCACTGTAATTTATCATCTACAATGACTTATGCATTCAGATCTCCCTTTTGCTTGTATCAATCCTGTCTGGAAAGCAGAGGTGACTGCTTCTGTTGGCTACCGCTGCTTGGCAGATTTGTGACAAATTCCTCCTTTGGGTCACAGAGGAAACTGACAGTGAAATATTGATGTAAACAATGACGGTTGGCTAATTTAGCTTTTTAAAGTCCCACTCATCTTTTGATCTATTGTAAAAGGCTCCCCAGTGTTTTTTTTTTGTTGCCAAAATTAAAATAAAAAAATCCTGCAACGTTTTCCAGGATATAGTTTCTGCAGAGTGACAGTAGTTCATCAAAAATTCGCCTCTGAGTCATGGGTGGGACTGTTAGCTGAGAAAGCCCACCCTCAATTCCCATCATCCATCTGTTTACAGACTCTCTCACTAGCTTACAACCCCTTACAAGCCCAACATAACATTACCACTTGAACAAATACGGCGAGCAAACTCATAGCCATCCAGCCGTACAGTTTTGAGCCAGTTGCCGGCCTGGACAGGGAAAACGAAGACATACATTAATCTATTTGTCTGCAAGCGAATGCATTAGAATGGAGCGGAGCAGGGATATTGTGGCTTTTCATCTGCTTCTGATTCACCAAGATTTTAGGCTTAATCTTCTTTAGATACGTCCTCCATCATGAGAAAAATGCTACTAAAATGTAAAAACACCATATAACATGATTTTCATTGGAGTGGGTCTTTAAAAACTTAAAGTTAATTTGAACCTTTTTTTCTTTATTCCGCTGGGGGTTATATAAATGCAATTAAAGTGAGGGGGAGGAAAGCCAGCGTTATTGCGATTGTCTCCCCAAACCAGCACCTTGTTGCTCAACCCCACACTGAGCTTTTCTCATTCCCCAGTTTAGTCCAGTGTAACCCGTGGTGATAAGGGGGAGATGAGGGCGTTCCTGAAGCTCCTCTTGAACCCCGTAAATGTCACCATGGAGCGATGACCTTTTAAAACGTGTTTATGTTCCAGGCGACCTCTTGTTCTACTCGCAATGCAAATTTTACAAATGTTGACTCATGTTCTAAACAGAACACTATGGAGCTGCTAACACACAACCTGACTGCACATTATTTGAACCTTGCCTGTTTTTTTTTTCTCCTTCTTTTAGCTCCTAAGAGTGAAGACAGTGAGACAGGAGAGGAGTTTTTTGAGAGAGTGAGTGCTCCTTCCTTGAACGTTTTCAATGAACAAACTCAAAATAAAAAAAAAAGAGAAAACCCACACCTTCTGTTCTGCAGGCAGCTCTTAACTTTAAACATTCACATCAGTAAACCACTCTGTGACAGTTAAATTATCTAAGTTTCCAACTCTGTTTAAAGTTGCTGAAGTTTTAATGGGGGAATCGTTGAAGGCTTTGAAATGCAAATGGCCCTTTGTGTCGTGAACAGAGGGATGCTGTGTTTGTGTCTGTATGTTACCACAGGTGATGCGAGAAACTAACACTCAGGTGAAATGGCCATCCAAGCTGAAGATAGGAGCAAAGTCAAAAAAAGGTGCTGAAGTCTTCAGTTTTTGTTTAGCATCTTCACACTTCTGAGCAAACACTTTAGTCTATTTTCATAAAAAAAACTATCCAAACTGAGGAATCAACGCAAATAACTGAGCTTTTTCAACAGATCCACATGTGAAAGTGGAAGGTAAACCAGCCGATGTCATAGAAGCCAAAAAGAAGATTCTTGAAGTACTGGAAACCAAGGTGACAACCTTATCATGAGTAGCTGTTCTTTGATCTGGTTAATGCATGATTTACACCAGCGTTTACATGAAAAGCAGGTAAACAAAGTAACTCTGAAAATGGACGTGGCCTACACAGAACACTCCCATGTGATTGGAAAAGGTGGAGGGAACATCAAAAAGGTGATGGATGCCACATCCTGTCACATCCACTTCCCTGACTCCAACCGTCACAACAGTGCAGGAGAAAAAAGCAACCAGGTGATGCTCTGAAAATGATGCTTCCAATGTTCCCATGGGAAGAACATTTATTCATTTATAATTTCTTGACATGCTCTGGTAAGGTTTCTATTGCTGGACCCGTAGATGGGGTGGAAGATGCCAGGAGGAGGATAAGAGTGAGTGCTTTTCATCTTACTTACTTTATTTTTTTTTATTTTTTTACTGCCTTGACGCAGGCATCAATGAAGCACCATCATCTTGTTTCCTTGATGTTGCTCCAGGACCTCCAACCACTGTCACTGACTTTTGACCTGCCGGTGAGTCTGGTACCCCAGGCTCTTCCAGATGCAGGTTCCCCACTCATCCAGCAGGTAGTGCAGGCTTTTGGGGTCAGTGTAAATTTCAGGGCCCTCCCATTGCAGCCTCAAACCCAAACCTCTTTTTATGGAAACTGCTGCACCGTCTGGGGACTGCAAGGCAACACGGCTGCTTTAAAGGTTGGCACAAGTTATTTTCGATCCCCTCCCCACATCCTTTTAATTTCTACCATCATGACTGGCTTGTGTACATCAACACTTGACAGAAGGCGACCTGCATCCTGATGGACCTCCTGCTGGGATCAGAGGTTCCAGGTGAGGCAGTGAGCAGCCAGCTGGACGTCACCACCCAGCAGCATCTCTTTCTGTTGGGGCAGAACGGAACCCACTTTCTGAGCATTATGCAGCAGACTCAGACCCAGATCATCCTGCCAGACCTTAGTGCCCCTCAGAGTCCCCCCTCTGTGCTCATCCAGGGCAGCCCTGACGGAGTCTGTCTGGCTCGACAGCAGCTCATGGTACAGTGGAATCTTCTTGTTTTGTCTAGCAGATTCCTACCTTCCAGTAGATACACATTCCCCATCTGTCATTCCCTGCTCTTAAAATTAAATTCCCCATGAGGTTTCTTTATAGTCTGTTGTTTTAAATTTCACGTGGGTGTATTTTCAGGACTGTCTGCCTGTGTGTCTGATGTTTGACATGCGAGAAGATGGAGCAGTAGATCCCTGCACGCTGGCTCAGATGATGCAAAATCTTGGGGTATTCATTAGCGTCAAACCAAAAGTGAAGCAGACCAGCAAGGTACATGCTTTTCTTTCACTGAACTCTCCACTCACAATTAAACAACTGTAATTACGTCAGCCCTCAGTTCCACCTCTTTGAATTTACTTTAGTTCTGTGGCCACAAAATAAAGGGTTTGCTCATTTCACATGCCTCGCATTAGTCAGAAAACCTTGTAAATTCAGTTTAATTTCACAACGTGGATGCAAATGTATTCATACCTGTGGCTCAGTGTGCTGCAGTGAGTGGAATACTGACAGAAGAATCTGTGTGGATGTGTATTCATCAGTCTGTGGTGGTGAAGGGTCTGGAGCGCAACATCTCCAATATTTATGAAGCCCGTCGTGCTCTCCTGGGACTGGACTCCTCTGAGCATGCAAAAATAAATGGAGTGAGCCATGACCCTGTGCTTCCCGGAGGTGGGGTGACCAACTACTGGCTCAACATGTTGCTACAGCAACTTCGTCTCTCTGAGCAGGGTGAGCTTCTTGCCATCATAGTCCTTCACATTCATTATCGTATAATCAGGGCAGATTCAATTCCGATGGGATTATTTCACAGATAATTTGCATTTACGTGTGCTTTAAGACCCACTCTGATGAAAATTGTGTTTTTTGTGTGTTTAACATGTTCTTTTGGCATTTTTTTCTTGATGGAGGACATATATAAAGAAAAGTAAGCTAAAACTGCCTTTTTGAGTATTTCTTGATTAAAATTGTTGAGAATCAGGAGCAAACACAAAAATGCCATTTGAAAAAGTTTGTAGTTGTGATGTAAAAACTACAACAGCAAGCCATGAGCTGGAATCTGTGTGGCTCAAATCTGTATGACTGGATAGCACCAATATTGCTACAATTTTTGTTGCAGCTGTAATGTTAAGTTAGGGTTGTGAGGGACTCTAACTTAGCGGGAGAGGATATAAACAGATGGATGACAGGAAGTAGGGGCAGAGTTACTCAACAACGACGGTCCTGCCCACAACTCAGTGGTGAATTTCTGATAAACTTCTGCTGCTGTGGAGAAACTATTTCCCAGAAAACAATACAAGATTTTTAGTTTTGAAAAGATTGGAGTGGGACTTTGCATAGTTAGTAACAGTAATTTTGTGGTCTGGTTTCTTAATTGCATTACCAAGACGAGGAACATTTCCGCCAAAAAAATTTAACTTTCTCTTCTTTAAAATAAATAAATGTAAGTAAAAATGTTCATAAATATGGGTTGACCTGTAAATCTCTAAAACATGAGACTGATTTAGATTAAATAACTTCTATTTATATTGTTTCATGGATTAGGTTGTTTTAGTTTTTATTTGCAATTTTGTTTTTTAAACTGTTTGTACAAAATATTGAACTCAAATTGATTAAGAAATGTACCTATTCACCATGGAAGTGTTGGCATTAAAACATGATGATGATTAGAACTTTTGTTGCCCACAATTTTATCAAAGAATTTGTTTATAATAACTTTTCCAAGGTCATATTTCTGAAATCTTTTTAAAGGTTTATGTCAATCAGGACTTTTTTATTGCAATATGAAAAAAAATTCTGTGCTTTTTATTTTGGTGCACAGGTTCTTTACCCGTGTCATCCACAGAAATTTGCTCCGGTGCTAAGCCCCGACTTTCACCTCCTCCAGGACTCGCTCCTTCTCCTGAAGAGGGCAGGTCAGGACTGAGGGGAACAGAAAACCGGCAACTGGAGAAGGTGATGAATCATGAACTTTTGGGGGAAACCAAAGTTCTGTCAGATAACAGACATTTCTCTTTCACAAACTCGAAATGGGATTTCAATGTTTCTTCCTTCTCAGATTCTTGAAAACGAGTACCAGTCGGGTCAGTCTGAAGATGAGGACCGAGAGATGAGTGATGCAGCAAACAGCATCAGCAGGGTTGGGCTGAATGGTCGAAGAAGGAGCCTGCAAAGTCCTGACATTAACAAGGTTCTGAGCCAGGGCAGAAGGCATTCAACAGGACAAGCTATATCATACAGGTTAGCAGTCTTAAAATCACCAACTAAGGTAGATGTTCATTAACTGTTTTTATTTCTGTGAAAAAAAAACAAACCCTGACTTTTATTTGAAAGTTTGACCTGGAGAACATGCTGTCTCATATTTTGTCTGAATAAAGTTTGATGGATGGATGTTTTTCCAGAATCTATAAATCACAAAGTCTGTCAGGCAAAGGAGAACATCGAGTACTCTCCTTTTTTAAGCTTAATTAGAGCCATGCAGCTTTAACACCACAGCTCTCATTAATTGTGCTGGATATTTATAAAGCTTCATGACATTGTCTTTGATATTCTCCGACAGAAGTATTTCTGTCAGAGCGATGAAGGATTAATAAGCCCCGCGATGTGGCGTGTATTCATTAGACGTTCACCTTGCTTGCTCTTACCCTCCGTCTGTGTGTGTCTCCTGGATGTGGCAGACTGTTGAACCCAGAGACAAAGGGAGGGAGGGCTGAGAGGAGGAACAGCCTGAGGAGTGACGTGACTCTGCCTCCAAATGTCTGTGCTGACTCATCCAAGGATGAGGTAAAGCCAAACAGGAATTTAGCCCGTTTTTCTCAGAAAATGATCCCCTTCTATAGAAAAACCGAGTCATTTTCAGTGGGTAAACAGTCAAATTTGATGGATGAGTAATATAAGCAGAGATCCAAATCCTTTCTGTCACTTTGATGCCAAAATAAACGCACAAGTTAGACTCAAAACAGCACACGAGTCATGTTTGTTGATTTGTTGATCTGATGCTTTTTTTCTTCCCGTCTTACTCAGAATGTTTCTCCATGAAGGATTAATAAGTTCCCCTTAAAAGCAGCATGAGTGTTTCAATCTCTCAAGATTTTTTTTCCCTGTTTTAAATGGGTTTTCTTACAACCTTTCCTGAACAACCAGAAAAGGAAAACAAAATCAATTTCATGCATTACTGACCTTCTCTATTTGCTTTGTGTGTTTCACAGGATTATGATTACGAAAAAAAGAAACTACTTGCGACCAGAGGTCGGTACATCTAAATGTTTACTATTTGAATCTGTCTTATTGAGAAATTAAAAACATTTTAAAGACCCACTCCAATAAAAATAGTTTTTTTTCATGTTTTAACATGTTATTGTGGCATTTTACTCATGATGTAGGACATATATAAAGAAAATTAAATTTAGAACTACATTTCTGAGATTTTTTTATTCAAATCATTATGACTCAGGAGATGACGAAAAAATGTCATTGAAAAAAGCATGTAGCCCTGACAGTCGGTGAGTCACAAACTTCCCAAGTGCAGACAAAAATATCCATGTATGTCTTTGCTTTCTTCGTCTGAGCTGACATCTGGGTCATAAGCGAATGGCTGGATTTCGCCAATGCTGCTCGCCATTTTTGTTGCACCGGTAATGTTATGTTGGATGTATGAGAGGCTGTAAGCAAGCAAGAGAGAGTGTAAACAAAGGGGTGATAGGAAATGAAGGCAGGATTACTCCGCGCACACAGTCCCGCCCAAAAGTCAGAAGTGAATTTCTAACAAACTACTGGCGCTATGCAGAAACTATGCCTAGAAAATGTCACAGGTTGTTTGATTTTGGCTAAAAAATACATAATCAAAAGTAAAAGACCACTGGAAGCAGTTTTAAAATATATCAAAAGATGATTGATGTGGAACTATCTTGGTTTCGACCATAGGTCATATTCTGAAGATGAGATTATAGGTGGATTTGTTGTTATGGGGTCTGGATAGTAAAATACTCCTTTAAATGAGTAATGTCCTGCTTTTGAAGTACAATGCCACATGTTATTTTAAAATTTACGTATACTGTATATAAATAATAAATCTTAATAATAAACAAAGGCATTGCATGACTTTTGCATGCCTTGTATTTTGTATAGAATTTAGTAATATTTTGGGGGTGCAAGCTGAAATCCCACACAGAGGTAGGGATTTAACCGAGAGGATGTTTAACAGACATAAAATCTACTAGAGCGACTCATGATTGAGAGCTTTTTACAGGCTGCTGTATGCTATAGTTAGAACAGAGTAGCACTGACGCTCACACTGCCCAGGTTCACAATGCTGATATGGCCACACATGGATCTGGACATCCTCGCACGCACTTCTGCCCCTAGAAACGACCAATATCCAGCAAACTCTGCCTCATTTATCATGCACACCGAGAGAAGCTGCAGCCAAATGCTACCAAATTCCCACAGTGTTGTTTTATGGGATTATGAATTAGCACTCTGAATGGGCCATCTGCCTCTCAGTCATTAAGATGTCCATATGCCAGCCTATGAGCGGGGCATTTACTCACACAGAAACACACATGCACACTTTTAACGACAGCCCACCAGAAACAGTCTTGTTGATATTGCACTCTGAGTGGAGTGTTGTTGCCATTCTCATCACACATTCAAAGGCGTGGAGACCCTATTGGAGAGTGTGTGCTAGACTTTACAGTCTGAATTCTGTAGCGCTATGCATGCTGGAAAGAAGTTCTATTGATCGTGATTCTTTATTTACCTTATGAAAAGAGCTGGTTTGGGTCTGGGCCTCAAAACAGACGCAGAATGAAAGAACTGAGTGTCAATATGAAGAATATGTACACAATGGCACAGCTTTGTGTAGGTATTGCCGAATCTTTTGTGTAGCACCTACAGTATCTTAAGACCAAATTCTCTTTAAAACATCAGAGTCTACATTGGCTTGAAAACAAGCATTTGTTTGACTTTGCATGTAAATGACAAATTCAGTTTGTGTCGTCAGCAATGCAGAGGAAGCCGGTGGTCACTGAGGTCCGCACGCCAACTGATACCTGGAGTGGCCTCGGTTTCTCCAAGTCAATGCCAGCTGAAGCTGTCAAGGAGCTCCGCACCATCAACCGCCGTAGCTACAAGCCTTATCTAAACACCACCAACAATCAGCAGCAGGTGCAAATCTGCCAGTTGTGAAATTGTACTATTGATTGATTATTTTTTATTTAAAAGTACTTTGGCTAAAGTAGGTTTTTGCCTTGAAGCTCATTTAATGTTATTAGTTCTGATTCTTTATTTATGCAGCAAAAGCCTGATTGGCCTGCATGACGGGGATGTAAATGACAATAAAAATGAAAATTTAAATTTTTATTGAGATTGATTAAACTTATAGGAGCAGCTAAAAAAGATGACTGTTGTGACTGCTTCCATGTGTCTCCTTAGTCTTGGGCTGCTCAAACGGGAAAGGCATGTAACGGCAGTAACTCTGAGAACTGGAGAGACAGACGTGGATCGACATCTCTTACTGTTTCTTCCTCGTCCTCTCCATCCATCTCACCCCCAGCAACCCTCTCATCCGCCACCTCTTCTTTTCCTTCATTTGCATCCTCAATGAGCACAAACAGGAGCGACACACCATGTAAGTCTTGACTGTTTTAAAGGAAAATAAAAACCACTCTGAGCATTTTTTTACTTCATCCACTATTGGAGTTGACCTCTGAACTTAAATGTTTAGCGGAGGGTTTTGTAAGCAGCAGCTTCTTTGAAAGTTCTTCAAGGAGGACGTTAACCTGCAGCCAGCAAAGTCCCTCCCCTAGTGTGACAGATGACTTGCCTGAGTTGCTCAATCAACTTGGCCTGATCAAATACATTGATGTGTTTGAGCAACAAGAGGTAAGCTTGTGCACAGAAAATTGAACTTGATCCACCAGAACACTGTCTGGGTGAGTGATTCATTCTGCATGACTCTCCTTATGACAGATTGACTATCAGACATTCCTCACTTTATCTGATGATGATCTAAAAGAGGTGGGCGTCTCCACTTTTGGAGCCAGACGTAAAATGTTATTAGCCATTTCAGGTGAGAATCATTCTTGGTATCATTTGGAAATCTACTGCTCACTGTGCACTTTGTAGCCATCGCATCATATGGTTTGACTGTTTTTCTAGACCTCAACAAGAGCAAAAGGAGGCTGTCAGATGCACCGGCAGTAAAGTCCGGCTACTTGGAGGGAGGCGCGAGCGGTCGGCTCCCTCGAATCATAGATGTGGACGTATCAGCTCAGCGTAATGGATGGTGAGAGAGAGCGTAAAGCATCTCTGAAACTCAATTAATAAACGTAGAGACTGTCTTTGACTTTAAGATGATGCTGTTTGTTGTGAAAATGTAAATGCTTTTTTTTTGTTTTCTATAAAAAGAGGGGGACAAAATTCCCCCTGGAAGGTATAATGTCATTATTTCAATTCTTCAGCAACCACAATCAAAAGTTTTTGTTATCATTTTTGTACTCCTTTGAAGTGCCTTTTTATGCAGATTACAGGTTTTGTGTGTCTTAACGAAGAGTTTGATGCAACTGTAAATAGATTATTACATAATAAACCTGAAAACAGCATAATCATCTTCAAAATTTAGCAGTTGATCTCTGTCATCTGCACTGTGCACTCAATTTTACACAAGATAAAACCTTCAAGTAGAAAACAGCCCAACACTAGAGGGCGCCAGTGTGACGTCATGTTCATGAAAATAGGATGTACTAAAGAAGAATTTTGTATTTTTTTCTTATAGGTGACAAGGTTACTTGGAGAATCTTAAAAAACAAAAAAATACAAATGCATTTGATGAATCATACGTAAAAATAAACACTGTAAACCCATCACCCAACTGTTTTTGTTTTCTAATTTTTTACCCATTCAACTCGATGCTTCATTTTTATTTATAATTCTTGTCAAAAACGTTCAATTTATCACCAGGAGAAGCTTGTTGGCAGTGATTTGTAATTTAGAGTAATTTTGTTGGGTAACAAATGGGAATAAATGATGCAAAATAGCTTTGCCCAGGGCTGTGAGGGGGTCTGATCCATTCAGGGTCTCTGCAAGCTGGCTCAGCTGCAGTCAAGCATGAAAGACAGAGAGAGTGGAAATGGTGTGTTATGACAGATTAGAAAATTGATGATGCCTAATCATGACAGAATTTTTGGCCAATTACAAAAATCTGCTTTAGAGCAGTGATCCCTAAATTTCGTCGGCAGACTCTGAAGTTGGTGCATAGCAGAAATGCAAAGGTGCATCAGTAGGAACTTGCTTTGTTTTCTTGGTACTCTCTAACATCTTCTGATGAAGTAAATCCATAATCCAGTTAAAATGCATTGCAGTATCTTTACAGGAATCACAAAAACCAGGAAAAATGTGAAATCTAATGGTATAAAACTGTTAAGCAATGACATTTATACCATGAACCAGCTGTTTCAGACTCTAGAGTTTAAACCCTAGTGGTTTTTCAAAAACCCTGCCCCATCTGTTGCTGATTACTTGGATCAGGTGTGTTTTACCAATGTCAACAGCAATAACAATGATATGTTGAAGCCGGTTTCAGGAGATGATGTCTTAAAAGTTGAGTCATGAGTCATGGCATCTGGACTTAAAATAGTCTTCCTTGAAACCTTTCATCACTCATGCAAGTGGCTTTATTAGTCCGACTGATGAACGTCAACACAATAAGAATGGTAGTTTAGTTGGAAAACATATAGAAGACAGGGCGTCAAGGCCAGGAAAGTGATAACTGTGCACATCTGAAACTGCATCATATCATGCAACAGAGAAATTCTTCTTTTAACATTTTAGAATATGCTAAAACTTTTATGTGTCTTCTTATTTACATTTACACCACAACTTAACAATTTGGATTAATTCACGTTCTCTTTACATGTAAACAACATTTAATCAGCCTTCTACATATAAAAAAATCCCAATTAAGAGACAAGCATCTTACTAAAAAGGTGGGAGATTGAGTGAATTTAAAAAAAAAGTGAAACACCCCAAAAGCAGAAAAACAAACTTCAGCTGTGATAAGCATCCCCACTCTCTATGGAGACCCAGTGTTGCTGTGAGGATCCACCCAGCAGGGAGGCCATCTGAGCGTGATGAAGAAGCAGCTAATAGAGAAATAAAATAGAGCAACAAAGTGCCCCGAGGATAAAAGATTCCCCTCACTGTGATGGAAGATGGAACTCACTCCAGGAAAGTGAGAACAAGAGCGGAGGAAAAAAAATCGGTTATGAGACACTGCGTGTGTGTGAAGAAGCTGGGGGGTAAAAATTGAGCACAGCGTGATCGATGCGTTACTAAATAAACTACCAAATGATTAAAAACTGCAACACTCGAATTTAGCATTTTTTCATAAATATGCAGTGTGTTTTCGCGCTCCAAGATTCTTATTAAAAATTCTGAATGACATATCCTGCTTTTTTTTTGGCATTGAACTGACACCTGCATGTGAGAAGCAGATGCTCAGACAGAAGCAGTTTTTCTCTTCCAGATTTACAATTTTTCATCTTAGCTTTGATAAGAAGAACTAAATTATTTTTTTCCAACACACAAAAGGGAAGTATTTTTGACAGAATTTGTACAAACAATATCCAGATTCCACATTTGATACAGTACAAAACAACATCGATCGATCATTTTTCATCATGGCTGCATGTATAGTTTAAAGAGAGTTGCTATGTCTCACCATGGTGCTGACTACTAAAAAGGTTTAGATCTGGTTGCCATTTCAGCCCCTTCGTGTTGGTACAGTGTGTTTTCAAAGTGCTGAGCAGAGCGTTTCCAGCTCATGGGGTCAGCTGTCCTATTAGCCGGTGATATTACAAAAACACTCATTAAGTCTCCGTGTTTCCTTTGGTTGCTGGTGACTTTTTCTTCTCTCTGAAAGGCAAGTGATGAGAGCATTTTCAGCTGCTACCATTCATGTCTGCCTCTAACGGGGAGAGCTGCCTTTGTCAAGGTTGGAAAAGGTCAGAGCTGATGGAGCACTTTGTAACAGAAGAAAAAAACATCCAGGCTGGAAAAGAAAAAGAATGAGCAAAAGAAATGTATTAGAAAGTCTAAAAGTAATTTGAGGGTTTCCATTCATTTTTTTTCCATCCATAATGGGTAAAATTAAGATGTAATGTATCAGACGAAAATGGATCAAGAAGAGAACAAGTGACAAGTTGACAACTGCTTAGGTTCAAAAGACACTCAATGTGCCACTTTACTTAAATTTTCAAAGTTACAAATAAAACTTCACGTTGTTGACATGGTGAACATTTCAATTTTCAAATCACTGAACAAATCCAATGTCGGGAGGCAGAGCAGACGTCTCTGCTCGACGTCATTTGTCCCCCCAGCTCAGGAGCAGTGGCTTCCTCTGATGTCCATAAGCAGTCAAAAGGCCTGAGCAAGGCCTACTGAGCAAAAAGCAAAATAACAGCCAGCTGAGACTTGCAATGCAGGCCTTGCAGTTCACTTTTTTTTCTTCAGCCCGTTATCCCTCTGCAATGCAGCTTTCTATCTCCTGAGATTGGGAGAACCAAAAGGACACTAGACAGCATTAACATAGCAACAAAGTACTGTAGCAGCCAAATAGGCATCACTTTCTGTTTGAGATGCATAGAGCTGGACCTGGCCAGGTAAATCTCTCTTTTACAGATACACGATGAGAAACATGCAACAACAACGACAATACATCATTAATCTCATTGCTTCCTTGACTTTCTGGAACATTCAACAATTAAATAATTTACAGTCTTCCATGAAACAATAGAGAGGGGAGCGGGGGCATCTCAGAGGCTGGAACTGTGGCGTCAATGAAACATTGTTGAATTCTGGAAGGAGCCCAACGTTGAAACAAAGGACAAGAGAATGAACTGCTGATGAATCAACCAGGAGAAGAATGTGCAATCAAGCTTCCCTGGAGAAACCATATTTACATCCAGTACATCTGCAAATGCTTCCTGGCTCACAGACCCATCAGACACTGAGAAAGACATACGGCAACTAGAGAGGATGGAGATACATGGTGAAAAGGATAATCCAACAGATGGGAGAGGGTAAAAGTTCTACAGAAGGTCAGAGCAAGAGGTGGACAAATGGAAGTAATCTTAAGGGGCTTCACAATAGTTGGATTCTATTTAGTTCTCTGAATGTTGTGACGATGACGACTTCTCTGAAGGGTGAGAGATTAGGATGAAAGACAGAATTTATAGGGCCGGTTCAAGAACCAAACAATGGACTGCTGCCAAGGTAAGTGGAGGAAGAGACATTGGAATGGCTTCAGATCTGTGCCGAGTTAGTTTCCTGTTCAGATGATGGCAAATAATCATGAAAGCGAGCTACCAGATGTAGCCAATTTCATCATCCTTGTCCTCTTCCTCATCTTCATCGTCTTCGATGGTTCCTCGAGGGTGGATTCTGCCCCGTCTTTTCTTCTGTTGGCTCCGTCCAACCTGCGATGGCTCCTCCTCCTGATCATCTAGGAGAAGAACTGCATCGCCGCTGCCGAAATCCCCTGATGTCTCATGGTCTTCATCTGGAACAAATAAAGGAATAGGAGAAAATATGCTTAAGGGACATCAAGCATTTCAAACTACTGCTTCCTTTTTGTTCTGCATAAACCGAAACCTATTCTAATTGATTCTTGTGTGCACTGCTGTTGTTCTAAATTTAATGCTTCTGAATGACATAGCAAATGATGTGAATTTTTTAAATTTGAACAGATAGATTCAGATATAGTAACTCAGTTTGAGTGACATTTTATACTACCACAAACCTTTGGTTTGATTTACTTCCTGACACTGGATTTCATGTGAATATTTGCTCTCCAGACCTCAAACCACTGTGGGTACATCCCACCAATCAAAGATTTAGGCTGGTATTCCAAGTAAGCCTAAATTATTAACATTTAGCCTCTTATTCAACTATGCATGAACCCTATCTCAGCCTGGCGCAGGGATGTAAATTACTGATGTAGTAGTTGGTCTGTGAATCACCTGCGTGACTCCTGTACGTTTCGCTCCTTTTTTGACAATAATCAGAGAAAGAAATGCACGAGAAGCCAAGCCTCCAACTCATTATTCCTTCATACATCACAGTGAAGACCTAGGGGGTTGCTTGTCAACTAACTCGCTTCAGTGGGGTCTATCTAATTGGCGATGACTGCTGGATCCAGCATAGTTACAACCTGTACAGATGCTATAATAACTCTGCTTCAAGTGTTTTTGTGAGCAGAATGCAGAGCAGCTTATGAGGCCTGTTCAAAATAGGGTATGGACACCTGGGTACAAATGTGTTCTGGTTGAGTGACACCTGCTGCATTAATATCAGCTTGATGTCCTTGTGCTTGAGCTTTTGAATGTTGAGCTTCGATGCTTGTTATACGCAGGGGGAATGGAGGATCTCTAAGCTGCTCCACCCTAAGGCCATTAAGGTAGAGTTAGATGAGCTTGTTAGACTAGAGACAAAGGAATGATGGTCTGTGTGAGTGTGTGTGTGTCACAGACAGACACCATATCAATATCGCAAGCTACAATCACAGACTCTATGCTAGAATGACATTTAGGTAATTTCAGTAAGCAGTAATCTGTGCCTCAGACTTTGCTGCTCCATTTATAGCTAGTATGGACTCCTTTTTGTTAATTACTGTTGTTGTCATTTGCTTGTTGACCCTTACCTTATATGTCCCCTTGCTGGTTTCAAAGACTTCCCCTTGATACGTCAAAGCACTTAACTATCTACATTTAGCAACGGTCCGCAGCAGGTTTTGATCATCCTCGATAGGTGTCCTTCAGTCTTTGCATTAAACTCTTTCTTTAGCTTTGATAAACATTCTCCTATATTTGCAAGATGAACGTGTTGAATTTCCTCAATCAGGTTATCAGATTGAGGTTACAGTAGCTTTTTACCTAAATTTAAAGTTTGTATGACTAATCCTTGAACTGTAAAAAGAAAAGTTGAGAGAACTCAGAATTTCATGCAACTTCGACTTTTTGACTGCGGTTCTCTAATTTCTCAGTTTTGAAGTTGAGTCGACTTGTTGACTGATCCAAATTCTCAGGTTCAAATCAGGTTAAATTGCTGGGCTCTCTTAATCTTCAGCTACTAAGTCAAGTTGTCTTGTTGACTTCTCTAATTTCTCAATTTTCAAATCGAGTCGACTTGTTAACTGCTTCAAATTTCTAACAACTAAGAAACTGAAAAAGTCACAAGTCAGCTTGACTTGAAAACTTAGAATAATGAGTAGCATTCTTCAATTGTTTGGTACATCATGTTTAAACCCTTTAGCTTCAGACCTTAGCTGGAGTGTCGACATTCTTTTAACTACCGTAACTCTTCAACTGTTTAAGCAATTAATGTAATTCCAGCAGATTTTGAAGAAAAGCAGTCTTGATTTGATAAGCAACACTGTACAGTTGTGGAGTGTTTATGCAATTGAAATAAACCAGCTGATTCTGTTGTGGAGAAAAGTGGCTTAGCGTCACTTTACATTAGTAATATGTAGCAAAAACGACGCAACACATAAAGTGGCTTTTTTCCACGTCATAATAAGCGGATTTATGTTGATTGTGTGACTAATCAAGGAGTTATGTCAAAGAGCGTGTGTTATTTTGATGTCCCTGGCGACAGCCCTGTTGTTAAAGGGTTAAAAAGAATCTGTGTAGTCTTTCAAGTGCACCAAAACAGAAATAATACAAATTTCTGGTTACGTATTTGGATCTAAACAGAGATAAATAGTGAGAAAAAACATAACTTATGAAAAACTCTAAAGGCATGAATTTTATTTAGTGCAGTCTTTGTGTTTTGTGCACTCTTACCGCATTTAGGGTTGCCCTGTTTTCTCGAGCCAGCGATTTCGTTGCCGTATTTGTCCACACACCAACACTGGCCGGTGCTGCTGTGACACTGTGTGGGTTTATAGTAACCCTCCTCAGTACAACGAGGAACGTAGGAACCTTAAGGCAAAGCCGGCATACAGGAAAAACCATGAAAATAGTTGGAAGAAATAAAAGGAAGCAAAAAAAAACATTTAGTGTAGGAGTCAAATAAAGGTTAAGAGCCTCAAATTGATAAAAATGGAACACATAATCTGATAAGTGCCCAGCAAAGGTTATGTCGACGTGTCCCAGAGTCTCAAACAAAGTTTTTGTGTATTCTGAGAAGCAGATCAATCAACTACTTCCGAGAAGGTTGTAGGAAAACAGCTATACATCCTGCTTAGGGGGAAGCAGTAAGTCTTAATAAGACGCACACAAAAACACCTATTATCTTTTACCTTCATTTGACCCAGTCTAAATTCATTTTTCAAACTGATTTGCAGTGAGGGGAACACTGCGCAGTCTGCTGGGTAGGGACAGGTGCTGTGCATTAAAATACATGAATGTGCTTTACAGTGTTGTTTTGAAGTGGATCATTCCCTTTTCCTTCTTTGACATAAATGAAAAAGACGCATTTTTTTCACTGCGGCTTCTGAGTGTTTTCTCCAAAGACCTCAAAAGATGTTAAATAGCCTGATAGCTGTTAGTTCTCCACACTGACCTACGAGGCTCTTTCTGTGACTCTGACTCTGGATCCTGCTCTTCTCACTTTGGCATGGCAATCCTGCAGCATGAAAAGATGCACAACATTTTTTAAACTTAGCAACAAAAGCTCATCATGAAGAAGACATTATCTTGACATTTTTTATCTGCTCACACAGGTCAACATTTTTTTTACATTCCTCCATTTATTCTCAACCATTCACTGGAGATTTGTATTTATTATTTACTTTTAAAAAAAAAAACTTCTTTCATTTTCCTTCAGCAACACAAACTTGTTTCTTTATTAGACTTTACTTGTACACCCACAACATTACAACCACAGTATGTTTACTTCGAAAACGGCAATCAATTGTTCTAAACCTCAAAGCACAGGTTCCTTGCATCAACTTGTCAGGTTTGTTTACAGCCCCAGTCCTTTAGTGTTTAAACCAATTAAAAATTGAAGCATTTAGAACTACCATCTAAAGTGAATTACAGCTTTTATTTCTTTATTCTTAGGAGTTGTGTCGTTTGCTGCGTGAGAAAATGAGTGCCCTGAAACAACCTAATTTGATGTATATGCAAATACTTTCAAAGTGCGAAGTAAACATTTAAAAAGGTGATAAAATGAACTAATTAATTTTGTTTCTATTTACTTTTCTGAAGCAAACACAACAGAAGGACCAGTGATTTTAGAAGGCTGCATTAAGCTGTGCTTATGCTTGAGGCATTGGTCATAATGTGCATAAACTGTACAAGAAACTCAGTAACTTGTGACTATGTGAATTAATAAAATGTTTTTAAAACTGAACTAAAAGATTTCTGTTAGGCATTTAAAACTTTTTCTTAAAAATTACAATTACATTTATGTTTTGAAATTCCTACAAACAGGAAGCTTTTAAGCAAACTAGCTTGGCTAAAAACACATTTGACCAGCTGTCAACAGATCTGCATTGGGAAGTGTGTTGAGTGTCGGTAGTGGTAATGTCCTGAAGGACATCTGGTGGTCTTCAGAATGTATTTTCTCCATTTGTGAACATTAAAACCATTATTTTATGTCAGCTGGCTGAGGGTGTGTTTTGTCTCCAGATGCAGCCGCCTGCTGTTCAGAAAATGTGTTAACATCTTTCATGATGCGCATTAATTCCTTTTTGGAACAGGGAAAAGTAGCTAAACCTAAAAAAATGCTTTTGGGAAATTCTGTCTTATAATATAATAATAAATCCATTTCAGTTACAAAATGTAAACAAATTTTCATACTGAAAAGCTGCAAAACTCTCACCACTCCTTTCATTCATCTGCTTCATTTATTTTTTTATTTTATTTTTTTTTGCTTATCCATCTCAATTCAAGGCCTGCCTCTGTCCCTCTGCTCCCCCACCTTCAGGCTTCTGGAAGCAGTAGCACCACTCGTTGTTAGACAGCTTGCCGTCCTTGAAGGAGTCACAGGAGTTGAAGAGAGGCTTCATGCACAGCTCGTACTTGTCCAAGTAGATGGCACTCAGCTCTGAATGGTCCAGCAGCAGGTCAAAGTTCATGTCAAGCTTGTTGAACATCCAGCCAAGTGAGTCCTTACAAATGGGCAGGATGCTGGTGTCAAAGTCTAAAGAGTCAAAAAAGAGTAAGAAGCAAAATGAGACGACGAAAAAATAAAATATATGAAGAACTAAGGGTTCTGAGTGGATGTGATGTGTTGTTACCTTTAGAGTTTAAATGTGATCATAGAGACTGACAAACAGTTTGTGCAGCTGTGCTTTATAAAACAACACATTGACTTCTCCTCTCTCCTAAGCTGGAATTTTCTCTCACAAAAAACGTGTGTCAGTTCTTGGCAAAACGATTTGTTGCTGAGAGGCCCACTCTGATTATTTGTTATTACGTATCTATTTGATGATATATCTATATGATCTATATGTATCTATATGATGATATAGTTTTTAGCCCAAGTCAAAACACTTGGCCCCTTTTTCCAACTGCATTGTTTTTGTCTGTTCCTGATTCACATAGATTTGAATAAAGAAATACACAGAAATGCCATTTTAAACTTACTTTTGTTTTTAAATAAATGCCTTTCATTATTACACTGAACAAAAATTTAACACAACACTTTTGTTATTGCTCCCATTTTTTATGGTATGAACTCAAAGATGTGAAACATTTTCCACATACACAAAATAACCAGTTCTCTGAAATATTGTTTACAAATCTGTCTAAATCTGTGATAGTGAGCACTTCTCCTTTGTCAAGACAATCCATTCCACCTCACAGGTGTGCCATATCAAGATGCTGATTACACAGCATGATTAGTGCACAGGTGTGCCTTAGACTGGCCACAAGAAAAGGCCACTCTGAAATCTTCAGTTGTATCACACAGCACAATGCCACAGATGTCGCAAGTTTTGAGGGAGTGTACAATTGGCATGCTGATAGCAGGAATGTCCAACAGAGCTGTTGCTAGGGAATTGAATGTCCATTTCTCCACCATAAGCCGTCTCCAAAGGTGTTTCCGAGAATTTGGCAGTACATCCAACCGGCCTCACAACCGCAGACCACGTGTAACCACACCAGCCCAAGACCTCCACATCCAGCATGTCCACCTCCAAGATCGTCTGAGACCAGCCACTCGGACAGCTGCTGAAACAATCGGTTTGCATAACCACAGAATTTCTGCACAAACTGTCAGAAACCGTCTCAGGGAAGCTCATCTGCATGCTCGTCGTCCTCATCGAGGTCTCGACCTCACTCCAGTTCGTCGTCGTAACTGACTTGAGTGGGCAAATGCTCACATGCGATGGTGTCTTGCACGTTAGAGAGGTGTTCTCTTCACGTATGAATCCCGGTTTACACTGTTCAGGGCAGATGGCAGACAGCGTGTGTGGCGTCGTGTGGGTGAGCGGTTTTCTGATGTCAATGTTGTGGATCGAGTAGCTAATGGTGGTGGTGGGGTTATGGTATGGGCAGGTATATGTTATGGGCGAAGAACACAGGTGCATTTCATTGATGGCATTTTGAATGCACAGAGATACCGTGACGAGATCCTGGGGCCCATTGTTGTGCCGTACATCCAACAACATCACCTCATGTTGCAGCATGATAATGCACGGGCCCATGTTGCAAGGATCTGTACACAATTCTTGGAAGCTGAAAACATCCCAGTTCTTGCATGGCCAGCATACTCACCGGACATGTCACCCATTGAGCATGTTTGAGATGCTCTGGATCGGCGTATACGACAGCGTGTTCCAGTTCCTGCCAATAACCAGCAACTTCGCACAGCCATTGAAGAAGAGTGGACCAACAGCCACAGGCCACAATAGACAACCTGATCAACTCTATGCGAAGGAGATGTGTCGCATGAGGCAAAAGGTGGTCACACCAGATACTGACTGGTTGTCTGAGTCCCCTGACCCCCTCAATAAAACAAAACTGAAGATTTCAGAGTGGCCTTTTCTTGTTTATATTTTTGGTCAGTGTAGAAAAATGCCATAGTAACATGTTAAAAACACCAAAAACACAATTTTCATTGGAGTGAGTCTTAAAGAGCAATAAAAAACTAAGACAATGCCCTGTCAGCTCAAAAACTTTCAATACAAAAAATATTATTTAATATTCTTAACACAATGCTAACAGCAACCTTTCTTACCCTAATCGCTTAAAAACCTCAAATCTCTTAAAAACCTTAAACTCTTTGAAAATACTTGTATACTTGTGTCTATTAGCAGGCAGAGTTGGTATTTAAAGCACACAAAGACACACAGGCAGACATTATCCAATGTGTTGTTGCTGGGAAACACTTACGTCCAGCGGTGGAGTCAAAACTATCAGATTTGAGATCTCTGTTGGCGTCGAGGTGGAGAACTCCAAACCAGTCCTTCAATCTTGCAGCCAGACTGTGCAGCTCAGCATCCGTGCAACCTGCACACAAACACAAGACAATAAGAAGATGATGCTTTTTTTTTTAGTGGATAAAACACAATTTTACATTTTGTTATATTTTACGTTTTTCTGTGCATCAATATATATATTTTTTGTAATCCAACGATTTTTCCTTGAGCAAACACAATACAGTCATACCACATGAGCAGATGTTATACCATCACACCTCCCATGGAGACCTCATCTAACAGCTGCATGGACAAACCTGTTTTCTTTTTCTGCTGCTGTTTTTTTGTCAGCCAAAAATGTAACACTTATTTAAGTTTCAATTAATACCTTATCTGTGAAACTGTCACAGACGTGATAAAAGCCTATTAAAACAAGTGGCTTATTGTTCTCAGGAGCAAATAGATGTTCTCCGAAGGCAAAAGTCATTTTCCTCTTTCTAAGCCTGCAAATCCACATCCTCTCATTTCAGCATGGAGCTCAGTGCAGAGGCAGGTTATTAACATTTCTCAAACATGCACAAAATTCACAACAAGAATTAGACAAAAGCGTGAGCACACTTTCTAGCCAATATTTTTTATGGGTGGGTTCTGGAAGAAAAATACTCATTAAGTTTATTTTTTCTTTTTTTTATCAGAACCTGAATTCTTTTACATGTGCCAAGACAGATGCCTACAAAGACACACATACAGACAATATTTCTAGTCTGGGATTCTGCACGGCACTTTCTATATAACAGCAGATGCCCAAGGCAACAAGAAAAGCAGCAGCAAAGGACACATAGCATTTATCTTGCTGGCTAGTTTTTTTGGCATTACCTCTGGAATGACATGGCAGGTTATGTTTGTGCGCACACATGTGTGTGCGTGTCATAATCCTTCAGGACCACATTGATAACATTTCACATTTCAGAGTGCTCTTCATTTCCAAGCTCTGGAGCAGAGAACAAGGGAGCAAAAAACGAACAGCTTAACATTATCTGTCTCCACCTCCAATATAAAACCACACCGAAGTCACTTAATGGTTTTGAGCAGAAACCTGCAGGGGAAAAAGTTCATTTTATTTTGCTGTACTTTCTACCAATATCCTTCATGGATAGTTTTCCCACTCTGACCTTTTCCTGGTTTGGTTGTTCATTTGTCATTTATTTTACATTTTTCACCCAAATGAAATAATAAAAAAAGAGTTGTATCACAAATTATTCATTTTAATCACAGTTTTCCCTCATAGAAAGTCCTTTTACTCCTTAACTCTGTAAAGCCCACTACATGAAAAATTGACAGAACATTTTTTATTAAAAATGTTTTTTAAACCGTCTGATAAATTAACAAGTGATACAATTTTTAAATAGTATCAATTATGATAAGTTGGGTGAATCGGTACATTTCTGCTCACAACAATGTCAGTTAAAGATGCAAAATATTGACATCAGGAAAAAAAACATTTTTTTTCCCGCTGTCACAAATTTGATCCATATATTTTTAACATGAAATGCATTATATAGATAAGTTATTCTCCAAATTTTGAATATTAGTTAAACTTTTCCCACCTGAAGTGTTTTTGGAATTTCATGGAAGCAGCCTTTTTGAAATGAGCAGGAAAAGTCCTTCTACTGCCCCTAGTGGAATGATAATGAACTACAGGGCAAAACACATGGACCAAGTTCAATCCAATGGTTTTTTAAAGAAAGCTTAGATCATGCTAATGAGATAGGTGTATCAAAAAAGCCTGTATGAAATATGATACGGATGGTTATATAGGATTAAGCATTACAACAGCTCACAACTCATTCTTAGGTTTTTCTGTTAGTAACAAGGCTTCTCACTAAATCATCCTCTATCTTTTACACATGCTTCAGATGGATATAACATCTATTCTTGTATTAAGTCTTTATAAAAATGGAATTCTAAGAAATGAAAATTTAAAACACACAGGAACAAAAGTAACATTTAAAAGCTTGGTGAAAGATGTATTTCATACATGCTTTGTGTGTTGTGGGCCTAAGTGTTAAAATATCAAATGCATATTCTTATTCTGACAATAAATTATTGTGCATATAACTTTTTTTTTCTAAATTGTTTGTAATTATTTCATGCACAGTCAAACTATAATAAAAACATTAAATGTGTAAAACATATCTGTATATGTTCTGTTATAATATTGCAGGTGACCTTTAGTTTTCACACTGCAAGGCGATGCACAAAGTGCAACTGTTGTGTGACATTTATCTCCATCTCACCATGGCAACCGTCACCAACTCTGGCACAACACTCAGCCTCTAGAGAAACAGGCAAAGAACAACTAAAGAATTAAGTACCTTTTTTATAGCAAACCCTGCAAAGTCTGTTCATTTTCACAGTGAAGGAAAAATGAGAAATAAAGAAAAAAAAAGTTCAAAGAGACTGAAAACTGAGAAAGCACTTTCTAGGTCAACTCTTCAGATCCAAGAACATTTTCTTGAGTCCTAAAATATTGAAACTGGTAAAACTAAAATTTCAATAATAGTTTGAGCTGTGAAGCAAACAAGCGTGAATGTTTGACTTGTATATTTTCCTTTGACTTTGTCAACAAAGTGTACAATGATTACTGGCAAACAAGCAAATCCAAACCAGAAAGATGTATCAACCCCCCATCAACCCTGACTTTATGACTGGAATTTACCTTCTTATTCTTCTTCCTTGCTTCTGACACATTTGATTGGTAAATACAACTTGGCAAATAAATAAAAAAAAAGCTTCCCAAGCCATTAGATTTTTAAATGTTGATGCTGAACCAAATTATCATGTGATGTCTGTGAAGAATACAGTTAAAGAACCGTGTAAGGCTGCACCCAGTGAACTGGTAGGTATCTTGGGCATGAAAGAGCACACATTTATGTTGTTATAATGCAGGAAAACGGGAAGAAGTATTAAATCAGAAAAGTGCACAAGCATCTAAAGTGATGCACCAACAGTACATACTAGATGGCAGAAGGATCATTTTAAATAACAGGTTTTTATATGAATGAACTGCTCATTTAGGTTTTATTGTTTGGTTGCCAGGTTTAAAAGAATGTTAACAGTTGAAAATGGATGAATTAGTTCTTTTTTTTCTTCTTTTCATTTATCTCCTTTTGGGGTCAAAGGGTTGCTGGAGCCTATCCCGACCACTTATGGGCAAAGGCAGGGGACATCCTGGACAGGTCGCCAGTCTGTCACAAATCACACCTATGGCCAATTTAGAGTAACCAATTAACCTATGACGCATGATTTTGGGCGGTGGGAGAGCATGCAAACTCCACACAGAAAGGTCCCCCATTGGTGTTCTTTTTCAGGTCCTCCAGCAGGGACTTGAACACGGAAGTAAACACGGATTTCACCGCTCATTGCCACGACCTTGGCCTTTTTTCCAGAGTGTTGTACACATCACTCTGATCCATCAGGTCGCTAAACTAAAATCTATTGCTGTGAATTTCCACAGCACTTTGGCCTGCTTTTCCCGCTACAAAGCATCGCAATCCGGCATCAACGTGGCACAGAGTTTTTGGTTTGGTACCCATTATAAGTAAAAAATTAAGTAGTGCATGTCTCATAATAACAAAACAAGCTGGTTTTCTCTAAGCTCTTGTAGTTGTTTTGTGCGATGTAGAGCTGTTCAAAGAGCCTGAGTGGGCTGTGATGCCAACTAGAGGTTGGGGGTTAAGTGAAAAAATAGAGTCAGACTCTTAAGGTCGCTCATAAATAAATAAATAAATATCGCCCTGACAGCATTTTATATCAGTACCAATATTGCCAAATGAATATCGCCACATATCACTGATATCGTTTTTTTCCTACTACTATTTTTTCCTCGTAGTATTAATAGTATTGAAACTGGTTGGTTGATTGGAGCCTCCTGCTGTTGGTTATAATGTAAACACAAGTTCTCTGTTTCCCAGAAGTGGATAATTCAGAGTCCAACATATGGTGTGTTATAATGAAAGAAGGGAAACAAAGCTGGAGAGAACCCTCACAGCATGTCTGCAGTGCATGCTGGAGACATTTGTGCTGCAGCACACAGTTCTCTGAGCAGAAGATGAGATATTTGTTTATCCACCAAAAAGGACGTAAAAAAGGAATCAGTTCACATGTCACAAACAGGTTTGAATTATAAATGACAGAGGAAAAAATTGTTATTTTTCAAAGTTCAATAGGTTGGATGAGGGGAGGTTTAAAAATGATAGAGGTAAAAAAATTTTTAATGAGCTCAAAACAAGTGAAGATAAAAAGATAATGAGAGCAGTAATTAACTTTGTTTGATTTCAGTCTAAAGAAAGCGAGCATATTTTATAAATATAATTTGAAAAGAATAAAACACAGCTTAGAAACGTAAGGTTTAATAAATATAAAATGTATAGTTTGCAGTAAAACCACAAATCAATTCAGGCAAGAAAACATGACATTAACAAAAACAACATACTGTATTGCATTAAATTCAGTTAACTCATTGGAGCCTATAAGGGTTGTATTATATGCACATGTATTTTTATGCATATGTATTCAACCAGTTTAGGGAGGATAAGAACAAGGGTCAGCTTTTAGTGCTCTGTGCTCATTGAAAAAGTAAGTCAGTGGAGACGTAGCGTCCACAGGATTGTCGCCATAATTTATCTGTAAAATGGTTTAACTATGCAACATTGTTTGAATTTTCTCATTACTTTATTTGACTCCATCTTTTAAACTGGTAAGTCACCATCGAATTCACATGTAATTAAATGAAAATGAAATGATTGGGGATTTTTAAACAGACGTCTCACTTTTATGTCTCGCCTGGAGCCAATTTCCAGAAAGACTAACATTTGTTTCAGAAAGTTGCCAACAACCATGTAGTGGTAAAGTGACCACTTCTTGTATTTAATTATTTTTTCAGTCTTTGGTTGAGAGGCTCACTGACTTGGTTCTCTAAAAAAGAGAAAACAACAGCTTTAAGCTACAGTAATATGAAAAACCACTACTTAAGGGTTAAATCTCAGTAATTATTATAAATACAATGCTCCATTTTTCTTTTTTAGATGGCAAAAACATTGACAAAATATCAAAAAATATTGGTATTCCACTCCATCTCTGTTGTGAAACTAAAATCGTCTTTGTTGTATTGGGGAACCAACTATCACCTCTTAGTCGGGAAGGTTTCATGGCTCCTGTTTGGAAATCTAAACTTTTTTACTTGTATTTTGTCATTGAACTTTAGCTTTAAACAATAAAGCATTGCCCATTAAATCCCAGAACCTCCTTGTGTGAAAGGTACAAGCTTGCTCTTTCAGGTCCTCTGACTTCCAACTGTTCCTGTGTCCTGTCCTTTCCCTGATGTCAATTGAAACTTGCAGCTGTAACAGTTTTATTAGTAACTGGTCTATAAACAAAGTTTGTGTTTCTTTAACTTATTCAAATTACAGTAATAAAACCTGGATCACACTTAAAAAAAAAACAACTCCCTGCAAAAAGGTTTAATATATATATATATATATATATATATATATATATATATATATATATATATATATATATATATATATATATATATATATATACATGTATATAGGAGTGTACTGTTGCACACCAGGCACTTTCTAATGCAGATACTGTATGTGTGCACGAGAAACAGTACAATTTTTCTTTTCTTTGTTTTTTTTGTCCCTTTAGGGGCTCCGTTTACCATCTAGAGCAGAAAGTAAACTAATTCTCTAAAGTGCTTTTAACTCAATAAAATCACATGGTCTTACTGTATGCAAGGTCTTAATATGAATAAATCCTCATCACTTTAAAACCACTTTGGTTTGTTTTATCATTTATACTTAACTCATCTAAATTCTAAAAAAACTGCACTAATTCAAACAAAAAAAAAGGCTGCTGTGATCACCTTGACAACTAGGACACATTTAAGAAATTTTAGAAAAAAAGCTAAAAGAAAAATGAAGGATTGAAAGACGGTTTTTAGGTTTGCAAAACGAGAAATGAGAGTCTAGAATGAGTATGTTTGGGATATGTAAAAAGACAAAAAGTTGGGTTTATTTGAAAAACACAGGCAGCTTCTTTTTACTAATTTCACAAAGTGAAAGCGGGATAGCTCATTACAGACAGATGAGTGGGTACAGATTTATTAGAGATAAACCAAAAGAGGGGTAACCTTTCAACTTAATTTTTATGCTTTATTCTCTGAACGTTTTTCACTCCTATTTTGTGAAAATTGCTGATTTTTATCTCAGCTGCATTAGAAGTGTGAGCAAAGGCCATGAGGTTGCAGCAAAATGTTCTCTGCTGAGGACTTCACTGTCACTAGAGTCATCGAAGTAACACACAGGATAAAGGAGGAGGAAGAAATGTCATTTAGGAGTTTCCAAGTTGTGGACTAAAACAAAACAGGGAGCATCTATGGAAATAGGAATACCGTATTTTTTTAAAATAACTGCAGCCTTTATGACTCCTTTTCAACTAATTTTCCAATCCTTAAAATCCACAGCCCATTAATGACAGCTGTTGCTTTTTTCAGTCCTGAGGCAGTTATTTCCCAAATCTTTTTTAGGTTTGTGAGTTAAGCTAAAGAGACAAATCAAAACCTATTTTATTCAGACTTTGCGCAGCTCCTACATGTCTCCAGAATGTGTCATTTCAACCCCATTGTTGTTGAGATAAATGAAATACATCTGCTGTTTTGCATTTACAAAAACCGGGTGTGATTTAGAGAAGTCCCATCATTCAAACTGTAACGGAGCAGTTCGGCATAAAGAAAAGTGCTGATTTCTGTGGACAAAGATGCATCTGCTTTACATTTACATTACGGGGAAAATGCCGCTGTTTTATTTTTTGTACTTTTATAATAAAAAGGTATTTTTTATAAACACAGCTAAATTTATCAATGTAATCATTTTTTTATACTTTAGTTAGCTTCAATGTGTCCCTGAAGCACATACTAATGTGCCAAAACCTTAAAAAGAAGAAAAAAAGTAGTTTTTATAATTAATCTCAAGATTTACTAAGGCTTTGTGGGCATCCTTCACTCTGGTAAACCCCCGGAGAAATCTCAGAAGAACTGGCATAAGCCAGGAGAGGATGGGAAATGTGGAGGCAGAAGAGAGGACAGCACAGTCTGTCCTCCTGGCTGCTCTCTGTAGAACGGGGAGACAATAAAAACGCCAAGAAAAATCTAATTTACTTAGTAGAATTATCTCATTCGGGCTGAACCAGCTCCTTTCGCCTTATCAATGTCTAGACAGAAATGATTTCTTTCAGACTACAAATATCACTAACCACACTTAGCTCCAATCACGATTATGTGCAGAGCCGCTCAGTGCCAGAGCCAGAGCTTTTTCTCAAGAAAGTGTTGGTGTTCAGTGTCACAGCAGTGCCGCTGCGGGGGAGATGACAAATCAAATGACATCAGCGCCTTCATGTCAGCATGCTACACTTTCTTGAAAGCAAGACAAACAGCTTTGATGGGTTTCTTTAGCTGTTATAATGATCTTCTTATAAGATTTCATGAGACCAACCTGCGACAGTGCCTCAAACAGCCATGTAACATGGTTAAATTAGCTGAAATCAGTTCATTCTTCAGGACAAAGCAATCACAGAAAAGCAGTTTCCTCTCATTTCTTTGCTCTGACGTTCAAATTTCAGTGGCAAGCACCCAACCGCGGCATGGAAGCCAGTGGCGGTGAATGGAAGCAGCTGAAAATCACATTATTTCCACATATTTAAATATATTTAACAGAACATTTCTAATATGAGAACAATAGAACATTGCAATGAAAATGAGATAGCAGCTCAACATTTCCTCAAACCTCACAGGTAAACAAGAAGCTGCAACACCTAGAGAATTAGAGTTTTCCCATGACTTCTGGCTATACTGACGCAAAAAAGGTTTAAAATTTCCAAAAGACAATTTTCTATCAAGCAAAACACATGCAATGGAACCAGCAATTATGTTAACACAAACGCAGATGATTAAGTTGCAACAATAACAAAACAATATAGTTTTGCTGTTAAGCTTGAGTGTGTAGAAGAGTCTAGATGAAAAACTATGATTGTAATTATTCTTTTTACATTTTTATCGTTTATAAAGACTGGTTTTGTTTCAGTTCCTCATGAAGAATTCACTAAAGAAATTAGTAAATAAAACAAACAAAAAGCTGATAAATAAAATCATCCTTTAATTTGTACACCTGCTTCATATTCAAGGACTCGAATAAATCTATTGTGGCAGAAAACAGCAGTTCAACTGTATGCTCTGGCAGGTGAATTTCAACAAGAATATCATTGTTCTTAAGTTATTATTCATCTGGTTATTACTTTGAGGGTAACAAAGAGGCGATTCAACTGTAAAAAATTTCATCGCTCTGCACAGTAATACATTCTCAAACAATGCTGTGTTGAACCATGGTGCCAGTATATTACTGCCGGTTGCCAGGGCGTCTACAAGGTTTTTTTGAATCCATCATAAAGATGTTATCTTCAAAAATATTAGAAAAAAAAACAAAAAAAGTATTTCACATCAGAATTGATAATTCATTATTGTGTCTTTGTAGGAAATTGTCTTATCACAGCAATTTTGTGAACACAAATGAATATATACATTTTTTTTAAATTATCTTTCTAGGGATTGAATCTTTAGCACAACAAATCAGAAAACCTGCAACAATTGTGCCAACCACTTCAACAATGTTTAGTGAACTGCACATGCAAGTCCAAGATATTTGCAACTGCAGTATAAAAGCCTATATTAAAGTTGAAGCGCTCTCTAACAATTAGCAAAGAAATATTATTCTGTTACCATAGGTATATGATATTACGCATATTCAGTTTTTACCTCCTTCTACCATTTCTATCTGTTTATTAGTATGCTTTATGGATAAAATGAGAAATCAGGCAGGAGATTGACAAACCTTCATTTCTTTCTGTGTATTCTATGAATACAAGCAGTTTTTATGTTTATATAAATGCTGGTTTTAGGAGTGTACTGAAAAACACATAAGCTATGAAAAGGCAAGGTAAGAAATCAGAACTAAAAGCAGACAATGTTTTCTTGCCTTTCCCACTCACAAAAATAAGCTTTCAGTATACTAAAGAAACAACTATAGATTATTCTGAACAAAGACCACGATTCGTTTGACAGAAGTCAAGCTGGTGAAACACTTCTCTAACAAAACATCCCTCCATTTTCTCGCCATCAGTTGGGCTCAAACTAATGGAGTAGAGGCTACGATAAAAAAAGCTCTCATTAATTAGTGGACACTTAGTCTTTGTATTAAATCCAGCCTATTATCCCCTATTATCAGAGAGGAGGCGGACAGACAGGTAGGCAAGATACTTATTAGACTGTGCAACTTTGTTACTAATGCTAGGGTTCTTTTCTAATAGGTCAAAATTTAGAAATTATCAAACTTTTCCAAATGTATATAATTAGATGGAAAATATACACGTTTTATAATATTTAATTAATTATTATGCTGCGTTCACATCAGGCTCAGAATCGGGTGTTCAAGTCACCACTTTCAATAAAAAGTCGATGTAAGCTAATATGCACCTTTTGGACTTCTGCTTTCAAAACTCCCACTACGCTAGTTTTTTAGTCTGTTCTCGGGCTCTACAAACAAAACGCACAGCATTAGAGAGTCAACATTTAAACCAGTTGAACTTTGACCAATCAGGGACTCTGGTTTGGTAGTGACATATGGTTAGTGCCCTTTTCAAACCATTTGAAAATTGATCATGAAGGAGAAATGTATGATTACAGTTTGTCCCCAGTATGAATTATATGACACCAAGTCTTTTGTATATTGGAACAGAGCTGTGAAAGAAAATGCCTGGACTAAGATTCACAAGATTTGCACCAGTTTGACATTTCACACCAAGGCTCTTCCAACTGTGAGTACAAAAGTTAGTACTTGTGTGAACGTCATGTTAAAAATGGGTACAAAACCCCAGTTCCTTTTTTGAACCCGCCACACATGCCCAGTGTGTAGGTATCTATCATTTTTTTCAGTACAACAGATATCTGTACTGTCGCTCTCCTATAAGCAGATATGCTGTTTCTCTCTTAATATGAGAAACAATAGCAATGTTGAGACTTATTATAGCAGAGAAAAAGGACACATATTTAACCGGCAATAGCTATCAGTAAACACCTTTCTTTGAGCATCCACACTGAGTTAGACTTGTCATGTGAAACTCATTGGAGTTTTGTCGTACCATTCACATCTGAACACTGAAGACTTTAGAGGTAAATTGAAAGCCAAATGCTGGAACACACTTTTGATATGAAGTTTAGATGAACAGCAATCAGAAAGTCAAAGCACACCCCCGCCTACCCACTCTCCATTATGTGAAAGAGGAAACCTGCAACAATGGCAATCTATCCTTTTCTGTGCAGCTTTCGCTTAAATTTCGTTTCTCCACCAGAATCTTTCCATCCATCTGCGGAAATCCTATTTTCATGACAAACAATGAGACGCACACACGCGTGCTCCATCATTGATCCTTGCAGCTGTCACAGAAAGGGGAGCAACAAAGGGGACGCAATGAGAGGAAAATAACACAACTAAAGGGGGTGGTGATAGGAACTGAATGAGAGAAAAGCGAAAAATTATCAGATCATTCAAGGGATTACTGGTAAAAAGAATTTTAGTATGTTCAAGAGGTGAGCCAGTGTAGCGCCTTTCTAAACCTAAAAATGACTTCTGATAATCTCAGTCACTCATTCCCTTGTCTGTGCGCTTGCATTCAACCTCAGCTATAAAGAAGTGCAAAAAATCCTCATAGACTTAACAGCACAATGGAGTAAAAAGACAAACACTAAGAAAGTTGAAATGACATCCGAAAAAAAAATAGTTGGGTACTCACTTGTCTTCTCGGTATCAGGAGGGGATTTGATGTTCTCGTAATGAGGCAAGCAGGGGCACAGTCCCTTACATTTCACTGAAACTGCTTTCCCTGACATGCAGCCATGAAAGTCCAGCTTACACTGCAAGACAAAGGCATACATGTTCAAAAGGAATCATACTGGAATCGAAAGACGTTTTGTTGCACAAAGAACCAACCTGGAACAAATAAAGTGTAACACATTTTAATTATTAAAACATTTAATCCTCCAAAGAATTAGCAGAAAATACTAATTTTCTGGAATTAATATGTTTTTTAAACCCTTTAATGAAATCCACAAAAGAATTTGCAATATCCCTTTCATGAGATACAGATAGCATCAAGTGTGAAACATTTGGTAAGTTTTTGCTAACATCTCCTGATTTTCCCCGTTTTATTTTGAAGGACCCAGTCAGTTGACAAAGTTAAAAATGGTCAGGTAAAAAAAATTAATAAATAATAAATAATTTCTTTTTAAAACTTCCTAAACAATAAAACCATTTTTATAAACAGCTTGGACCACTATAAACACTATTAAATACAACAACTGTGTATCCAATAGGTCCAATTGCAATTACATTTACAAACTAGTTAGGCTATTTAATGGCTCCGTTGTCTATAACCTTTGATTAAGCAAATTTATCAATGATATTTAACACACATAACCCTTTTGTGATCATACGAAAACAATTCCAGGTAGAATAGCTGAACAAATTTAGCTTCCAAGCAATTTAAAAGGTCAAAACTGCACAGCATTTCATTAAAAACTCTAATTTCAAGTGATGAACATGAAATCATGACATTAGTGCAGCATTCTTCACCCATTTATTAATCAGTAAAAAAAGGAAAAGGGGAAAAAACATTATTTTAATTATTTTTCAGATGTTTTATTTTTTATTTTATTTAAGGCACATATATAGCAGGCAACATCAAATAACACTGACAGAATGTCAGCCGACTTTGTCAACTTAACTTAACTTAATTCTTGTGTTAAGGCAACAAAAACGTTTAAAAAAATGATATCGCTTACTTGATTAAAAACTGTAACAAGACTAAATAACTGCATGCACAAGACAGGCATGTTGACACAACCTCAGTCATCTAATGATATTTTGATATTCTGCAGTAGAGAAGAATACAATTCAAGTTAATAAAAAAGAGGGGTGTGTTGCAAGAATACAATCTAGATGGAATTTAACAACATTCATTGGATTTGAAGCAGGTAAAGGGGTTAGAAATTATTTGGACAACTTACAAAAAATGTTATTATACTAGACTTTCCAAGAGGAATATTAAAAACGGAAATATGTAAATTCTGTTTGCGAGATAATACGGCTCGTAGAAGCATGAACATTGCTGCACTTATCACACTTCGGACAGCCTTATTCTGCAGGCACCGTCACTTCTCACGTTGTATTTCAAATCAATCATTTCCTCCCTGCCACCTTTATGATAGTGCTGCTAATGTTTCTTAATGAAATTTGTTGACTAAGGAGCAGAGCTTTCTCCCATTCTTAGTGTTCTGAATTAGCTGTCTGGGAAGGCCGACCGAGAGGCAGAATGGAAAATAGATGACCTCTCTGAGTCACTGTCAGCACAAGGAGAAGCTCCATGAATCTTTATGTTTGTCTTTCTCCTGGGGTTAATGTGGTTTTGATGAAACAGTATTTTAACACCTGACATGGTCGAATAAAAAAAGAAGAAAGAAGAGGAAAAAAAGATGAATTACGTGAGGCAAATTAATGGATTTTAGCCTCTCAGGAGATAGGAGCACTGTCCTCTTAATAGGAAACTGCCAACGTGTGAGTGCGTCGTTATGAGGAGGGAGGCATGTAAGGCAGTAATGAAATATGAATAAACTCAGAATCGCCAGATCACTGGGGAGCAGATTTGAAGTTGGACCACAGGGACCCATCATTCCCCCAACTAACTCAACTCCTTCAAGTAAATGATCACAGAGAGCAGAGGGAGTTCCTGCCTCTTTCGTTCCTCTTCTTGTTCCTTCTCAGCACAATCCAAGCTCGTGCAAAGCAAGTCGTTAAAAAGAACAACTTCTTCAACCTGAATCCATCTCCAGTCTTGTCAGTTTTGGGCTGAGAAATGTCATGGAGGAAAACAAAAGTAATGAGGAAAGTCTAAAGATTGGGGAAAAAAGTAAAAACCTGAACTCTTGCTGCTAACAAGCACGATTCACTATCCCTTTAAAGTCCCACTCTGATGAAAATGGTATTTTTGGTGTTTAGACGTGTTCTTGTGGCATTTTTCTCATAATTGAGGACATGTATAAAGAAAATTAAGCTTTAAATCACATCCCTAAGTATTTGTTTATTTAAATCCCTGTTAATCAGGAACAGATAAAAAAAATATATTGCTGAAAAAAGCTTGTATTTGTGACGTTGAAGCTACAATCGGCAGGCCACAAGCTCCCTGCTCCGCTCCATTCTGATACATCCACTTGCAGACAAATAGATCGATGTACGTCTTTGTTTTCCTCGTCCGAGCTGGCATCGGGCTCTAAACTGTATGACTATCTGTCCTCAGCCGTCGTCATAATTAAAGATAAGAACACTTTACAGTTGTGATGTATGAGAGACAAGTGTGTTAGAAACTGCTTTAATAATAAGTTTAGTATTTGAATAATTGATAGAGGCTTGCCAAAAGTAATTAAACTACTCATAACTGACCAAAGTAATGGTGTTAATATGTAATGCTGTTCCTCCTTGTAGTTTGCTAAACAAATATCACTCTGTAGTTATGAGTCACAATTTTTCTTACGAAAAAAGAAAAGTCATCTCACATTACCACGACTGTAATAATTTGATTTTAAAACCAACAGTTGTCTTCAGTGATCCAAATGAAATCCCTTTAATTGTTGCTGAAGAGGATGAGGACCAACATCTCTACTTTCTTTTTTGGGAGGTTTGTCATTACAATAAACATGTTTAATTCCTGCTGAGCTGAAAGACATGGGTAATGTTTGGATGTTTGACAGAAGAGGGAAAAACAATCATTTGATGCACCACTGGTTGCCTAAGACAAAATTACACCTTTAATTGGTGCCTGAGATTGCAATTCTAGGAATTCTGAATCCAACTGATTAAAATACAACACCACAAACTCAACACATTTTTTCCCCTTTGGTAGCAAAATATGAAGTCAAAATGATGCACACTAATTTTGATTTATTTTTAGTCTTAACTTAGACTACCTGTTTAATTTCATCTTGATCATTCACAAAGGTTTTTGTCATAAAGAAAGTGTTTATTTGTGTGAGGTTGAAATCAATGCAATGATAACATTTCACATCAGAAAAGTGCCAGGAGACGACTGCAGGAATTGACGGTTTTAATTTTAAAAGACCAAAGATAAAAGTCAAAACAATATATTAAAAATCGGACCTTTGAGGAGTAAGTGTGTCCATCGGAGCCACAAACAGGCGATGTCTTCAAGGCTGAACAAAGCCTACATTTCCCATGAGCCCCGGCTTCAGGTCGATGTTTGGGATTTACGCTGCCTTTTCTGGCTTTCACACTGGGACAAATAGAGAAAAGGAAAAACTGCATGACTAAGGATGTCAAAGCTCTTACCTTTTTTTACAAAAACAATGGCGCCTAAACAAATAAAAATAGAGTAATGCACTGCCAAAGGCCAAAAACTGTACAGCATATCTGGTCAATTGCACAATCTATTTATGCATGCAGGGATAAATGCTGTAATGGCTTTACAGACATTAAAAGTACCTAAACTAGGAGAATAACCTTCTGAGCCGAGCAGAAAGTGTTATTGGAGGAGATGAGGCTGAGATGAAGCAGATTCTGATTGGTCTGAGGAGGCCTCTTCAATAACCACTGTAATTATGTTTGATCCAAATCTTGTTGCAATTTTCTGTCTAAGTGCTCTCGCTGAACACCCTGCTGCCTCCTGATCCATCAAGCAGGCGCGATAGAACTCGAGCCAAACAGACTCTTCACAGAGAAATGAATGTCAGGACAAAAAAATTATGGAAAGTGAACAGTAAAGCGAACAGGTGGGGATGTCACGGCAACTTGTCTTTTTACTGAATTCTCGACAAATTGAGGAAAATTGCTGGATGAGATGCGACAGGGATGTCACTGGAAAGCAGAACTTTAACAAAAAATAAAGTAAGACTTTTTATACAACATCAATAAAAAAGTTTATAAGGGGTACTTTCATTGCTACATTTAGGGAAATTATATAAAAAAAGAGACTAGCTCATGTTATCCAAACAAATCATAGTATGATTGTCTGTAAACATTAAAACGTATGAAATTGAGAGGTGGACGACCAAATTCACCAACAAATAATCTTTTTTAAATTCTTTGTAGGTGTAATTTGATGAAGATCACTTTCATCACAGCTGTTATAAATCCCCTTAAGTATTTTTATTACAATCCAAAAATATGCAGCGTAAAGAAAGACTGCTATTTAAGTTTTAGAAAACTTTAAATGGCTTAAGACCTGAACTTCAAACCTCTCAACTTCTTATGACCTGAGCTAATCTTTTAGCTAACCATCTAAACAAGGCTCTAGTTAAGAAGAATTAACTACTGTTTTAATATAACCTAAAATGTGATGTTTAAACATATGGATACAATGACCAAAGAGGTTAAAACTGACAATTATCAAAAAGCAGCAACCCCCCCATAATTATAAACATGCAATTATGAATTGAAACAAAAACATATAAACTTGGAATTCTCATATTTTTGAAGAAAATTCCCAAAATAATGCAAAAATATTTAGACCCAATTGGGTAAATATTAAATGTTAAAAATGATTCAATCAGTGGATCAAAAAAAAATAATTAAAAAGTAACAAAACATTAGCATTTGAAGATTCAAACTCTCCAAAGTCATATGATGTGAGTTACTAGCCTCCAATCAAAATGAAAGGAATCATTTTTGGGCAAAATGGACATTCTTGTTCACTGTATTTATGAAATTGTATTCATGTATTTCTTTATTTTTTTGGCTTTCTCCAGTTCATTTTTGACCTGTATTGAATAAATAAAACAATGTTTTACTGGATTACGTGTTTAAGGGGTGGATTTCAAAATGCTAAAAAAAAATACATGAGGCCATACATAAGGTCAAATAATTTTAGCTTGTAAAGAAATACTGAAGAGTCTGATGAAGACACTTGGATGAGTGCTGAAAGAAGAGAAAACAATAAGATGCCAAAACTCAACTTCAAGACATCATCACCTGGATGAATGAGAATCTTCATTGACACACAGAAAGCATCTTTTTTTTGTGCCTACAGGTTTGGAATCTAAGCGTGAATTTGACAAGTGATATCTGACATGTAAAGCAGTGCATGTATGATGAACACCTCTAGGAAACACAGAAAAATGTTGACAGATAATCAATAAAAATATTCACCTCATATTTCTCTGCTGTGTGTCAGCACCTAGAAAAAATTCTGTGTTTTCTCATCTAGAAGGAATTTGATTGAATAGAATCTTAATTTAAAATAACAAGGAAAACCCCACTAAAGAGCCTTCAGTTGTACCCTGCTGTAAACACGGATCCTTCAAGTAGTTGAAAAACTGATATGAAGACTGCAATCCAGAGTGAGCTGCAGCGTACAGCCTAGCAACAAGAAGTCAAATTACAACAATCAAGTCAGTCATGATGTTAAAAAAATGAAGAAATGTAGCCTCAGTGGAGTGAAGCTATTGGGGAAAATGCAAATTCCATGTGAATGATTGGACATTTTAAGCTATACATAGAACTTGTAATTAATGCAACTGAAAGCAAAGGATTAAATCTACAGTTTTTGATGGGTAATGGTTTAAAGAAATCAAGTAAACCTCAGGCATAGATTAGTGAGGGAAAATGGAAAAAGAAAAAGAATTAACTGAAAAAGAAAACTTAAAAGTTGACAGACAAAAGCAATTTGTCTAGTAACAAAGGCAAATAGCTTAATTAAATTTAATTAGCTCGGGAAATAAGTATGTGTGAATTTTAACTAATAAAGTGCAAACAAAAGACCAACTGCTTTGCTAAACCTAAACTAAAACATTTAAGTGGTATTTGTATTTTTTAAAGCCAAATTAAGTCTTGTTTTTCCTTGTTTATTACAAATTAGACATACAGTGTTAATGATCTAAAAATATATTGGATTTTATTATATATAAATTTATTAGCATGCAAAAAGAGAATTTTTTTTTTCACTTGCCAATAAGCAACTTGTACTAAGCAACTTAAAATTCACTGATTATATTTATAAACATTACATTTCATTGGCTCCTACCTGTGGCCAGGTTGTTTTTGATTGATGCAAATGGCAGTCTGAAAGTCATGGCTCACGCACACCTTGTGAGGAGGACAGTGAAGCCTCAGGCATGGGTCCTTGGTTGTATCTGGCCCTGAAGCGAGAAAACAGGCAAAAAATTGTAACTTTTAAAGTGCAAAAATAAAAGAGTACTAACACGCAGGGCAGGAAATGTCAGCACAGCAGTGCCGAGGTTGATGCAGTGAAAAATCACGCTGTTCTGTTATTTTTACAGATGGCAGACTCCCACCTTCTAATAGCTGAAGCCGGCAAAAAGCAATCGCTTAGAGTGAAAGACTGAAAAGTAAACATGCATGAAGTAAACTGTGAGATCTGTAAGTTAAATAATAAGAACTACTCTCTCCAAGCATCAACAGCATTTTCTAATAAATTAAAGGATCATAGCAAGGTCAGTTACTCAAAAAAGTGTCCTCTACTGGAGGCTAAAAGCGCAACCCCACCTGCATTTGACTGACTCTAAATGTGGCTAAAGTGGCAGCGAACAAAGGCAAAAACAACAAAAAAAGAGCAACTGGCCATTTAAGCAGAAATTGAGTATGCATTTTAAGAGTCAAGTTGTGGATTTACAGATTTTGTCACTTTTGTTTTCGATAATAAATGCCAATTAAAAGAAGATTATTAGTATCAGTATTTAACAAAGGCGACTAAAAACACAAGGATATGGCATAAGTAGTAATTACCAGAGTCCAACAAGCAATCCAACCGCCTACAAATAACAATAATTGTGGTCTCTTTGTGTAAAAAAAGGAACCTTTAACCAAACTGTGAGTGATTAATATCCAGCACTACCTTAAGCGTTAATTCTAAACAGTTTCTGTAATGCCTGAGATTATGTGAACATTTTAGGGAGATTCAGTAAAAAAAAGACAAAAAAACACCAGTATGTTTATTTGTTTATCTGTAGAATTAGAGGAATTTTTATAATATACAGCTTTCAAAAAGAAATATACTCTTTAAGTTTCTGGGAACTTAATTCTTTGCATTTACCACCTAAAGTGCTACAAATACTACAACAGTTATTACTTTTTGTTATCACTTCTACTATGACTGATCCTGTACAACTACCAAAGTTTCTACTACAGCTACTGCAACTGAAACTACCAGTGTTGCTGCTACTATTCCTGGCACTACTGCAACAACTAGTATTCCAATTGTACCCCCACCACTACGATTACTATTATTACCACTGCTGTGTTGTTACCCTTACTGCTACTCCAAGACTGATGCTACTACTAAAGCCACCACTGCAATTACAACTTATAATATAAGCTAATAATAATAATTATGGTCTCAGATGCCTGATGCTCCCTGGCATGTCATTGTCCACGATCACCACTAAGAAGATTAGAGGGCAAAGTTAGTTTTAAATCAAATGTAAAGATCAAGCCTTTAGTAAAATATTTTTAAATGTAGAGGAAATTTAAACAGAGAACATATTTCTTAAATTAAAACCTTAATGATCTAAAATTAATTAGAATAACATCATTTAACATTAGTGGCCTAATGGTTTTTGTTTAAGTCACAGAGGACATCTAATGTGGAAAAGCATCTCGCTTTCATCTCCCACAACTTGGGAGGCGACTTTTTTTCCTGATGTTAATTCCACAGGGAAACCTCAGCAATCAGCAGAAAGATGACATAAAAACTGTAGACATTATACAACTAGAGCTGACAGACAATAGGGAAAATCTTTCTAAATCTTTCAAGAAGATGAACCAACCTAACAATAAAACTGTAAAGCTTAGAAAGCCTGCAGGCTAAAAATTCCTAGTTCACTGACATACACATTTCCTCTTTACTCTGCATGATAGACACACAAAGAAAGGCAGAGAGAAAAACACATTTGTATGTCAACCTTCCATCATTTCCCAAAAGCAGAAAAAGGGGAAATGTCTGTTGTGCATGCCTTATACTGCATGATGATTCGAACCCATCGTTACCTTCATCTTTCAGCAATGAAGTAAAGCATGTTTTTTTTCCATCGCTGAGAAAAGGGATCATGGATTTGAAGAAATGACAAATGAAGGGGAAAGGAAGAAAGTTATAGTAGATGGACGGAGGAAAAAACAGATCTTATCTGGTTAAAGGAGTTTGAGATGCCTGAGTGACCTCTACTCTTAAACGGATACATTGTGCAATTAAAAATACTCTCAAAAGTACCTTTCCATTGAATCGGTTAAATGTTTTGAGGAAATAGAAACAATTAGAGTTAATGTAAAGTTGCTTAGATAAAGTAGGGCGTGTAAACAAGAGTAGAAGTGGATGACTAAAAAATAGAGAAAAAGATGAAGAGAACAAAAGATTCAAAACACATGGAAAAAGAATGGATGTAGACGCTGGGAGTAAAACAGAGGATTTTGAAGCAAGAAAAAAAGATGTACAATTTAAAACAACAATGAAGAGGGAATTAAGGAGGCTAAGATAAGAAGCAAGTGAGAGATATGGCCAAGAGAGAATTTATCCATCTATTTAGAGCTTGAGTGAGCAGCACTGCGCTGGTTAAACCAGCCAATCAATTGTAATGCAGAAGGACTGCAGCACATGCTTGCCACCTCTTTTTTCACTTTCCTCAATGACCGAGCCATCTGCTTTATTCCCCACTTTCCACTACTGCTATATTTATTGGCCTAAAATATTGATTTGACATAAAGTACACTATCATCTGCAAAAACGTTAACCAAATTAAAATAGTAGTTATGTAACTGTGTTTTCCATGAAATCAATAGTTTTTCTGTTGAAAAAGTCTCAAAGTTGCACACGTGAAAACATGGAATGTGCAGAATATGCCAAAACGTGCAAAAATTATACAAAGCTACTTTTTTCTTCAGATGCCAAGAAGCAGCTTTTATGAGCAAAAATGTTACGTTTCTCACCCATTTGTTTTGAATCTGGTTGGCTTGCCGTTACAGCATTTGACTCATTCCTCAAAGGGAGAGGTGAACAGTAACTGCAGCCTTGTTCGAGACCCAGTTGGTGATGTAAACCCCTATATTTGTACACTAAAGCCAAAATCTTTATCTTCAGGTACACACTTTCATGTTTTTTATTAGTAGATAAAGCTTCTTTCAGCTAACTACAATTACAAATTAATATTCTATTCTATTCTATTCTTAGTCAATATCAGAGTCAGATCCTGAGATCTAGAGCTGACACTGCTTTTCGGACTGGGGAGATAATATACGCCACATCTCTATAAGGTACAAAAGTCAACATAAAGATCAGACCTTCAGCCTCTGTCAGCATGTAAAGAGCATTCTGTGAACACATTTTTCATGTGCAGAAGACACCATTTCTGTCAAGTTGGTTATCATTTTTCAGATGACAGTGCTTGAAGATGAAGAATATCATGTATGTTCTTTAACTGTAAAAGCAGACAAACGCGCATGAAAAGGGTTATGGGATTTCACAAGAACCTTACTCTTTAAGAAATTATATCAACTCTAATCTGACCTATTTCTGGCATAACTATACTCACTAAGCAGGGCATTTTAGCTCCAATATACTAGTGTCAACTTAATTTTGTTTTATCTAAGACAAAAATATGAAAATAAGCAAAGCCTTAGCTTGTCTCTGGAAAACAAGTCAGGATGCAAAGAGAAACATCTTTTGCCAGAGTTTCTGTTTTGGACTGTTAGAATTCAAACAGACTTTCTGTTGTTAAATCTTTTTTCTACATCGTTCACTTCCAAGCGTGACCATTGTCACAGGAAAAGAAACACCACTGGGGATTTTCTGTCAGACATAAACATACAAAAGGTTATCTGCTTTAAAACTGAAATGCACAGTTTGGACTTTTTATTTTTTTCGACATGGTCAAAGTCATTATTCACACAGCTTTGCTAGTCATTGTCCTTGGGCATAGAGATGCCTGATGCTCCCTGGCAAGCAGAACTGTAAGACTAAGGCAGATGGAGGAGTTGTCAGAGCCTTAGTTGAGAACATCAAAGGCACCAAATTTTTTAACAAACAAGCCCCAACATCCTCCAACAGAATGCAAGCTAGACCATATATGTCTAATAATCTAGCCTAATGTAAACTGCTTTGGGTTTAAACAGCTGTATTTGAATTGACCTGTATGATGTGCATATTTAAATATACTGGACATGTGTACATGGGGTGCATTCGGAGGATTGTGTGACATTTTTAGCTGTATAAACTGTTCTCCCAAACCATTTAATTAAAAGAATCTCACAATGTGAATCAATAGATTGCTAAGTATCCAACCACTTTAGTTATAGCATTTGCTAAATAAAAGAAGCTGAAGATTTTAACAAAAGTTCTGACATCAATCTTTTATGTTGGAATAATGAAAAATGTTCCTCACCCATCCCCCCCAAAAAAGTCAAAGTTTTAATGAGCAGAAAAAAAACAACAAGGGCTTCTAATGTTATAGCTGTATGGTCATTCATGACAAAATTGGTTTTAGATTGTGACATTGCCGTGTTATTGCAGAACAATGGCCGTAGACCCGACCTGTTCCAAAAAAAGTGCTAGTCCTCTGTTCTTGCTTTGTGCTGCTGTAAGTCACAGAAGGGCTGGAGCCTGGCTGTCACTAGGGAATCTGTAGGGTAAAACCTGGACAGATTGCATGTCCATCGCAGAAGGAGTAAATGTTGCACGCTCACATTCCCTCTCACTGGCAGTTCAGAATTATCAGCTAGTTTCTTATTCATGCTCTTTTGGGCAGTTCAACCCGTATCTGCAGGGTAAGTAAATGCAAACTCTTGACTGAAAGGTCAAACTGAAGATTTAGACCAAAAACCTTTTTGTTGGCCTGTGGTTAGGATTAGAAAAATGTGAAAAGGAAAAATAAAAAGATAGGGGTTCTGGTTATCTGCACAGGTGCCAGATTTGAAAAGGCTAAAAGTCCCCTTAACATTGTTTTATTGCCTGTTCTGTGACCCTTTGTAGCATATGATCTGCACTCTTTATTGTTAGATTAAGGTAACTATCTCTACTACTATGGCTATGTCAGAATTCCTTCACTACTCACTACATAGAAATTACCCAGAAGTCACAGCGAAAAAACTGTGTGCATTGATGCTCACTAGATTGGCAAATTTAGACCAGAATGCATGATGTTTGAACAATTTTTGCAAATAAAATGTATATACATTTATTTTTCTAATGAACCATCAAAATTTTTACAGAAGACAGTGGACTTATAAATGATTGTTGCAAAACGCTCATATCAGTTAGATTTTCACTTCCTGAAATCGATGACATCATTTTCCCTGTTTAAAAAAAAAGTAGTTAGCCTGGTGTTAGCATTGCTTTTAAAATCCAGGGCACTACATAGTGCCACACTTTATAGTTTTTTTAGCAGTTAGTGACACGGCATTCAAGTTTGTACACAGAAGAACAAAAAAGTGTTTAGGTAACTGGAAACTTTTATGCCTTTGATTAATTTGCAAAAAGAGTCTTAATCTTGATCCTGCAAATAAAAGAAAACATTTTTGTGTCATTGTTGTTCCATTTAGTATTGTTTCATATGCATTTTCCAGGGCTTGCTTCATTTTGTTTAATATTCTGTAAAAAAAAACAAAATAAAAAAAACATGTCAGTATCAAAAGGTTGATGCGCACAGTGCATTCAGAAAAGCCTCTGATACTTACTATAATGTTAATATTATAATGCTAATACTAGTATTAATATTAGTAATAATAGTATTAACTACAACTTAATATTTGTAGTAACTATGAACAATGATTTAATAAAAAATAATGGTTTAACTCAGGGGAAACAATAAAGCAGAGATAGTTTTGTGTAGCCTCTTATGTCCAGCCTCGTCCTTCCTAAAATAAAAGGCAAAATTGACTGTAAACTGCTGCTGTAAAGGGTGGAGGACAAAACACTCGTATTGTGTCCTCTAATGCTGGACAGACGCCAGGATAAGACACAGGGATTGGATAATAAAGATAGTCTGACTCCAATAGCACAGACCAAATTGCGTGCAAGCCCCGCTAAAGAACAGACATGGACCTTAAATTAATTGCTGCAAAGCTGCACACGGGTCAATAGGTCGTTTTAGTGACCTGTGCATGTGGTGGTATGCGGTCTTTTATCCACAATCTGCTCCACCTCTCTCTCGTTATTTACTTCCCCTGCTATTTTGTCTTAGAGCAAATAAGCGGGTCTGTATAAACTGAGCAACAGCTTGAACGGCTGTTCCCAAAGGACGCGTTTGTAACTGTTTTTAGAAATATGAGATTTACTTTCAAGCTTTGATAAACAAATTAAAAATGTGTTTTTTAAAGGAATCCCCAAAGTGTAAAGAGAAGCAATGAAAAAAAGAAAAAAATCAGGAAAGTGATTTTTTTTTCCTTTTCACATTGTGGGGGGGGGCCGCTGTGGTGTTTTATAAAGTAATCCCTATAGTCTAGAAAAAGGCAACTGAAAGACAAACAGATGAGAAAGAGATTAAAATTGTCTCCACTTTGCGCTTCGTGAAGCCTCTCGGGGTCTGACTGTTTGGCCTGGAGAGAACCACTAGAGCGATGGACGTCAGCAAGGGACGATAGAGGGAGAGAAGAACAGACAAGGCCTCTGGGAGGAACGCATTCAGCATAAAGAAAATTAATTATTGAAAACATAAGCAAATCGTATTATTGAGAATGTAATTGAAAAATGGAGAAGATAAACAGGCTATTACAGTCTGCATGTCAGAAGAAAGCACAATAGCTTACGGGAGGAAAATACCCACAGAAAGAACCTATGCATTATCAGTTATAATCCGTTCTGTTCATCTGTGACATGCAACAATTATCAACGCAGCAGCCCAATCTATTCACGTGGAGAGAATTCCAAAATGAGGATGTTTTGCCAGTAGCAAATTTAAAAAGGAAGCCATGCAAGTCATCAATCAAACATTCTTTGACAGTGGCCTAAAAGCAAAGTGGTACAGATTAATTAAAGGACTGCAGCAGGATTTATCGGGTGAAAAATGCTGAAGGTTACAGTCTCAGGAATAACTATCTCCCTTGAAAGTGTTAACAATTTTAAAAATCATTACAAACAATGAAGAGCATCAAGAAAATACTTTTAGACCATTATGGTTAAGGCATCAATTACTTTAGGTCAAAACAGCTTATGACAACCTTTGAATGGAATTTATAAGTTTTGTTGTGATCTAATTTAACTGTCTTGAATTGGTGAATTCATTTTAGCCATGGTTATTGCAGGTATGTCGAACATTTTCTGATGACCATTTTCCAAATGGTCATCAGAAAATGTAAGAAACTACCAAAGTACAAAACTATGGTGAATAATTGGAGAGGCTTTTACATTGAAAGTGTACAAACGTTTCTCACATTTAATGAGATTTTAATGCAATATGAATGTGCACCTCAGGCAATTTTTGCAAAGTCCATGCAGCACTCATGTGAAAACAATTTAGAGGCATTATAGGGGAAATTATTAGCTGCATTTCTGTTTCTCCAACTAATCGTGCTCTGTCACATCCTATTTGAGGGACTTTAATACAAAGACAGGAATAATGTGCCATTGAGGGGATGTGCCAGTTAATATCAAGAGAGTCAAGGTTGCACCTTTGTTCTGAAACTGCAGTGTTACAAAAGAATACAAAATTGTTTTAAGGGCCTAAGAATCATGCATTGATGCCACTAAAAAGATAATACTTGCAATGTGACAGTGCAGAGTAAAACACATAATCAACTTTCTAAGAATCTATTTTAATAACATTTTTTTTCAGTTTAAAGAGAAAAAATCTTTTATGAACTTAGACAGAAATAAAAAAGAACTGACCAAAATATTTTAGAGGAGCATCTCACACCTTTTGAGATGGTGGTGGTAGTGGGAAAGTTAGTTCTGTACTTGCTTATTTTGATTATTATAGTAATAACATAGTATCACAAATACCCACTTTATTCCAAATGGTCTGATTAGGTGATTATGGAACTACACACTGTTTAACATTGTACTGTTGTACACCCTACTACTAATGATGGAATAATATCCGATGTGTTTGGAACAAAGAGAAAAATTAGATGCTCCAAAAGAGTGCCTTATGAGTCAAACATGGATAAAATCTCAAAGTTCATATAGAAAAATACCACTCATTCTAACAACCACTAGGCTTACCTCACTTATAATTTGGTCTCTGATTTAACTTTTACCAGACACACATAAAGACATAAATGACATAAAAAAAAAAAAAAAAACATTTTGGATCCTCCAAAAGTCTGGCCAACTAAATAGCATACTACATTTTATCAGCTGTGATTCTTACAATAGTCTTCTTTCTATAGTTATATTAAAAATACCACTTTTTATTATTAAGTTTTGGCTGTCCCACAAAGAATGATACACAAAAAATATATATTACAGAGGAAAAGTGGGTGAGAGTATAGTTACTGTATTATATGTTAATAAAGGGGGGTTAGAGACCGGCAGCAACACACACATTTTATTTGATGTATTCCTTCTAACTTTGCCCTCTGTTGCTCCTGATACACTTAAATAATGTTAAGTAGTTTCTTGTCTATCTAAAAAACCAAACATCCCAAGACATTTAACCAGCCATATGTTGCCTCTGAACGAGAGGGAAAGTCCAAACTTTTATTCTGTTTTGGTGAAGGTCACTGTGACAGAGTACAGCATGAATTTTTTAGCTAACAGACCTGCCTTCTTCCTCCCTCCCAGTGTCAGATATGATTAAATGTTATTCAGTGTGTGGCATTTATTATTTTAAAGTTCAAGCATGTATGTGTCCATAAATGTGAATGAGTAAGACCTTGTTAAATGGTAGTTGTGTTTCCCTTGTATTTCATTTTTCATAATTTCCCTGTTGGTTCTACTCTTTTAGAGGCTTCTCTTAAGAACTAATGTAAATAAAATTATCCCCAAAAAACTATTGAAATACGTAAAAAGTGCATGAATGATATAGTCTAACGAAAAAAAGATTCCTCAAGTATAAAGAATAATTTTATTTGATGCCAACTCAGAGTGGAAAATGAGTGCATTAAACGCAGGCATTGTATTTTTCCACGATTCTACCAGCCAAAAGTAATAGGTTATACAAAACAAATTAGCTTGATTATTTATTTCCTTAAAATAATTTAAGAACACCTGGAATGCACTGTTAATTGGATGCAACTGAATTGTACTTAACTCCATTATTATTAGCTTTTTCCATTTTTTTTTCACTGTGCCAAAGTGCTCCGAATTGACTATTGATGTGAATAAATGTAAAAACTAATTCAGAAAAAGTATAATGAAGTGTACTCTTTAGTATCTTAACAGAAAAATCACTGTATAATTTTTAGTTGCCACAATGACAAGATGCCAGAAAACACAAAAACAAATTGCACTTAGCCTAAAAGTAAACAGTTGTCCTTTTATTATTCTGCTCTAATGTTTGCATCCAACTTCACATAAAATAACAAAATCTTGGAGTTTAATTCGAGCAAAACATGCTAAAATGAGTTTGACCAAACAGACAAAGCAAAATATGCGGAAGCTTCCACGGTTAGCGTAATTTAAATTTGCATTTTGAGTTACTGTTTGGTTTAGTATTTACTTTTCTGCTCCCAAACTCTAACGTTCGAATGACTCTCCCTGAAGCATAACTTGTCTTGCACATTCTGCAATGAGCAACCACACTGATTGGCACTGTAGCTTGTGTTCCAATTCCATGTTTTGTACAAATACAAATTTTTGTGTTCAACTAGTCTGGTCCTCCAACAATAAATGCTCAGATGGCCAAAATAGCAACATATAATGTATTACTTTGAAATGATGAAAATTAAAATGGAAAACCTCTGATTTCACCAGGGCCTTGTTTGATCCTAAGCCCTTGGGTACTTTGGTGAAAACAATAACCCCTGAGACATTCTCTCTTGTTTTATCACTTTATACGAGCATGGACAAATATGATTTAAATTGAAATGTGTTGACTAGGGTAATCTGGAACACTTGGTTAGTTTTAAAAAGGAATGCTGATAATTTTAGAGCTCGATTTACTTTACTGTGATTGAACACGTAGAACTTAAGCAATTACAACGAACCAAACAGCCAAAGTGATTCATGAACTTCCAAAAGCTAATCATTTGGGGATAGCTTTGGTCATGAACAGTTTCTGATTAGAAATGAAGAAAAGCAAAAGCGAGATTTAATTATTATGTCTGTACTCACTGACCACACTTACTGTCAAGCTACTGTCTATCTTTTTGACAATTGAAGCTTCTTTAAACAGTGCAGTGGACAGTCTTTCCTCTTACTTGTTATCCATGGCACCAATGCAATTTCCTCCTTTTGGTTTGCTCCCTCAGTTTGGTCTTCTGAATAGTCCATTCACTCAGAAGTGGATTACATCAGAGTTCATTTACAAGTGAACTGAGACCCACATTCCTCCCAGGGCGCACTTGTTTGGTCCAGACCACAGTTTAGGCTTTTTACTTAGTAAATGATGTAGACTGTCTGTAAAAACAAACGCTGGAGCTGATCCAGCTGTGACCTGAGTAAATGCGACCCTTAAATGGTTATTACACCAATATGGGTGACTCATGCTATAGTGTTCAGCCAACTGCACATCATCTCAAAGGAGCGTAGTGAAGTAAAACAAGTTATATATTAATGAGGCAATGTTGATTTAGTCGGACTCCACCATATTTGGTACGACAATTAAGTGCTGAAAGTATACGATATAAAAAAAGATCTTTTATAAGGAAACTCTTGGAAAAGAAAAAAAAGATTGACTGTAGACCAAAACTTCTGAATCTGAGAGCATACATTAAATTCTGCGGATGAGCAGAACTATTTTGCACTCCAGCAGGGACTTTCTGAGTCGACTACAAAGTGCTGAGAAGCAATTTAATACAAAAGAGCACAAAACTCTTTTGAAATATGTTTTTAGAACACAAGAGTCTCAATACAAAGCAGAGAACTTCCTTTTCTAATTAGACATAAACACTCCTGATAAAAGATAGCACTGTAATGACAGAGATGAATTACTACACCTGCATAACATATCCCACAAACTAAAATACAAATTAAAGTGGAATATTACACAAACATTGGAAAAAATAATTTTAACATGGAAGCTAATCTTGGGAAATGTGAGTAACAAACGCAGTACCTATGATTAGTTTATGTAAATTACTTTCTGTAAATTCCACAAAGTAATAAACCAGCCCTTGATGATGAAGCAAATGGATTAAAGGTTATTATAGACCGACGGTATATTTAATTAATAATGTTTAAGCTCTGTCTGGACCAAAAACACTAAAGACGTTAAAAAAATTGAAAACCTGTAAACACTGTATATGCAATGCTTCAAAGTGATTCAAACATAGTGTCTTTTGTTTTTGTTTTTTTGGGTGTGGGTGATGGAGCTCAAGCAATGGAAAATTTTAATGTTTAAATGTTTGTGCAATGTATTTAGTGTTATCAATTGTTAATTTATATTTATAGGTGTAACAAAAACAAGTTCTTGTAACCTAACAGATGAGTGTTTTAGAAGTAAATTTGGATACAAATGTCTGGGAGGAAATGGAGGATTGCTGAAATTGTTATCTTTATTTTTTTCCAGACATATAGCAAAGGTAATGCTACAGCCACTGGCGCTACCTTGTTTCTCAAGTTAAAACATTAACACTTACTACACATCCAGGTACCATTTTCTTAATGGTTGCATGTCAATTGCAAATATTTATTAACTTCCAGTTATTCTTTTTTTAAAGGGGTGTAAATGGGCTTAGTATGAGACATAATATTAATGTGAATGGAATCTGGGATTTACAGCAAATTTATTTTAAAAGTAGGAACCTATTCAATTCAATTCAATTCAATTCAATTCAATTCAATTCAATTCAATTCAATTCAATTTTATTTGTATAGCCCAAATTCACAACAACAGCTTTGAAGTGAAACATGAACTCAAAAGGATCATGAATACAAAGAGTTCAATAGGAAAATACTAAAATGAACTAACAAACTGACTAAGCTATACTGGCATCCCTGCCCTTAGACCCCCCTTCGCTATGGTGACATCAGTGTAAGAGCAAACATCAGAAATGTGTTTTGTGGTCTACTTGGTCTGTGGTATGACTCACATAACCTGAATTTTGGGGAAAATGGGCCTGGGTTGCTATGGGTTAATATTAAACAAGTTTTTAGATTTTCTTGATAATATCAGCATGTTTTGTCTGTTTGCACTTAAAACAAGAAATGCAGCTTGGCAGAAACATTTTCCTGTGTTGCAGTGTCTCACAATTATTTGAAAAACTAACCTTAAAATCCATATGGTGAGTAAAGTTGCAATAATGCATTATCCATTTTTAATACCCTCTCAATCATGTTCAGGGTAATGGGATCACGGGAGCCTACCAAGATACTGCAGGAGAAAGGTGGGGTCCACCCCAGACAGTTTTTCAGTCCATCAAATAGACACATAAAACAACACACTCAAATACACAACTTGGAGACACTTTAGAATCACTAACTCATGGAGCATGTTTTTGGACTGTGGGAGGAAGCAACAGTGCCTGAGAAAACCCCTATATGCACCAAGAGAAACACAAACTCCACACAGCAAGGACCCAGGTGGGATTTGACCCATGCAGGGCCTTCTCGCTGTGAGGTAAGAGTGCTAACATCTACGCCACTCTCTGCCCAAAGTCGAAATAATATTAATAAAAATAAACCAAGCATGTAGCTCCACCTAATTAAAGGAAAGGTAGGCCATATAAAAACTTTAAAAAAAATCTTAGCACAAGTTCTGCTGCTTAAACTTACCATTCTGCAGCATCTTCTTAGCTGAACTTGAGTTTTTATTACTTCCTAGATCTCCATACCTGCCAGGCTCTGCAACTTGCTCTAAAAACAAAAGTGAAACACCAATGCTTAAATCCAGTTGTTTAGCCATCCCTAAAAGATTTCGTGATGTTGCTATCAAGCCATTTCTACATATTTTTCTGGACACAAAAACTTTGTCCAATCACTGCAACTTTAGCCAATCACCCTAATTTTACAAATGTTCCACCATCAAACTATTCCTGCCAATCAGCTTGAACACACGCGTTCAGGTTCTTTACGTGAAGATAGGTGTTAATTTAATGCTTTTAAATATATAGGACAGGTTTTTGACTGTCACACTGAGTCAACTTGTTAGAAGACCTAATGATCTGCTGACAAAGATATGGAAACACAAGCAATCCAAGTAACAATAATACAAATATAATATAATAAAAAAAAGGTATGAGAACAAATGCCAATATTTCATCCAAAAGTTATTTTTAACTGAAGCCGCTGTTTTAAAATAATGTCTGTATAAAATGACTAAGTCAATTTCAGACCTCAAGTTTTGAGTAAAATGAGAAATACGATTGAATAAATATCTTAAATCACATATTGCTAGTCAAAATCAAAGTAATCTTGGAATAAAAATATACGTCAAAAATGTCAACTACTAATCAACAAATACAGTTACTTCACATATTGTTCACATCAAATATTTAAATCCGGGACATATTTTCTCTTAGACAATAGTGCTGGCATACTACACTGTGAGGTCATGACACATACATCGTCTTGTGATGTAAAAGGATGAGCCAGTTCATCATCTCTCTTATGAGCTCAGTGGAGAGTGCAGAATCTGCCACAGAAGTCAAAAGAGGCAGAGCCTTAGGGAGGAAGGAGAGCAGCCAAATATGAGGCAGGGAGTTTGTCATATCTGTCTGTAGGCTGTGACATTAAACTCCAGTGATTAACTTCCTGAACTCACCCATCTTCTGGCTTTATTAGCCAGCAGGGCTTTTTGACTGAGGGCTAACTGAGGACTTTGTATGAAGATCAGAAAAAGGAACGTCCCAGTCAGAAGTTTGCCCAACTTTTGTCAATATGCCCGTTACTCATTATCTTCCACTCTTTCCTTCGTCTCAGTTTCTTTCCAGACCTTTCCTCTCCTCATTATCGGAAGACTCTCTTATCCACAAGTTATCCTTTCTAGAGGCAATCTCTCTCAAGTGGCCTCTATGGGCCTTGTGTCTATATATCTTTATATCTCCCTCTGCCTTTGTCCCACGGGACTCTCTGATCCCACTGTCGCTTTCGTATGCTGACATTTCGCTCGAGGCTCCTGCTAAGATGCCAAGCAACTGCTGTCTGCTTGCATCCTCTTAAGTTTATTTATCCTAATTTACGATGATCAATGGTCTACCTGTCGGCTAACAGGCAAAATAAATAAAGCATAGTCAAAAAACACACATACAGTCTTCCCTCCAGGCAACCTCTGTGGTTCTCTTCTCCCCTTGAAAACTGCTTGTTCAGCTCAGTACATATTGCACGCCATTGATTCACCACCGTGTTTCTGCGTGAGAGTGTTGTTTGTTTTCTGCCCATGTAACGTGAGGATGCAAGGTAGTAACTTTGTGGACATATCTGGCTTCAGCTGCTCATTAAATTAGCAATTCTCTCAGTCTAAGTGTGTCTCAATGGGTTCAGGGTATCATTGATTGCCACTTCATTCATTTACTTTGCGAGCCTGAAATCACTGTAGCATGTATGCACTGGTTTCACTTGATGATCCCGGGACTAAACTGAGGTTATAGACATGGATTACTTTTTTGTGATGCAGCCAGCAAGCTATTAAAGCCAGAAAACTAAACAATGTTTAAAGAATGCCTCGAGAGTAAACTACAAACCCGCTGCACATTCTACCAAAATGAGATATTTATTTTCACTTTAATTCACACTCCATTTCCTACATAGACCTGAGGTGCTCACAGCAGTTTGTAGTCCTATCTGTCTCTTCTCTTATCAGTTTTCCTCTTTCTAATTCTCTTAGCTCTTCCAGGCGTAGAACGAAGACAGTTTTATGAGACTTTATTAAGAGGTGGTGATAGAGTCAGAGGAGATTAAAGATGGACCGAGGAAAAATGGGAGCAGACAGACAGCACATCTGCAAAGAGGCAGATGTGTTGTAATTGGAGAACGAACGGATGAAATACGTATGACGACAAATGCTCCTCTAAAAAAAGAAAAAGACATTGTCTTTTTGTTATCAGACTGATTGGCAATTTGGAAGCTCTGCATTTCTGCTTTGTTAGCCACTGCTGTGGCCAAATTCACAGTGCTTTGCAAATTACTTTAGTTTTGCAATCAAAATAGTTCCCATGGCAATCATTTGTTTTTTATACTATGTGTTAGTGAAAAAAAATAAAATAAACACCTGCAAATTGTCAGCTAGACTCTTAATGTTTTGTCTCCGTTTGCAGAATGACCTCTGTTCTTGCCTCAATGCCAACTTGAATCTCTGATGTCTTCTGGACCGACTGCGATAATGGGCACTGAATGGCCTTCAAAATCCTCGCTTTGACTCCCTTCTTTGGATAATGTCCTGTAACCACAAACTCATAAGTCTGCTGGCCATATAGAAGAACCCGGATTCAAACAACTCCAAGACCTTTTGTAACATTGGCTTTGCTGACAGCACAACTGTTATCGTGTGCCAAACACTCTTTTTCCCCCCTTCTGTCAGGGCTTAACAGACTGCTACTGCCAAAATTGTTACTGACAGGAATGAGTAGAATTAATAGGCATGCAGAAAGAAACGAATATAAAGTTTGAGGATCACTAAGCTGACCTGGAGGGAATAAAAGATTTCAGCTTTAACTGAATGGATGAAGAATGCAGGCTAACTCCTGTGGTTTACAAGCTGGAAATGTGTGGGAGTGAAATATTTGCCGTTCATGTTTGAAAGTACCAAATATGTTTTCAAAACCATATGTTGTAAATGATAATGAGCAGACAGACAATTATGGCGGCATCAAACAGCATCATTCGACTGTGAAAGATAAAAGACCATCAGGATTGTCTCCTTCAGCCCTCGTTTGAGTTGCTCATGATTGCATACTTTACGCAGTCTTATGTAATCATTCAACCCTGCTCCGGTCTTCAGACCTGTCCTCTGCAAGGAGTTAAATAGCACAAAAACAATAAAAGAAGAATGTTGTTTACACTCTTCAAGCACAAAACTCTGGCATTCAGCTGTAATATTCAGCTGAATGTGTGTTTTATTATTATTTTTTTCTATGTCTGAGATGATCTTTCATCCTCACAGCATCTGCAATTCTCTAATGAGAAGATATGAAATCCTTAGCTAACGGTGAGGCACAATTTGTGGAAACGGTAAAGTTTGTTGGACAAATTGGTAGTTAAGACATAATATGGATACTGAAATTGGTTTAATGACTATGAGAATACCACAAATAATATGCATTTAAAAGCTAGACTGGAGACTGAGGGAGCAAGGGCAGTTTGCTGTTGGAAACCTCTGCTTCCTGCAAAGCACAAGAAACCAGACATAAAGAAACAGACATGAATAGAACTGGGTCAGTGGCAGCAATAAGCAGTTTCTAAATTATTAAATAAATGTGCCTGAATACAACACCCAATTAATTCTCACAGGCTTTTAGTGAGTGTGTTTGTTTATGGCACTTTGGTATGTTGATTCACAGTCACCTATTATTTGTCGTTATGCAATTTCCATTTGATGAACTCAATGTGTCAAGAATGATATAAAACTTTGGAGAGGCAATGAGTAATGGTGGGAGGAAGCTCCTTTTAAAAGTAACCAGAAGAACAACTGAACCTGAAGGCAACCCTAAGGAACAGGAAGTGTGTTTATAGGCAAAACATCATAGGACATTGACTGATTACATGGGCTAAATTTTTGTGTTAAGCCTCAATCAATATTAAGCTAACACAATATAATTGGGACACACTCAGTCTCCACAGAATACCATGGTCAAATTTTGGCCTCAAACGAGGTCAAACATCAGTATTTTATAAACATTACTGCTGCTTCTTTCAGGAGTCACCAAAGCAAATCCCCCCATCACACATTGTGATTTGGGGTTAGTTTTACTGTAAATGCCCTCCCTGAGAATACCTTCAGCATTTACCCGGACTTGAGACAGTCTCAGGGAACCCTGGTATGTGCTTCCATGTGGTTGCAGTGAAAAAAAAAGTTAGCTAAGTTCTACCAAACCTATTAGGTTTTTACTTTAGACTTTTTAAACTATGAATGAATGTACAATTAGTTAAATGCAGATAGAATACTCCCAAAAATACAGCTGATAGACATGAGTGAGCACTACTGTGGCGAACACAGCAAAATAGGCATCAAAATATGTTGTCTGTTGAGCAGCTACACCAAACGAAAAAAGCTAAAGCAAAGTCAAAGGTTATAGGATGACAAGAAAAAGTGCAAACTTCTAAAGATCTCACAATTATTTCCTACTAAAAAATAAATAGAGCTGTTTGAATCCAGATCACATCCCTTTTCGTAGAAGTCTTTTTGTGTAGGAAAGCACATTATTCAGCCAAGGCTAGAACTTTGTTCACTTAGCAAAAGCACACCCATGAATTCAGACCATCTGAGGATAAAACAGAGTTTTAACCGAAAACAGGAAAGAGACAGGGGCAAGATTGTTAATATATTATTACACTTAAAAATAAGTCATGTAAAGGAGAAAGTACAGCCACTTTCAGATCGGGTAGTTCATACTAGGTGCAAATTCTCACTTTTAGAATTAGTCAGGTATGGTAGCTTCCTGCAGCTGAGTGAGTCTTACACTCATGAAAAGATGCTGTTCACTATTTACTCCTTTTTCAGATGTATTTGGCAAAATAATGTGCTATCCTAGATTTAGTATTTGTAATGCAGCCAAAATATATTGAACTATATTGAAATTATGATTCACAAAAATAAGTGTCATTTGTGCTGCAGTACAGCCTTTTAGGAAAACAGATTTTACCAAATAACTGCTTATTTCAATAAACAGAACATCAAAATCAACTATTTATTCTATATTCAATCACTTCTTACCATTTTGAAGAGATGTTTCAAATGTATTTTCATTGAGGTCAAAAATATTAACATTTGTAATGTGTTTTTTTGGCCTTAAAGCTGTTGAATAGACATTTTTAGAAATGCAACAAATTAGGTTTTCAATCTTCACAGCATGCTGTAAAAAACAAAAAACTGTTTTACCACACGATACCCAGCTAAAAGAAAAAACAACACATAATAGATCTCTATTAAAGTCAAAATTTTCTTACAGAAAGATTTCTAGTTTCACACTTACTTAAGACTTTTGGGATCAAATATATGTTATCTCAGCTTCACCAAAACCTTCTGATCAACAGCTGGACTTCATTAAACTGCAAGATGTCTGGAAAACTAATTTCTTATTCTCTGTGACACCAACAAGCAGTTTGTGATCCCACTGAATTCATTCATGTGTCTGAGAGGAGCATTAATCTCAGAATGATTGATCAGTGGACTAAATTTCTCCTTCATCAACGTTCTTGGTGCGGTTTCGTCTCCAAGGAGGGCCTGAGATTCATCCATCGAACTGAAAACATCAGTGTTCAATCCTCCTGTTCTTCCATCCATAGTGATTTCGATTCAAATCACATAATCAACCATTTTTTATACATATGACGGTATTTGTTTTACTTTCAGAGGTGTTTTTATTTTGTGAAGCACTTTGCGTCACCCCAGATACAGGAAAGGTGCTGTATAAGTAAAGTTTGATTGGATTTCTCCTCACATAGATCAGTTTAAAGCATGTTTTCCCATTCCTCCAAAAAATGTGTCTTCTTGGAACCCCCAAATTAGAAAAATTCTCTTCATGGCTGACTGCATGTTCTTTTAATTTGAAATTCTGCTCACAGATCTATTAGTTTAATCAACCTTATTTTTTTTTTTTTGCCTTTAAAGCTTGGAGTCAAACTTAAATGGACCAGAACACAAACTAATCATTAAGTCTAAAGACAGAAAGCGAAGGAAATGTCAGCTAATGGTTTAGTTTTGCTAAGGAAAAGAAGTAAAGACATTCTCTACCACATTGTAAATCATAATAAAAGTCAAACCAGATTCGACTGTGATGCTCGCCAGAGCCAGCTGGATGGTTGCAGCAATGACTGGAGGAGTTCAGACATCCTATGCTGGCAAATGTTACAAAAAGGGAACCAGATTGTCCAATTGACTTATATTACTTATGTGCTGTCTAATTGTTTCTGCTGTCCATTACTTCCAGCTGTGCTGCTGGTGTGGAAGGGGATACAGCTCCCCTGCTGCAGAGGAGAAAAACGTCTGCAGTCATGTTGCAACTGTAAGTGTTGCGCAGCTGCAGCAGAACCAGAAGCAGAATCAGAATCAGAAGATTGAGACTGATTGAGCATTCTCCTGGTTAAAACACACAGTTGCATCATTTGGGTCAGAAAATGTTTTGCAGTTTGTACCTTTTGCTAAATATATATGGCAATGCAGTTGAAAGCAGAAATGTCTCACAGCATAAGAAATTTAAACTAACTGCGCCGACTGATATGTTATGACATCGCTGGTTATCATGTGGGCAAGTTTCCATTTCTCTGCTTTCAAGACTCATAAAAATTGCAGTTTGTATTCATTGCACCAATTTTAAAACAGGGGGGGAAAAAAGATTTTACATATTCAACTGTTGAGACGACTGGTACAGCATTTTCAATTTAGGAAACATTGTTTCTTTTTCTATGAGAATCTTCCTCATCTCTACTTGAACGTACGTCCTTCACTCAAGTTTTGCATCAATTCACATTTTGTAGAAAGATTTTGAAAATTGTTTTGAAAATTAAAATTTTTTGTGTGGCAAAAAAAAAAATTCTATTACCACTTTAGGGAACGCCGTTCCAACCCAGCAAGGTCGTGATATGCTGTTGTTGAGCGGACAGGAAGCAGCAGCACTGCTGAACAAATGCTTACACAAATGCACTGTCAATTCAGATAGAAGCTCAGTACTGAGACTGCTGAGGTGCTCTTTAGTTTAAGAATAAGTTTGGGCGGTCAAATCAGTAACTCGGGAATTGGCTTTAAATATTTGGGTCACAAAAAAAGTACAATAGGGTATAGATTCTTACTTTTTTCTCTCTTAAAAAAATGACCTTCAAATGAATATCGTTGCTTTAACCACCTTTTTTCGAAAACATTTTAAATTTACCAACAAAGGAATGGGAAAGGCAAAAAACTCATTATTGTCAGAAATGTGACTTTTTTCTTACAGCTCTGACTTTAACCTCAGATTGGCGTTCTTTAGACTTGCAGTTATTCTTTGAATCATGTGAAATGAAAATTGTTTTCAGATTTATTCAAATTCCTTTGCTAAGTTATGAACTCAATTATAAATATTCAGATTTTAATCTATGAGTGCTGAAAAAGTGTGTAAGTGTGTTTGGGAAGAATTTTTTTAATTAGCCTTTTTTCCTGGTAGATGGAGTTGTTTTCATATCAAAGCCCTTTGCAATAAGAGGGAAATTACAAAGTGATACCAGTGCTTGAAAAACGATGAACTGATCTGTATTTTCTGTTTTTTTTTTGTTTTGTTTTGTTTTGTACTGTATGTGTCAAAACCGATCATCTAAATGAGCTTGTTTACATAGTTTTTTTTTAAATCTGATCATGATCTGATTTTCTAAATGATCAGATTTTTCAACAGACCATGTAGACAGGATAATCGTGTGTCCTTTATCTGGTAACAGCTGTTATCCTATAATCTGAACTCAGACATGTTGATTTCTACCAAGGAAGTTGATAATACCCAAAATTCATCCATGTTTTTTCCAAATTATTTTAGCATTTTACATCTGCACCAGAGTAAATAGAATACAGGAGATGGAAGACCCATGATAGTGTTGCATAACCAAGGCAACTAGTGTTACATCATTGCCAATACATATGAGGGACAACAGTACAATGGATTTAGGTGGGATTTTCTGATGATCACATTTTCAGTGATTTGATATTTGCAGGCTTGTCAACACCAGTAACATACAAAAAAAAGTTGCAATAAACTTTTTATGACAGCTTTGTCTGATCCAATTGGCATATATGATCTTTTTGGTTGTGCAGTACCTCTTTTTGGATTCGACATTATTTTAGAGGCTAAGTCAGACAACTCTCAGACTGACACAAAGGGTTTACATATAAACACTTGCGCGTTTAGTCCCTTGTCAGAGTGTGGTGTGCTGCATACCTTGGGTTTTGAGTCATATTTAAGAACTCCATGAAGAACACGGTGCACTGAGGCAAGGCTGTTCTCATCAGGCTAAGCATCCACAAGGAGCTGGCCCAGATAAACCTGCTCAGCAAGTCCTTCCCTGAAGAATTACAGTTACTGTGCTAGATATGCAAAATCCAGCCTACAAATAACAGAAAAAGCTAAACAGCTGGAAGATTTAAGGTTCGGTGTGCTGTTCAGAGAGTTGCAGTCCAATTAACCCCCCTCAAACTGTGGGAGAGTTGTGCATGTGCACAGGCAGCTACCAGGCTGTGCATGAGTATGTGCATGGGTGAAATCATGTTTGTAATAATTGACTTTAGCTGAGAGTTACTAGGGATGTAAGAGCATTACACAGTTGAGTGTAGCTGATGGAAAGGACTTGGCATTCTTTCTATACAGTAGTAAATCCACAATTACCAAGCCGTGTAAAGACAAAATTTATTTCCAATAATTAAATGCAGTAACTAACCTTAACCCTCTACAAAGTTCCCATGTCTGTTTTGTATAATCACTTTAAACACTTTGCAGAATTGTCTTTTGAACTTTGTGAAGTAAAGTTACTTATCCTTTATATAAGCTGGTCCAGTTTTAAATTACCTGCCCACACAAAGGTGCTTCAAAACCTGTGAATCATTTTGACTTATTTTTACATTTGAATATATGAAACAAAAATCCCTTCCTGAACTACAGTCAAATGAGCTGAGTCTGAAATATTTTCCTCACAGCATTAATGTCTAATAATATTAGACTTTCTATTCACTAGTATGCTTAGAATTAGTGATTAATCAATTATAAGAGCTGGAAAAAAACTGTACAAATCAAAATCTCACTATTGAGCAGCTCCTGAGTGAGCTAAAGTGGCTCTTTTAGTGCACAAGCAGATTTGCACCTGCATATGTGTCCTGATGAATATGCGCTCAATGTAAATTCCAGGTGTGTTGCTAATATGAGAGCACAAACAGTGACTGAAAATCATAATTTATTAATGCAGTAAACAAACCCTTACTCCAACAGGCGAAGTTGTTCATGTTTTTGTGACTGTCTGAGTGAGCACACTGTGCTCTCTGAACATGCTTACATCCTTGGACATGCTGTACAGAACGTGCAACATGGAAAATAGATCGTTGTTGTGTAATTCCATATTCATTTATTGATAATTGCATAAAACGGCCATGTGTTCTGCCTTGAAGCTAAATGTGAAGCACTCACAGGATGCTCATCTGCATGTGCAATGTGCAAGTCTACCCCAATGTGGAAGCTGCACCGCAGAGGATGGATGACCTGATAAAGGAGCTCATTTATCTATAGAACAGTGACATAAGTTACTTGATAAATTGCAAGTAGGAAAATCCACAATATTTCACAAGTCTCTAACCCTTTTAATGACCCAACTATGTTAACAATAGTAATTTCAGTAACGACACATGTTGTTTAGCAACTACATAGCTTATAGCTTGCAGCAAGTCAGTATTCTCCTTCATAATATGAGATGCAAACTAGATGAAGGATACTTTTCACTTTAGAGGTAATGCCTTCTGATGCTTCACTAAAAAACAAACAAACAAGCACAAATAGCGACACTAAATAGAATCAATCTTGTTTGTGGCCAAGTCAAGTCAAGTCATCGTTAATGCTTTATGTGGAGATTTGTTCTGCAAAACAGTGAAAACCTTTCAGTAGTACCTTAGAGATTATCCTCAGTTCTGAGCAGGTCTATTATAAAGCAGCTCCCACTTTCTGTCATCTATCTGTTTTACTCTTCCCCCACTAACTTACAGCCCCCCTCACAACCCCAACAAACATTACTGGTTCAACAAAAATTTGGAGCTATCCAGCTGTACAGTTTTGAGTCAGATGCCAGCTCAGACACGGAAAACAAAGCTGTACATGGATCTATTTGTCTATAAGTGGATGCATTAGAATGGAGCAAAACATGAAGCTTGTAGCCTGCTGCTTGTAGCTTCTTGGTCACAACTACAAGTGTTTTCAAACTAAATTTTTCTTTGTCCTCCTAATTCATAACTATTTGAATAAAGAAATGCTCAGAAATTCCATTTTAATTTTTCATCATAAGAAAAAGGCCACAAGAACATGTTAAAAACACTAAAAAGAGTACCCTACCCCATCCCTGGAGGGGGGTACAAGGCCCTAGGCAACGGTGGCCGTGTCTCTTGGGTGATGGCTTCCTGGACCTGGCACCCCTCTCTCCACACATCCCTGGGATCCCTGAGTTCTGAACCTCACTGTAATGATTATAACCATTCTAGCACCTTGTTTCTTTGTGCTTCTTCATGATTTTATCCCCCCCTTTCTATAATCACCATCCTACCCCCCCCCCCTCTCTAACATCCCTCTCTCTTCTTCCCTCCTTTCCTTTTCCGTCTGGTCCAACACAAAAGATTTTCAAATATGATTAAAATGAATAAAAATTGGCCTCGATTACAAAAGGGTTTATTCAGACGTACCTCTGGTTTGTCAGAAGATTCATAACCCCTGTTGTTAAAGTAAAATATGTCCAACACAAGAGGCCTTGCTCAGCTGTTGGACAGGACAAGTAAAAAAAAAATAAAAATAAAAACACTAAAAACGCAATTTCATCGGAGTCTGTCCTTAAGAAAAGATAAGCAAGGGAAAAAACAAGCAACTATTGGCACTGGATGTTGCACACATATGCATTTGAATTAAAAAAAACAATTTTCAGTCCATATTTTATCAATAGACCGAACTTGATTATGATGTAGCATGTATCTCACCTGGCATTTTATGTGTTCCACACCTAAATGAGGACACGACGCAGGAGGCATGTTGCTAATCTGATTAGCTGACAGCATGCAGCCGAGTCAGCTGGTTTATTCATAAATCATTTTTTGATTGCAAAAACAGAAAAGAAGAGAGCTGTGTTTCAATTAAATGTAAAAATGAACAAATACTGGGAAGCGATAGATCTATGTTGTTTCTGAAGAAGATCTCGGGTATTCATCTGCATGTTGACATGAGAAATCAATGTTACACACTTTGTAATTAATATTGGTGCTTCGGCAAGCCTAGACTTCATGCACCAGCAGATCCATATGGATTAGAGTAAAGTGCTAGACACAACACTAGTGGTGCTGATGCAGAGCCACTGTTGTGGTTGAAAGTGGAAAAAGAGTGTTCGAGAGAGATATGAAGGTAAGCATTGGTTTCTTCCCAATTAAGTTGTACAACTCCCACCACTTTAATAATGTGTGCAAGGAAGGCATCATAACTAAATGTACTATCTGTTTTTCCTTTTGCTAAAAAAAAAAATAGCTAATGATGTATGGTCATTATTATTACTGCTTGTATTTGGCCATGTGCCACTGATGTATAACAAAAAACTGCTTTTCATTTTTCCACTTTTTAGTTGATAGCGTTTCCCATGTGCCACATCGTCTAAAGAATCAATCTCAAACCTAATAGTTATGAACAAAATATATGATGGAATTAGAGTCAATTAAATTAGTCTTCATGTTCTGCTGAGCTGCCAGACCTCCAGCTGCTGTTGGAGGTCCCGCCACATTCCCTTCCCTCCTCATCAGCCTCATTACCCTCACCTGGCCTGAGCTGCATTTATTTCTCTGCTCTACTCTTCTTCTCAGCCAGTTCATTTTTTTCTTTTTTTGCTCTTGTTCTGGCCAATTATTTCATGTCGTGTTGCCTCTTTGTTGCTGACCCTTTTTTTTGTTCTTGTTTAGCCGAGTTTACCTGTGGATTTACAAACGTTCTGACCTTTGCTTTCATGGATTACTCCTTTTGGATTGTTTGTTGGATTTCTCAACACCATTCTGATCACTGCAGCTCCTCATCCTGTCAGGTTTTCTCAGAAGATAATCCTCCTGAGCACTTCAGACACCATCATCACTGATCACTCTTCCACAACCGGTAAACTGCTCTTGAGTCTCTGCCTTCCTTGGGTTGTCCATCTCAAATCCTTACACCAGCATGAATGAATAAGCCTTTTACTCTGGATTTCTCATTTAAATAATATACATATGTTGTATTACCACAATAGAGAATAACCTTTGACTCAGATTGACATCAAATTTCTGCCATTGCTTAAAATAGAATTTATAGACACAAAAGTTACTCACCATGGTCGAGAGATTTGGCAGGAACCCAACTTTTGAAGTAGTCATCCTGACAAGAACAACAAAAATAAAAAAGGCTTATTAAAAACACAAAAATAAAACGATGATGCACATAATTTATTTTATTTTATTTTGGTAGACCAGAAAAGAAAGAGTCCAAATACTCGAGTAAGCAAGAGAGGAAATTTGTCTGCATCGCGTAAATTCATTGACATAGGAAAGGCACAAGCTTATGTAGACACTTAAATGGGACATAAATCTACCCAGAAACCTGCAAGGCACTCACTGGGAAGTAAAGAGAGCTAGTGGCAAAAGCAATTTTAACACCCCCGCTATTAAAAAGTGATCTGAGTGTTTAAAAGACAGAAATGCCGCTTTGCTTGTGGTACTTTACCATGAGTGAACAGCATTAATCATTACAATCCTTCACAGAGAACATTTTCCTAAATGAATAAACTGTAAAATAATAATTCTAGGAGGAGAAATTTTTAATTTTTTAAGGGATGTTTTTGCAAGAGTTCTACATATAAAACTCACAGATCGACTTTGGGAATAGGTTATAGTGACTGTCCAGACACGGTTGGTTTATTCGTGTTTCTGTATAAATAGTCTCACTTTGAGAACAAGGAAAGCGGTAAGAACAATCTAAACAAAATATGGTGACATAGCCAGCTTGGTAGTAGCGCTATGTCACTTTAACCCTCTTAGGTGTAAACACTGTAGGTGTTGGGCCCTCAAATAGCCACTATACAAATTAATCAACAATGTGGATTAGAACACAGCGTTTCTCATCTTGGAAAGACTTACAGGTTCTGGGCTGTTGCGTTTTAGCTTCTCTACAAATTCATTCAAGTCCTATTCTGATGACAAAACACAGGGGCTAATCTGACATGGATTTTGTTCACAAACCTGCCAATCCTCCAAATTTATCCCAAATTAGATCCTACCCTGAAAAATCTCTGCAGTGTATCATTTCATTTGGAATAAGACCAATATTTTTTAGATACAACCAATTACGAAAATGACAGGTGGGACAGACTAAATCCATTCAGATTATTAAGATGCACCTCATCCATAAAAACAAAAAGCATCTGGAGAGGGTTATATGATCATTTTCTTAAGCTCTGGATGATCAACTGTTATGGCTTCACTTCTGGTATGATTACGCATACATAAAAATATGCAGTAAAATCTGATTTAAAAAAATCTTCTTTATCGCCAATTTTATTTGCAGGACTGAAGGTTAAAAACAATGTGCCACAAGGAGTCATCAGCCGCTGACTGTGTAGTAATCAGAATCTGTTTAGAAACATGGAAACAAAAACTTCTCTTTTTGCTGTTTTTAGAGTGTTATCTTACTGTATTCATCATCACTCTATGATACGCACAGTTGGAGTACTTTTCTCCGTAGATGCTTCAGGAGTGCAATGGAACATTTCACAGCATGGCAGCTTTGACATTTTAAACCTACATATTTCTGAAGAACAGTTGTTCTTGTTGAAAAGGTTAAAGTGTCATTGTTCAAAAAGTAACAGAATGAGAAAATCAAAAATGCTTCTTTTTAGCTGCACATAAGCTCTAAGCTCCTTCACATATTTCCAACCTCTGCAGTAGACTTCAAACTGAATGGGAATAGCATCATTATGCTTGGGTGTCTTTATATTCACAGTTTGTCATGTCAAAATGACTGACTTCATACTGGAAAATTCAATCACTCAATCACTAAGTTAGAAAGCTTAAAATCTATAAAATGACACAACGGGATCTTAATATTCTGAACTATCCTGCACTGTGCCTGACCAGACATCAAACCTGCTGTGCATTCAAATCAGCAATACTGCTCCAGCTTCTCAGGGTGATTCGCTGTGGCAACCCCTGAAGGGAGTAGCCAAAGGAAAAAAAAAAAAAAAAACATCTCCAGCTTCTCTTATATGTCTTTAAGTAGGTGTCAGACAAACACTGCAATGTCTGGGGCTTCCAGGGAGGAACTGTGTTATTTCTCTTTAAAATAGCATTTGAAGTCAAAGAAACAATGACTATACTTACCTCTGCTTCCTGGAAATGATTGCAGAGGGCACAGGAGAATTGTGAGGAGAGAGAAGAGAAAGAAGGAAAGGTCAGTAATTATGGCACAGTATGCTATGCCCATCAGATCCATTACAACCCTGTGTGACTCACTCAGAATACCAAGCTCAACTCCAGAGATCCGTTTAATGCAAATCTAATTCTGAAGCTGGCTGATTACCGCAGAACTCACACGTACACGCACTTGCAGCTTTATTTGACGTGGCATGTAATTTGAAACACAACGAGGCCAAATTGTGAAGCCAGAGTAGCATAACAGCGTAAAGGAAAATCAGAGAGAGGAGCGAGACATGGACACTGCGCAAAAAAAAATTCTGTAGAGAAAAAAGCAAATTATTCCACAGTCGTTCTGTTGCACTAGAATATGATATGAGACTGTAAAGAATATTAAGCACGTGAAACATTCAAGACATGAGCGTCATGCTAAAACTATGTCTGGAAATGATTATTTTATAGAATTATTGATACATTATGGAATTGCTACAAGTTCCTGTAACAAGAAAAGGATATAAAACAGTGAAAAATATATAGCAAAAATAACTACTACATCTTTAAAACATGGTGATATATTTATCTGGAAACTTTAATATTAGGAAGCATTAAAAAAAGATGGTTGGACTTTTTAGATTGACTAAAAGACGATTTTATATATGACATTGTTCAATCGCTTCAATGATTATCCAAAAAAACAATTTCAACAGTCATTCCAACTCAAAGTCATTACTATCACCCATTACCATCTGAATTCATTTCATGATTTCTTGTATCTACGGATCATTTTATCTCATGCTACATTCACAATGCCCTCGGCAACATGTGTTCAAGCGACCACTTCCAATCAAAAGTTGATGTAAACCTGTGTATATGCATGTTTCGGATTTCTGTTTTCACAACTCTCAAGTTCACGCATCGCTACTCAAGTTCCTACAACCATTTTCAGGCTGTACATACCAAAAAAGTCAAACCAGGTTGAACATTGACCAATCAGGGACTTGGATGGCGTCCCTTTGAATTCACGGAAGCACCAAAGGTTTAAAATTGATCATGTAAGAGAAATAAATAATTGCGGTTTGTGCCCGGTGAAATCATATGACGCATAAGTCTTTCATATATCAGAATAGACCTGTGACAGAAAAAGCCTGGAGCAAGAATTGCGAGATTTGCTCTGCTTTGACATTTCGCACCAAGCCTCTTCCAACTGTAGGTGTAAAGGGTTTCTATTGGAAACCTTTTATCACTCTTCTCCTTTCCTCGTCGCACCCGCCTGCGCGCGCGCGCGGGGCTGTAGCTGTCTCTTAGAGAAGCACGGGGCACGTGCGTACTCTACTTACAGACACACGTGCGCTGTTTTAGAAGCACACACACATCCTGATTCTACAAAAGAAGTTTCTGTCTTGCGAGGAAATACGACAAATTTACTGCGTTCTAATTGTTCATTTCCACTAAGCTGGGTGCGTTCTTGAGTGCGCGACACGGCCGCCCGCCGGAGGATTTTGTGTTGGGGGGGGGGGGGGTCGTCGGTAGGTAGTAGTCAGTTGTTATTGTTATTTGTTAATAAAGAATACTACGTTGTAACTGTATGTATTTATGATGCAGCCGCGGGGGGATTTTGTGTGTGGGTTTTTTTTTTTTTTGGAAGGGGGGGGGGGGGGGGCTGCGGTTAACCGCGACACCGCGCCCCCTGGTGGTTCATCACCGCGGTGATGAAAAATCCGTCACCGTCACAGCTCTAGGTGGGGGACATGCGTTGATAAACAGAAGAAAAAAAAAAGAGGCCCCTCCCTACTTGTCCAATATGAACACCGTGAACTTAACGCATAATCAAGAATTCAAAATTCAAGAATGTGCGTCACATGGCCCATGTGAACCTAGCTCTAGATCAAATAAATAGATCTAGATCTAAGGAATTCATGAACAAACTTCTGTTTGTAGGCACCAACCACCACCACGAGGAATGAGGGGTTCAGTGTCTTGATCAAGGACACTTTGAAACATGGGCAGGCAGGGCAGGAACCAAACCTGTGATCTTCCATTCAGAGGTTGACCGCTCTACCGCTGCACCATGACCTTTAACCATGTTATGCCTTGAGGGAAGAGCACTGTTTAACTTCATCAATGAACAGCCTTAAATATCAAAAAATGCTCCTTTGCACAAGTTGTTACCAAATACATTCTTATTTAGGGTGAGTGCAGCGATGACCTTTCTCTGCAAAAGTCCCTCATTAACAGTTTAATACGCTTATCTATAAAGTATGAGCTGCCTGCTCGGGTCACTGTTCCAATGTCATTCAAACCTTTTAAAAAGATTACGAGGAGATAAAACTGGATCGTTACTATCACATCTTTTTTGATGGAGGTTTTGCTGCTAAATCCAGCTACAAGTGGAAACGTGTGCCTGTTCAAAGTTGCAGGCACTAAGAGTTTATTACCAATAGTAATTTTACACAGTATAATTGGGTTTTAATTAATGGTTCAATTTAAAATCTATTTCAAAAGCAGCACAATAACTGTCCGGGAAAATGAGATGCTCTCATTATAAAACCAAAGAACGAGAACCGCCTTCATTTAAATAACAATAAATGGAACTACTGTGCTTAAACACCTTTGCATTAAAGTGATTAATAATAACTCCAATGATATGGTGAGCTTCAATGTAATAATGACATTGTTTCTTGCATTTTACTACTGTTAAAGGTTTGATTATTTGCACTATCACCAATAGAAAGGCAAAGTTATGAGTTAATGAATAAAAGTGGGTTTTGAGAAGTGACATTATTAGTATGAATGCATTGAAATGTCCTAACAAACCTTTTAACAGATAAATGACATCTAATAATTGATTCCAAAACAAAACAAGGAGCCAGTGGAGGGAAACCGACCCCCTGCTCTGAAACTCAGACTTAGTTGTTGTATTTTTGTTAGTTGAATTTAGAGGCTTTTGGCTTATTTCAGAGAGAAAAAAAAGATTACAGAAGGGATAAATGCATGTGTTTTGTCTTGTGGATCTGAATTTAGTTAAATCCCAGAATTTTGGGCTATTTTTGAAGCTGACTGAGGGAGGACTGAACTAATTTAGTGAAATTGGCATTGAAGCTGAAGGTCTGAGTCTTGTGGACAAAGGCTGATGACATTGGGAGGATAAAGTGTAGTGAATTTGGTGTGTGTGTGTGTGTGTGTGTGGGTGGGTGGGTGGTTGGGTTGGGGGGCGGGGGGTTCAAAACATAATGAAGCCATCCACTTTGATCAGGTTTTATTATTACACTGCATTTTCTTCTGTCTTAAACTCTGCTACTAAATCACTGTGAGCACTGAACCATTCTTAGGTCCCTATGGAGCAAAAGCTTAGCTTTTAAAGCAAAAGTGATTTATGTTTTTTTGACACTACTGTTCCCTCACAGTTGCACATGTAATCTTGTGTTTTTCCAGGTATTTATTTCCTGTGGGTTTTATTTTTTGATAAAACTGAGGTTTGGAACATCAAGTTGTGGGCTCTGTTCCCAAAGGATAATCCTTCAGACACTTTTAACAATTAATTTTAGGATTTAACTGAGTTTTTACATATTTCTTTTTCCCCTAAAATTAGGTCTTGAAAATCATTCTAGGAGCACATTAACTCACAACAGAGCAAACATCCCATTTTTCACTGCTGCAGTGAGAACTCTTTCTATGCCGACAAAATATAACTGTTTTCTTAGGGCAGATGTGGTGTAGTAATTGAGAAAGTCTGATCATTGAGTGCGAAAGGCTGATTAGAAAGAAGAAAGGATAAAAGAATAAAAAATGTCCTTAGATCTTCTAATTGGGCATAATGGGAGTAAAAATGAATGAGATAAAAACCAGAATAGCACAAATGAGTACTGTCTGTTTCACAAAGACATGATAGTTAAACCATATTCAGGCTTACAAGGCTATGAAAGAGCATCCGTGCAGATGGGGGATTGAACTATTGGCTTGCATCCATATCGTTTAATGAGAGCTAGTCTATGTTACCTGCCAACCCTACTGTACTTATGGAAGTCTTCAGGGCTTTCAGCTATGCAACTCTGTGTTTCAGCTTGTTCTGTTTATCAGTCTATTTATGGAATATATCTAAATGAAAAAGACTAATCTTCTTGTGGCAATAACCAGATTTTATTCAATTTATTATGTACCAACATAAAATAGTTCCAAAGAAGCAGGAGGTGAGCGTAAAAATGAAGTACATTGAATGGATTCTTTTATTTATTTTTTTAATATAATTTTAGCAGGTAACCATAAAATTAAAGATAATTTCATAATAAACCGCAAGTCAAGCAGCCAATACTTATTTTTTCAATTTTTAAACCTTGGATATTGAAACCCCAAGGAATGAATAATTGTAACTATGTAAAATATTCACATTAACATTAAAATAGGCAAAGTCAGGCCTGGAGTGCTGCTTGAAAATGTCATAATCAGGGGATGAGGATGCAAATCCCACTTTTTGAAGAGACAAATCGGCATTAAAAATTTGCCATATAGGTTTTTTCTTGAAATTTTTGTTTTAATTTCCATGGTTTTAAAACTTTGTTAAATGCCTTCCTTCCTATTTTCCCCTATAATTTTTATTCTCTCCTCCCCAAATCTGTTTCTCTTTTCTCCCTCCTCCACCAGGTCCTCGCTCTTTTCTTTAGGCCACATCCTCTGATCCAATCAGCAGCCAGTGAAGCTGAGGCACGAGCTTTGTGAACAGATAGCACAACACAGCACACAATGGCTTTTAGTGACACCGCCTCAGATTACTGCACTGTTTGCTCTCTGCTGAGGTGAGGAATGCTAAGTAGGACTAGCAGAACTTAGACTTATTATTGTAACTTTATTATTTAGGATATAGGTAATGCAACTTATAGTGGGTAGAATTTTACATGAACTTCCTTCTGAATTCAAAAGATTTAATGAGGCCCATTATAGTCATTACAGTGATTGAAGTCAACTATAAAATTGGAGTTTATGAAAGCTCTCTAGCTGTTGCCATAAGGAGGTATTAGATTTTAAAAAATCAAATAAAATGACCCCCCCCCCCCCAACACTTTACAAAGTATTTGGATTGGTGCTTATGACTCTGAGAAATGTGTGCTATCAATGTTATGACCAGCACTCAAACCAAGAGCAATTTAAGGTCATGCAATTTTGACTGAAGGGCCGAGCAGAAATGAGAATGCTAATGCAGCTGCACCACAATTACCACCAGAGACTTGAGTGCATCTACACCCGCAGTGAAAGCCGATCAACCACAATTGTAATTTTGCTCTCTAACAGCAGATATCCTGACTAAAAACATGCCGTGCTAGCCTTTTCTCATTTTTATGACTATACTTTTACATTTATAATTAGATTGACTTTTTACATTTTTACAATTTTCAGTAACTTCATTTAATGTTTTTACATTTCATTTTGCCCTGTGACGGACTGGCCAACTATCCAGGAGGTAACCCAGCTTCACCCAACAGTAGCTGGGATAGGATCCAGCAAAGCTGGTTTAGAACATGGATCTTAACTTTTTTTGCTTATTCTGAATTCTTTGTGTTTTAATGAATTGTTGACATATTACGATTTGTATGAAATTCTGGCTATATTTAAAATAAATGAATCAGTCAACAAATATTTTTTTCTTAGCCTTACAGGGAAAATGTCAAAGTACTGAGTAGCATAAGTTTTATCAGTCTGAGCTGAAGTCTCTACTTGACTCAGCGTGTTCTCCCAGACCGGATTTTCTGCAAAGAATCAAGTTTAAAAAATAAATACACATTTTATTTCAGATTAGGTGATGAATTGAAATGAAGTAGGAGTGAATGTGCATGCTTTCTCTTAACCATTCTATTCAAAGTAAACCCTGTCTGTTGCCAAGTTACATCTGAAGAAGGGTTCGGGAGATTAAAGAATGGAAGGGGATTAAAGAAAGCGCAGAGAAAAAAGAGAAGGCTGAAGAGCTGCCTGCCCAGACTGTAAGGTTATGTAAGCAACGGCAAACCAGTGCAGACATAAACAATCACTGCAACAACACAAACAACTTCTTTTCTCTCTGTATACCCCCCACCCCACACAGTTTGCTTTCTATTTGAAAACTCCCCCTCATCCATCAGTTTCTTCTTGTCCTCCTCACTGATGCTGAACACCCCCCACAGATGTACAAACTGAACAAAAGCTCAAAAAACGAGATGCTTCCTTTTCATTCCCATTCTTTTCCAAGTTTTCCGGCAAAAGCCTTTACAAAGCACAGTCTGTAGCTCAGAATTGATGAATATCTTCATGTACTTTAAAAGTGTCTTCATTCCTAAAACATCCTCCTCAAAAGATACTTAACTGCAGACTTAAAATAAAAATGACTTTAAAAAAGTGTCAAATTTGAAGTTTTACACCTGCACTGAACAACTCATGGTCACAAAAGCTCCCAATAATCACATCTGCTGCCACAAATGTATCACAAAATGTATCACTTTTCTTTTTAAATCAGATTTTAACTAACTTTATGGTGATGTAGACTATAAAGAATCTGGAGACAACATGAAATACAAAAATATACATGAAACAAAAAAGTCAAGAAACTTTGTATTTCCATCCAAGTGTTACTGCTTTTTGCTGCTGGTTTGATATAGTGGAAAGCTAAAAACGAACATTATTCATGTTTGTATTAATGTAAGACATGATAAATGACTCCCTATTGTGAATTTGTCTTGTTACTTAAGCTCCTGAAGAGCAAACAGTGAAGAATAAAGCCCAATTTTAAAGAAATGCACCCTTTTTTTATTTTTGTATGCTTTGTTCTCCTTCCAATGTTTACATTTGTATACTTACTGGAAGAAAAAATATTTTGTGTTGGGTTTTTATGAATTTACTTCTATTTAGAGAAAATCTTTTCGTGATAAAACAGTTTTCATGCTTCTATAGGTTGTCTTTAGCTTTGACAGCTGTCAACAGATCCCACTCGTGTTGAGATCAGCATAGATCCAAGTCTTTGGGCGGTAAGAGACAAAAATACTAGATTATGCCAGTAGTTTTTTTTTTCTGACAGGTGCATGTTGTTTCTGTCTGACCACACATTAGACACCAGGTCAGAAAAAAAGTATTTTCAGTGCTGTCTTTGATTGTCCGATCAGTCAAGTTAGCTCCAGTGAGTGTGTGGCTGTAAGAGAGCAAAAATGTTTCTGCTGCAGCTGTACGTGTACGACTTTACGCTTTTACAGTCTTGGCTTTGCACAAAGTATATAAAAAAATGTACTGAGTAGTTTCTTTTCCACCTGACAGCTGTTTGCTCACTCCTGCATTTTCCAAAATATGTGCATTAACATTAACAGCCCACCAGCATCTGTTCTCTGCACTTGTAATCATTTAAATTAACATGTGGAAAACATTGGACAGAAGCTGGAAAAAAAAATCATCTGTTTCTCTTTTTATTTAGTCAACTGGCTCTTGGTTTTCTGCATTAGAGAACCTGTTTGGATCTAACGTGCAGACTGTTTCCATCTCCATCCACACTTTTATTCACCAACTAGAATAGTTCACTACGAAAACGTAAAAGGAAAACCCAGCTACTCTGTTTCCAAATTCCACAACTGTTGAAGTCTGAGAGTTTTCATTGAGAACAAATGTGTTGAGTCTTATTGTTAAAAGGCTTCAGAAGTGGAGAAATTACATACAAAAGAAAAAAGGAGTTTGTTTGATGCATGATTTCAATTTGTGTTACTGATCATATCCAAAATGCAGAAGCTCTGATTTAAGTTCAGGAAGTCAATATCATGCATAGAAGCTGTCCAATCTTGTTTAAATACCACCTTATCTGCAGAATCCCTTAGCTTGTCTCAGTGTCCCACAGTGATAGTGCGGCAGTGGTGATGGGCCAAGTGTTAAGCCAGTCATGCACACAGGCTCTCTTATCTGCCGGCTCCACTGGGGAAATAAGGGGAGAGCTCAGGAGGATGGACTGATAAATGTTCCTACTTTCCTCTGACTGCATTACTCGGCTCTGTTTAATTCTTTCCTCCTCCAGCTCATTTCCCCTCTCTAAGCGAGTGGAGTTTTCTCCTCCCTCAGCACGATGGAGCTGTCCTGAACCCCTCAGATGAGTCTTAGCCTCAGCTCCTTTTTCACTTCCCCCACCTTCTCAGTCTAACTGACGTCAGGCCTGTCTGCTTGCAAAGTTAACACCTGAAAGTTCTGAAGTGGGAGGACGCTGACACATTTCAACATATGTGTACTTCTGTGACTTTGTCAAGCTAAGCACAGCTGAGAAAATTACAGACTAATCTTTCACATTTGTATTAGACTTTCCACTATATTATTAGGAAAAACTACATGATTTAATTTTTTTTACTTTTCTGAAGGGTCTCATACTGTGTCGGGTTTTACATGCGGTAAAAGCAAAGGGAGACTAAAAGTTTATGAATTCTCAAATAGACTGGTAGTTAGACATTTGTGTTTTTTTTACCTATTCAACCTGTACTTGTACATGTCTAATTAAGCTACTGTATAGTGTTTCCATGCACTTGGATCAGATGCCATAGTTAAAACGACCATACAAAAATTGTTGATTTCAGATGAGTTAATGTCCCTTTCCAATCCTTGTGATGTTACAAAAGTGTTTCCAGTGGTCTTTTAATTGTGATAGGGTTGGTATTAACCAAAAAACAAACAAACAAACAAACAAAATAAACAATGTCTTTATCTAGGAGAGAGTTTCTGCAGAGCGGCAGAAATTCATTAGAAATTCACCTCTGAGTTGTGGGCGGAACTGCTGGCATACCGTTAGCCAGTCTTCATTTCTCATCATCCCTTTTTGTACATTCACATCCCTTTATTTAAAGCCCCTTACACCCCCAACCTAACATTACCAATATTGGAGCTATCCAGTCGTAATATTTTGAGCCAGATGCCAACTCAGACGAGGAAATGGATTCATTGGAATGGAATGGGGCAGGGAGCGTGTAGCTTGCCGTTGTGAGTTTTACGTCAGACTTACAAGCTTTTTTCTAACTGCCTTTTTCATCTGCTTCTGATTCACAAAAATTTAAAAGACATACTCAGAAATGCAATTTTAAGCCCAATCTTCTTTATATATGTTCTCCATAATGAGAAAACAAGAACATGATAAAAATACCTTGTGGTATTAAAGACCATGAGTCGTAAAGTATTTCAGAAACTGTTGATCTGTGCAGACATGCTCTGTCTATCTCCAGGGTTTTGAGAAAATGTACTCAAAAACAAAAAAACTGTCACCATAAGGCTTTACTTTGAGTAATTTCCAATGATAATGTTTAGTCATAGGCAAAACTCCCAGCTTGCATTGAAACAAAAGTAGATACACTAACAGCTAAAAACTGAGGCTGCAATGTGCAAGTGCTCCCCAAACACATTAATAAATGATGAGGAATGAAAGCAGTTTTAAAAGGAAAAAGTGCGTGGGTCTTAAGTTATGGCCTAAATTGAACTACTAAAGTATGACTGAAACTAAGTGCACAGTGTCAGGTGACATTTAGAATTTAGAGTTGTTCTAGTGTAGTTTTCAACAGTAAGCTCTGCACTCCCGTCTACCTTTGTGTAAGAAAAATCTCACTGGATAACAAAGATATGATCTAAATCCCAGGAGAGTTGAGAGTTTCAGATTATCCAGGTCACAATCTTTACTGTTCCCAGAATAACTGCAAAACAGACAGAACAAACAACCACAGTAACAGTGAGAATTCAGCTTACTGTTAAGTTTTTCCAACAGTGGGTATGGTTAGGTGGAGAAAGGGGTTAGGATTTGTAATTTCGAGATCAATCTGTATCCTCCTTTTTTAATTACTAAATATTCTTTCCTTTAATTTATAATCTTATTTTCCATCAACATTCCCGCAATTACATTATTTTACAGAAAAAAACAAAAGAAACAAACAAAAAGTAGTGACATATACTGCACACTCTGTAAAGAAACCATAATGCTCTGAAACTCACAATAATGTCCGATTTGATGCAAGACCTTTCTGATGTGAGACCTTGCCTTCCCACCATCATGTGGCCCTTTATTTGTCATACTTTAAGCATGTTCTTTGTTTTAAACACCTATTCAAAAAAGTAATTGCACCTTTTTTGTTCAATAGCAATGCTGGATGTCCTTCATCATGTACAGACTATTTGATTCATGAACTTGGTTGTGATTTCTGTCCATAGGAAAATCTAATTTTGATAATCCTCTGACCAGAGAAAGACCATACGCTCTTTAACACTCGACCAAGTAGGCAGGGACTCCTAGCTGGGAACGACTGATCAATATAACATCACAGAAAAAGTGTCATAGGTATCTTTGACATTTTTTTTTGTTCAACAAGATATTAGATGCCTTAAAAAACATCTATTTCAACTTATTTTTTGAGTTACTGATCACTTTATTTATTATTTTTCACTTTATTTTTAAAAGGAAAAGCTATTCACAAATTCCCATAGCATCACCTTGAACAGAAAAAAACAATGAAGCATTTATATTTTTAATGATTAGAAATAAATTTAGAAATGTTTGGTTTGATTATATGTCAGAAAATGGTTGGTTGGTTGTGAGGCAAAGAAAAACAATGTACATGTATTCCACATTGATGCAAAAAAGATGCAGATTAACATCTTGATTCTTTGTTTGATACATATTTTAAATTGGGTAACATACTAAACTAACAACAATATATTGTTTTTATTAATAAACCAAGGCAACAATATTAATCACTGATTAAATTAGATTAAGGCTTTAATTTACGCTGTCAGATTCTGACCTCAGCTCCTAGACAGTTCATACATACAGTGTTTATGTAAACTTTTTGTGATTTTTTTTTTATTGCAGAGTGTGCAAACCCTAACCCTAACCCTATTAAGTAAAATCTACCTTAGGCAAAGCACACTTACCTTTTCTATGCTGGAACCCCTGTCAAATTCTGATTTGCATGACACTGCACGTAATCTCCGCAATAATTACAAGAAAAAACAATTCGAATGCACTGGTTTAATAGCACATTTTATTTTTTTTATTTAGTCTTTCTTAACTATCGACAGTACAAAAAGCCATGTGTTACTGGTTGGTTCAAGCTAATTTTACCTGTGTTTGTCAAATTTTGTGGCCAAAAAAAAAAAGCAAAAAAACAAACAAACAAAAAGAAACTATCTTTGCATTTACATTGGGAGCATGGTCCTCTTTATTTACATAAAGCAGAGCATAGAAACAGTAGTTGTTGTTTTTCTTTTTTTTTTTTTATTTTAAGTTGCAGTTAATAGTAGCAAGACTGCTGCTTCACTTATACCTCACTTACACACAAGTATGCCAGCACACACACCTTGAAGGCTCTCAGGAGTCAGGAGCTAATTTCATACTGTCTCTTGATCATTTAAAGGCTTACTCGGGAGCAAAGTTTGTGAGGGGAAACAAAGAGAAAGGTGCTGATGTAGCAGCAAAAAGGAGAATGAAAAGCCCAACATAGTATAAAGTGAGTAAAGAAGGAATGAAAGAGCAGGGTGGATAGAGATGAAGCAAACACAAATGAAAGATGAAGAGAAGTGCAACTCCTCGTTAAATGCTAATAGAAGACATTCAAAGAGTCAAAGCTAAAACACAAACACGCCTCTTCATCTTCACAATTAGGATAAAGTTGCACTTTTCAAGGCTTCTTTTACACACTATCTCATAAAGTTGTGCTATTTTAGTAATCTACATTTTAGCTCATCTATTGCAAACTAAAACAATGTAATAAAATATTTTGTGAAATATTTAACAAATTCTATCAATAAATGCAACATTTTTGTACAGTATACAAATCCTTTGTGAAAAAAAATATTTGTATAAAATATGTTGGCCTCTTATATAGACCTTATATTGAATGTAGCTATAAATAATCACATATGATGATAATAATTTGACAAAAACTGAAAGAATTTTGCTATAAAAAACTAAATGGTTATACTCTGCTTAGTTTTGAATGTGTTGTTAGATTTTTTTCACAGTGCCTTCGGAAGATGTAAAATTGATTAAAAAAAAACTGAAATGAAATAATTTTATAATTTTAATAGTTATTATTTCAGCCAAGAATAGTTTAGAAACATTCATGTCTCCAATTCTTAAAGTGATAAAAGGCACTTCAGAGACTGTAAGTAATACACTAATATTACATGGTCTATCATTCTAACCTGATCCTTTCTCTCATCTCTCCTGACAAAAAGCATCAAGTCCCTAATAAGCCAACATGGGGAATGACCCCTTTTAACAGAGTAATGAGTGATTGGAAGAAGAATGAGCTCCCTCCACAGAGGGAATACAATGATCTGGTGCAATTATTACAGTAGATTTATTCCGTTTAGGATAGAGAATATCTATTCCTTCCACTACAGCCTCAGTTATGACTGAAATTGCAAAGAAACTTTTCTTACTCTGATTGAAGAGAGTGGAATAAAATTTAATGAAGCCCCCTGAGACTAGTGACATCCCACTCATCCAGTGATGGAAGGTTTATTTCAGTTTTAAAGGTAAGAATGTAATGACACAGCCTGATCATATTCATTTACATATTCTTTATGTAGTAGAGAAAACTGTTAGGAAATTATTGTTTTTCTTTTCTAGTATGACCTTGTTCTATTGAAATTGCAATTGAAATCCAAGTTTATTTGAGAGGTCACAGAGGTGATGTTTGATTGAGGGCAGTTGGAGTTGAACCAACAACTTTTTGAAATCCAGTTTTTAGTATGTCATAGTAAAATGTTCTTAGAGCCTGTGTTTTACACCTTAACTGCTGCATACATATTATAAAAATTGTAGTTATGTATTTTTTATGTATGTTATTGGTACAGTAGTCCAAGAATTAGATTACCGAAAGTTTAACTAGGTAGATTAAGATTATAATTATTTGGTAACTACTTTATAATTAAAGGGTAATTTAAGGGTAGTTTTTTTTTCATGCTGGAAAGCTGTAAGTCCACATAAAGCACCTATTTCAAGATGACAGAGGGGGCGTGGTCTTTATCTGCAGGTAACAGACATATCTAAATAAATGTTAAAATTAGCTAAACTTTACAATGGAAACATCACACCACTGTCCTATAGGTACAGACAATCATAACTCATAGTTAAATAAATGGTTTACCATACATAAAAGCTAGAGGATAGATCTCTCAAAGCTGATAAAGTATATAAAGATTGTTAATACTTTGCAGTTTGAGAATAAAAAGCCAGTGATAAAAGTGAAGTTTTGCTAAAAATTTATTTTACAACACACACAGTTATGGCATGACTTCAGAAGCTATACCCTGTTAATATGAAATAAATACTTAGTTCTTAGTTGGGTGGCACTCCCCTCCCCACTCACCCAGACACACACACACCTATGCAGTAATTACAAGGCAAAAAAAGGTCTGCATTCTAGCGTGTTACTCATTTGTCATGAAAAAGTTATGATTTAGTAATGGGCAAAATGTCAGTCATGCTTAATTTCTACTTGACAGACTATGCAAAACTTTAACTTTAACAACCAATTAAGGTTCCAACATATATATAGATATATATATATAGATATATATATATATAGATATAGAGATATATAGAGATATATAGAGATATATAGAGATATATATATATAGATATATATAGATATATATAGATATATAGATATGTGTGTGTTGCTAAGCAAGAGCACACTTGGCCCAGCAAAGCTTGCTTTGACTGTAGAATTTTATTACTGTGTCTATTTTTTTCATGTCTCTTTCCTCATTCCTCCTCAATACTTCAGGTCGAAAGGCTTAATCCTTCAACAGGCATAGACTTCCCCACCATCTGTTGTTAAAATAAACAAATAAATAAATAAAACAGCAAAAAAACTCGAGCTACATGATATGAGGAAAACTTGCAATTTGCGATAATAGTGATCAATATTAGAATGATGATATAAGTTGCGATACATGAACAAATAGCAAAACAACTTAAAAACATAATTTCCATTTCACTTTAACAGTTTAATTTAAATATAAATCAACAAAACTTAAATTACACTCTAAATGACTCACGTCTACATTGGAGGCGGGCATCTAACATAAAAAGTCTTCATCTGATTTGTTAACAACGTGAAGACATCCATCCTATTGGTCAAATGCATATAGGGATTTACTTGATTCTGTAAATCACATGTGTCAAACTCAAGGACCGGGGGCCAAATGTGGCCCGCCATACCATTTTATGTGGCCCGCGAGAGCATAAAAGTTTTTAATTTCTTAAATGAAAAAATAAAAATTGGTGTGTATTGAGTCATATTTAGGGGGAATCAAACTTTAAATATTTGATTGGGTAATTGTACATTAGGACTTAAACAGTGTCCATATAATCTAACCCAGGGGTCGGGAACCTATGGCTCGCGAGCCACATATGGCTCTTTTGATGGTCACGTATGGCTCGCAGACAAATCTTTATTTATACAATTTTTTTTCATTAGACCAGTCCTCGTGCGCGATGCGATGCCAGAGGTGCGCGCAGTAGTAGCGGTGCTTGGAGAGAAAAATCTGCGCCAGCACTCAGTTTACTACTATCTATTATTTCACAGAGTTTATTCCAGCAGGAAACCTATTAATTGCCGTGCCTAAACCTGCGCGCTCCCGTCTCTGAGAAAGAGCGCGCAGATGCGGGGACGGGATGTGAGGAAGAAAGCAGAGGGTGGGGGGCACCCCCACCCTCTGCTTTCTTCCACAGGCAGCAGGTGAATCGCACAGGGATTGTAAAAACGTAAAACCCGCTGCCCGTCACTCACTGCGGTGTGTGAGTGTGTGTCTGTCTCCACGTCTGCATGTGAGTCTTTGTCACGTCTCCAGAACATTCAGACCTACGATCACGTTTAAAGTCTCAACGCCTGCATGAAGCAGAAACTCACCACGTATCAACCAGACTAGACCATCAGCAGAACCACCACGAGAAATACTCATCATTTTATCAGCAACAGCATAACCATGTTATTAAAAGAATCCACAGACTTATTGTACTTTAAAAATGTTGAAATTACATCAAATGCTCACATTCACTTGTATATTTAGTTTTAAACATATTGTCGCGGACTGAGTTGGGTCCGCTGTTGGGACGCGTTAAAAGTTCTGGAGTTCATTGAACGCATCAAGCAGAGATCTGATTGGCTCTCAGTTCTGTCGCTCAGCCTGTTGTTAGGTAGTTTGGACCAATGGGGTTCAGCTATGGGCCGAATAAGGGAAATAGGAGGACTGGAGCGGGAGGGGGGGATATAAAGTTGGGAGAAGCGCTCTCGTCTCAGCGGGAGAGATTGAGGAGTGGATGAATTAATTTTACGGCGTTTGTTGCGGTCTGCAGTAACCAGAATAAAGAACCTTAAAAAAGGTTAAGTCTCTGTGCCTCAGTGTGGGAAAGGAACACTACATTATTGTATGGCTCTTTCAAAATTATATTTAAAAATATGTGGCGTTTATGGCTCTCTCGGCCAAAAAGGTTCCCGACCCCTGATCTAACCTGACAGAAACAAATTTAAAGGAATTTATGCTAGAGTAACAAGCAAACATATGTTTTCTATGCAACTGTAATTGTCACTTTAAAAAGTTATAATAAATAAATAATGAGTTATTTAACATTAAGGAATAGTTCAGTTTATTTTTCATTATATTTAGCTACATGTATAAGTTATATCTGGCCCTTTGAGGACAGCTACTATGCTGATGTGGCCCTTGGTAAAGATGAGTTTGACACCCCTGCTGTAAATCGTAACAATTCGTTAAATGGTAGCACTTTTCTACCTTCCTTGAAGGCCCAAGGTGACAGTCACAGTCCCATTCACACACTGATGGCTTCACCAGAGGCAAGGTGGGGTTCAGTGTCTTGCACAGGGACCCTTTGACTATGAGCGGGCAAGGCGGGAAGCAAATCTGCAATCTTCCAATCATGGGCCTACCAAAGCACCACAGCTGCCCCTATGGCAACTTAAATACTTCAGGCTGGCATAAAATTGTTTTAGCACATTTAAGGGAACCATTTATCTCAATTTTTACCAACTTTTGCGAAATGCATATTGCATAGCATGGTATCGCAATAATGATATATTTACAATTCATTGTGCAGGCCTAAAAAAACCCCCAAACCTCTCAGGTCAGAGTCACCCACAAACAAAAACTCAAACTTGATTCAAAGATTGGTTGCAAACAAAATAAAATAATGCTGAGACGCATAAAGTGACAAGAGGCAATAAATCCAATGAACATGCGGCTTGACAAGCATGTACAGCTGCTGACTGTGACATATGCTATGTTCAAGAACAACACAGTTTTGCTAAGCTGTGAAAAGCTGTATTTTAAGTGTTGTTTTACAGTGAGAACACAGATAAAATATATATATATATATATATGTATGAAAAAAAAAAATCTATATTTACAGCATTATTGACCCAAGTTAAAAAAATTAAAAAAATATGATTGGATGCCTTTGTTTCCTTTCAAGTTGAACACACAATTCTGTGGGAGACAGATTACCATCAAAATGAAACGTTAACTTCCAGGGTGAAGTAAAGTCTGTTCTCTATTTCTGTGCAATGATTTGAGTCAAGTCAGCCATCTTCCTGTCATGCTCCAGAGGAAGAGCTTTTTACACACACCACCAACCTGAGACTCCCCAGCTTTTCCCTGGAAATGCTCACTCTTCTGCTCTCCTTATACCCCTTACAACTTTTTCACCATTTCATCGTCACTTCAGTCTGTCAAATCAGCATAAATACTTCTTTTTTAGCCCTGCCTTGTTGATGTGCAATAACTAAATTGGTATAATTGAAAGGAATACAAGAAGGCCAGACTGAAGACACTGAGAGATGGATGAGGAGATAGAGAGGCTGGAAGCAATCCTCTCAATGTGACTCCTCTAAGGAACACTTAAGGGATCCTTCTAGTCGTCTACGCTTAAAGCTCTTAAATCTCTTCAGACGGAAATGTGCAGAAGCGTGTTAGGAACTCCTTTCACACACACATCCCATCATGCTGTTCAAACAGTAATTCAGTAAGGGTGATGGAGGAGCTTAATAATGTTTTCAGAAGCTCTGCTGTAAATGCAGATTTGTTTTTTCAGCGAAGCTCTCTGACTCATGAGCCGTTCTGTGAGGTCCTTTGTGCTAGAAGAGCTGCTGTGAATGTGGAAAGAATTCTACATCCTTCATCCAGACAGACAGCTGGTTTGCCATTCAGTCCGAAGACTGAAAGGTGCTGTGTAGACCTGTCAGGTCGACTATCTGCAGACTCTTCATCAAGCAAGATCTTCACTGAATACGTTATGAGACGTGGCCTGCTTTTCGTCATTTTCATTTGGGAACTTCTTTTTGTTGCTTTTTCCAGCTAAAGAAAATAAAAAGAAATTACAGGTGCACATTCACACATCATTGTCATTGCTGTCGGCTTTTGCTGTTCAAAGATTTTCTTTTTCCATTCCTTTTAGTGAAAGCCAGTCAAAAATCTTTAGTGCATCTATTTATCATGTCATCGTCTCTAACTTACATCCATCCCACCCTACCATTTCCTCATAAATGACACCAAAATAGACTTGAGCCTCTGCATAAAGAGGAAACATTTGAGGATGTTTCAATCCTTCATTTCCTCTTCTGTCTATTTCAGCAACTTCAGTTGTTTTAAAGATTTGTACATGTGCTTGCATGAATGCCTAAATCATTTTTGGCAGATTACACCTGCAGAAAATTATACTTTTAATTTGACAAATATCCATTTAATCCAATGTTTTGTCCTGGATCTGATAGATGTTTATATTCACCCACTTTCTTATTTATTCTTTACATTTTTTTATTGAAGTTGCATTAAAATAACAAATTCTTGCTCATCTGCTTTATAAATATGCTTTTACCCAATCAACTCAAAATCAAGCTTCTCTCATTTCCAGTACCCTATCGCTGCACTATTGTACTTATAATATTTTGTGCACGTAAAAGAAGAGCCATTTACGATCTTCAAAGTAAACTTTTTCATGTGCTTCATGAAGAAAAGTCCTGGATAGAACAACCTTTGTTCATGTCCTTGGTACTTCGTAAAATAAAGTCTTTGTTTTGGCATAGAACGGTAAAGTCACTGACAACATATCATGTTTTTAGCCCTCCAGCTTTGCTGCAGTTTTGGTATCTTAAAAAGTAAATGTGAAACTTCACCATTCTTCTATATACTTTTTCTTTCACTGCTGTATGCCATGTTTTTTTGCATATAGCAGAGTTAAATATGTTTCAATATGCAAAAAAAAGAAGAAAAAAACAAGACTGCTGCAGTATTGCTTGTGTGCATGCATAATATCAGTGTTCCTATAAATTTGTCGAAACTTTTTATTTCTCCAGGACAAATTTGTGTCAAATGTTTTCATAACAGAAACTCAAAAGTTGGATAAATCCAAAGTGGCATTGCAGACTGAGAGACACAAAGTAGTGTTTGTGTGTTTTGCATCTTATCCAGAGCCACATTTTCATGTTGTCCGTGTGGAATATAAATTAAGAGAGAAAAAAAATTGATTTAGACTGCTTTATGTGCCACAAAAAAAAGATTCAAAGAAAAAAAAAACACGTGAAGGACTTTTAGGATTGAGGTGTAGGACAGCCATATATAAAATTTGAAAAAGCAAATCTTCATCATGATCGTAACATTCATTTTACCAGATCAAAAATAATCCTGATGCTTATAGAAATAAAAATAACATTTGAATTTAAAACTGAAATGAAAATCATTTCTATTTATAGGTCTTTAAATCGTAAACAAATTACTCATCTTACAAGAGAGCCCGCTCAATACATATATAGGCTAGGAATACATATTTGCAGTGATATTTGTAATCTGAGTATGTGTGTGTGCATGCACTGCATAGGAGACAGAAAAGAAATATAATATGCATACTAAAGAGAGGGGGGATGAAATATTACTGAGAAAAGTGGAGGTGAGGAGATAGAAATGCAGAGTGAGGTTAAAGGTTGAACTAAGAGTTTTGTAAAACAGGTTTCTTGTTACAAGAAAGAGAACCTACAGGCATTAGGGATGCAGATGGTGTAAAATCCCACTCTGATGCTTCTAGCGTTTCTCTGTTGGGTAATCCAAAATAAAATAAGACACCAAAATTCACAAAAGTATCTGGCTTCACTTCAGACTATTATATCTTATCAAGACATTACCTTTCTTCAGAAGATCTGTTTTTTTTGTGTGTGTTTCTGATTTGTCCTGTGTCTCAATCAGCTTTTTATTTTCCTGATGTTTTATTCTAAAAATGTGCTTGTCCTTGTGCCGGTATGACAGTTCCACTTCTCATTCCTGAGTTATCCTTGTCATAGGTGTGTGTGTTCCGCAGACTCCCTGCTTTTTTTCCCCCCTGGGTTGCCAGGTTTCCTTTGTGATCCGCTGTCAAGCTTTTCATTTCTTGTTTCTGTAGGTTTTGATTTTTGCGTTTGCAGGTTTATGCTCTGTGCCTTATCTTCCCTCTTAAGCCAACCACCTTAGGTTTTGAACCATTTCTTTTTTTTTTTTTTGTATTTGACAGTTTATTGGTTTCCTCGTAGACTTCTTACCTTCACTTGACTTCAGTTTCATAAAGTAAACTTCAGATTTCAATAGTTTACATCTGGGACTTCTATCCAATTACATATCCACTCAGACCCACTATAACTAACTGAGCCATAAATCTGCTCTGATTTACCCTGCTGGGTTTCTGACATTGCTGTCCACGTGAATGACATTTTGAGCTAAACTGGACAGCTTTCCACCACCTGAAGCTCAGCTTGGACTCCCAGAGCAGAGCTGCTATATTACCACCTGACACTCGTGTTCTTCAAGACCTTTCCATCCCCTCTTGACAACATGACGATGAGTCTTTGGCCAGACTGCTAACTGTGATGTTACATAACCCACAGCTGACATATCCGAGCACTTAAATTGTGCTACTGTAACTCCTCCCTGCCAAAACCCATCAGTTCTATTGCAACAGTATGTTAAAGATGACATGTGCCAGCTCCTTCTTTTCCACCAATGTGTGGTTCAAGGTGGCAGGCTAAAGCGCAACACTGTTGAGTTAAGCCAGAACATAAAAGCAGAGGTAGAAGATATCATATTTGCAGCAGTGCTGCTGCCAAATTTGAAAAAGAAAAAACAAGTATGCATGATCCTTCTCGCCCCCGTCCCCCTGCAAATCCTAGATTAAATTGAAACAGTTGCTAAAAAAACAGTTTGAAACCACTCACTTCCAAAAGTAGGATAATTCATCAAGGACAATCGCTTGTTTTAAACACAGCCGGCTCAATTGCAGATTGACAGCTTGAGGAAATCTTTTTTTTTTTTTTTTTTTTTTTTGATTTCTATAGATTTCTCAAATGCAAACTTTGTTTGCAGTGATGTCAGTTTGATGTCAAGTCTGTCATGGATGCTACCTGCTACCAAACAGTCCCCATAGAATCTGTCCTAAACATACAAAGCTACTTAAAATGACAAATAACAAACAGTAAGGAGGAGTGCATCGATGTGTTACTAATCATGCAGAGTGCAATAATCCCTGATTCCTGAAGCATTTTGTTTCATGTCTCAGATTCTCTTCATGGGTCTAAAACAATACAAGTCAGAGCTTAGTAATATACAAAGACATCAGTGATGATTAGGTGGGTTGCTAAAGAGTAGATAAAGACAACAGCCTTGGGAATTCTGGAACTATGTCAGTATTAAAGACAGATGTAAAGTGAGAATAGAAAACTGTTAGACATGACTCATTTCCCAACAAAAGCTGCAAGTAAAAATTCCCAAAAGCATCCCCTGACTTGTTCATCACTGTGTTGCTTAAACACAGGCATCAGAATTGTGTTTCTAATGAACTGGTGAAAGCTGTGCAGTTTCACCGCCTGTTTTCCCCTTTCAGATCTGCTTTGGCAGATGTGTCCTTGTGCTACAGTTCCCCTGTCACTTAACAGCAACACACTGACAAACTGACAGACAGCAAACAAATCAAAAGGAGCCTTACAGCAAGCATCACGCGAGGTCAGAGATCAAGGAAAAACTTAAGAAAAAAAAAAGAGGACAACTTCAAATGACAACTTGGGAGCAATGACTGCAGGGGCTGAATGTGGTTTTCTGCTGTGCAAGGCTGTCATTTTAAAAGCTCCCTCTTTTTACTCAAGAGGGAAATGCCATTTTCCTCCCTCCATTTATTTATTTTTAACGTGTCACTGAAAAAAACCCAATTAATTTAAATGGACAGAACAAAACAATTACAGGTCCCAATAAAAGAGCGCGACTCAACCGTTCTTTTGTTGTAGCTTCAGGGGTTCCTGGTAACAAAATGGTTTCATCACAGCAGGAAGGTGACCATACAAATTACAGAGAAGTCCCTGAAACAGAAGCAGCATGGCTTCCTGGATCTGAGGGATTGAGGACTATAAAATGTGCCAGAAGAAAAAGCAGATTTACATTCAAAGGTACTTAAAGATGCTTTTGGCTGAAAATGGATGTACTTTTATGCAACATCCTGCTGGGCTAAACTGTTAGATGAACAAAAAGTTTGTCTGACTTGAACCTACTTGGTAAAACTGTGGCTTTCCATTAAAATTCGAATGAAGTTGAAAGTTGAGTTTATTTAAATAGGTGGCACAAAGTTATTTCAGAAACAGTTTGCCATGAAATTGTTGTACTATTTGAGAGCTAGCAGAGGGCACCTCTTCCTGCAAATGCAAACACAGAAAGCAAATGTTGCTGCTTCACTTAGTGTGGGTGCACACAGAGACATTTACAAAATAATGTGCACCAGTTTGGCAAGTTTCATTACAATTTACATTTTTGCCTCTACTTCAGGGGATTAACATAATTTCATTGGAAGTGGTCCATTGGAAAGTTTGACCTCTACTTGCTGAAATTTCTGGTTTATCTGTGCGAACTTTTTTAATTTTCTTCCCACATTGGTATTTTAGAACAATTAAAAGGTAATGAAAATAAGTCAAAACAATTAGGTAAATTTTTATCTAAACTGCTGTAAACTAATAAAACTTTACTTTCAGAAATTTGTTTTTTTGTTTTTTTACCATGTTCTTATAGTATTTTTCTGAGAATGTCAAAGCAAATGAGCAAATGTCATTGAAAAAAGCTTGTAGTTGTTCCATAAAGTCTACAATCGCCAGAAAAAATGGATTTATGACATCTGGCTCAAAATTGTAGGGCTGAATTGCGCCAACATTGCTCTCCATTTTTGTTGTGCTGCTAAGATTAGGCTGTGGGTGTGAGGGGCTGTAAGCTAGTGGGAGACTGTGTAAATAGATAGATAATGGAAGTGGAGGCAGGCTTACTCAGAGGTGAATTTCTAACATATTACTGCCACTCAGCAGACACTATGTCCTGGAAAAATGACAATTATTTTACATTTTGGCAAAAAACAGCATAATCATAATAAATTTGAACGCTTTTGAAATAGATCAATAGATGATTGGTGTGGGACTTTTAACAAATAATAAAATCATAGATCCTGCCCCCATGAAGAGAGGTTTTTTTTTCTTTCTTTTTTAATGAGCCTCATACTTTACGGCAGAATAAACGAGTTTAGTCCATCCATCCATCCATCCATCTTCCTCCACTTCCCCGGGGCCTCCGCCCAGTGGGGCATGCCCAGAATACCTCCCCAAGGAGGCATCCAGGAGGCATCCGGACTAGATGCCCAAGCCACCGCACCTGGCTCCTTTCCATGTGGAGGAGAAGCGGTTCTACTCCGAGCTCTTCGCGGGTGACCGAGCTTCTCACCCTAACTCTAAGGGAGCGCCCTGCCACCTGACAGAGGAAGCTCATTTCAGCCGCTTGTATTCAGGACGTCGTTCTTTTGATCATGACCCATAGCTTATGACCATAGGTGAGTATTGGAATGAAGATCGACCGGTAAATTGAGAGCTTTGCTTTTTGGTTGAGCTCTCTCTTCACCACAACGGACCAATATAGCGACCGCATAACTACGGACGCCGGTCCTATCCGCCTGTCAATCTCTCGCTCCGGTCTTCCCTCACTCGTGAACGAAACCCTAAGATATTTAAACTCCTCCACCGGGGCAGGGACATTCCACCCACCGAGAGATGGCAAACTACCAAAGTTTAGTTCATAAAGGTGTAATATTACTACTAGGAGTGTTTGGTTACTGCAGATCTACCGCTTTCTCAGCGCATTTGTGAAGGTGGAATTTTTGGTCAAGTGGAAATCCCACTGATAGCAACTGCCATTGCACTGTTAATCATTTAATTAAATGAGAAATATAGACAATTTTAATAATGCACAAGGTAATGTAATTGTAGTTTCCCTGCCTGCAGGACAAGTTATTTCCTCTGAGAATCTGACTTGACCTCCCCTCCCTGCTCATTAGAAAGCCGTCTGCCACAGTTAAATAGGCTGAGAGGAGAGTCGATGTGGCTGGTCATCGATGCTCCTGCCAACTCCACCTTCTAAGACTGCATTACTTTCTCAGCACAGAAGTCCTCATTGATGCCACTGCCAGGATTACATATCTGCTTCCCATAGCAAGGATTCTGGAAGTTAATTGGCCACGCTTCTCCCGGTGTATATGTATGTGAGCGTGTGTCTATGTGAGAGGCCACAACACAGCAACAAGACAGCAGGCTGGCTCCAAATACAAATCCAATACAGACTCTGCAGTGCAATTGAAGGGATCACAGCAGCAGCTCTCAGCAGGTGTACAGGAGCATGTGTTGTGAGGATGTCAATCTGTTACACTCACATTGTGAGGGGCTGCTTCCTTTGTGGGAAAACAAAGCAAGTTCCCACCATGTGAAATATTCAATTATAGGTTATTTTTTAGTAATGTGGTAATACTAGAGAAGTGCTGGTATAGAAGATTAACACCTATCTGCTGTAGATATGCACTACTCCAAGAGTTTTCCATACTTTTATAACAATGGTCTTCAGTTTGAACAAATATATATATATTTATATATATATATATATATATATATATACATTAAACGTAGAAGAGGCACGTCAATGATCAATGAAATAATCAATAAGATGCGAGCGCACACGCACGCAGGCAGACACACACACTCGCGCACATACTCATGAAACGCGAGCACACATTCGCGTGATGCCTAGGGGGAGGGGCCTAGAGATATTCGCGCGCGCGTAAACATCTGTGGGAAGGAAACGGAGACAAATATCATCACAACCTGATATGTGCGTCTGAGCTATGGGTAAGCGAACTATTGATTCATTCTTCCGACCTGCGGCTGGTGTACCAGGCCCAGAGTGTACAGCAGGGGTCTCAAACTCGCTGCCCCCGAGATCATATTTTGTGGCCTCCGCCTTCATATGATGAGTTCAATTTTAATTCGGCCCGCCAGTTTGTATGAAAAACACTTTTTCATTGTTGTGCGCGGAGCTGACCAACCAATCACAGTGGGGTAAATTACTCTTGGGGGCGGGACAATGACAGGGCTTGAAAGCAGGACACCTGACAGCCCCCTCCCTCCCCGGACCACATTAAGGAGTTCCTCCTGACCTTTAGAAGGTATTTTTTCGCTCGTAATTTTCTAAATACATGCAGTCCGTGCTAAACTTTTCTCTGGGTCGCACAGACCCGGAGGAAGGTTTAGGGTTTTGGTTAAGCCCGCGGCGGCGTGTCACCCCCAACCACAAACGGTTTATGCACGGCTGTTAGGGCGGGAGTCGGGTCAGCTGAGGAGAATAAATGTCCCTCACGTACATGCGTGACAGCTAACCGGGCTTGAACTTTAAATATGTGCGAGTGACAAGATTTAGTTTTAGACACACTGAAAACACGTTGGGGAAAATGCAATGATAGACGTGTTTGAGATGAACCAGCACCTCGCCTGGATCGTGGGGGAGACCAGGTGGGGGGGGGGGGGGGGGGGGGGTGAAGGCGAATGAAGGACAACAGGAATTTGGAGTTGTCCTTAACATTCAATTTAGTTTTAATATTCTTCTCCCCCTTAGTAGCCTTTTTTTAATCAATTGGTATTTTATATTATGAACTACAAAAACCATCAGGACACATGTCCCATAATGCATTGTTTAATAGTCATCAGGGCAGCTTTTAGTCAGTGCAGTACTAAATTTCCAGCTGTGTTCGCTCAGGTTGGGGCCTTGCTCCCACCCCTTTTTCGTGATATTTTTGTGATGATTGACAGGTGATGTTGGAGCAAAAACAAAAATATACGTCACACACCAGGTGATCTGTGCAGCGTTGAGTCCACCTGGTTGAACTCAAACACGCTTATTGTGTCACCAACATACATTTCCATCCGTTTTCTTTACTTATTTGTATTGTCATGACAGCGATGCTTTTGTCAGTTTACCTTGTTGTTGTTGCATCTTCAAAAGTGCAGATTAAAATGTGACACTGAATTTGAAACGGCACATTGTAATTTCTGGATCTATTATTAAAGTATTTATAAGTAATAAAGTGGAAATTAGTAGATTTGGTTAGCATGTTGATTTACGGTATGTGCCCCTAAATTTTCTGGTTGTGCCCCTAAAATTTTCAGTTAGGGGCCACTGTGCTCCTGGTGAAAAAAGTTAGTCTGGAGCCCTGATATATATATATATATATATATATATATAATTTTTATTATCCTTTATTTTACTGGGAGGAACAATTAAGAACAGTTTCTCATTTACGATGAAAATTGCATTTAGATTTAGAATGTGCTCAAAGTTCCTGCTGTTTTTTTCTTCAGAAGTGCTGGGATTGTAATTTAAAACCATCAAGAACTAATGCCTGATTCTTCTTTTTAAGAGAGAGGAAGAAAGCCGGAGTGTTTTTCAAGGAGGATGTTGTGGAAAAGACAAAAAATTCACCAGAACGGTGGAGGAAGAGGCCTTTAAAAGGAAATTAGAACAAGTAGGCACAAGAGTGAAAAGCTGATTACATTAAAAAAGGGTCTCTGAACTCTTGTTTCTCTCCCTCCACCCTACAAAAGGATACGTACATTTCAGGAAGACAGTTGATTCCATCTGAGGTGTGAAATGAACTGTTCTTTATGCAACGGAACCTGTTTATAGTGCTTCAGGTTTAGCAAGCATGATAAAAAGTGTCATTGCCTGAAGTATAGAGCGCTAACATCCTCATCCTCATCTGCTTTTCAGTCTTCTGTCACGACTTTTCTTTCACCTAACTGACGTCTCCCTCTCTGCTTTAACCTTTCCACTCGTTCTCAACTGCCCTCATTTCTGCTGATGACACTCATAGTTAGGCCTGCACAATATACCGCAAATTTATCGTTATCGCAAAATCCAGCTCTGCAATATGCATATCGCAAAAGACGGCAAATATCGCAATAAATCATAAACCTTAAATGTGTTAAAACAATCTAATGGCAGCTTGAACCATTTAACGAATCAAATAAATCCCTTTATGCATTTGACCAATCAGATGGAGGCCTATTATGTTAGATGTTTGTCACCTATGTCGACGATTATCATTTGGAGTATAATTTTTAAACTGTTGCAATGAAATGGGAATGGTTATTTGGTTATTTTGCTATTTCTTTATATACTGCAAATTATATCGTTATCGCAATTTATTCTCTAATATCGCATATCGCGAGTTTTCCTCATGTCGTGCAGCCCTACTCATAGTAGAAAAAAAAAAGACTGGTTATGAGTTTATTTGCCTCTATGAGCAGTTGTATTAATTCCTCTGATGACTAATACCCTGCTTGGTCATTAATGAATGATGGCAGTGACATGGCAGTGCCTTTGCCTTCCAACCTGTGTAAACTGTACTTGGGTTTTTGTTTTGCCGTGGTTTATGAACCATTAATAAAGCTAAGTGTCTTTTTTTTTCAAATATGGGCATACAACTTGTTTTCACTTCCATATTATTTAAAAAAAAATAGAAGAGGGCACAAGTTTGCACTACTGCTACAGACAGAAGACATAACAGTGAAACCCATTGCAAAAGAGACAGTCGACAATGAAAGCAAATGGATAATTGCTGCCTTAATTAATCTGAGTCATGTGACTTCAAATAGAAAACAAAACAGCTTATAACACAAGTAATATTCATAGATAAATAAAAAACTTCAAATACAATTAGAAAAGACAAAGGAATTGAAAAAAGAAATTGGAGGATGACAGAAATCAAAGGTTTTATGAAAACAGGCAGAGAAATGGACAAGGCATAGTATAGATGGGTGTTTTATGCCATTTCTTTTGTTATATTTCATTCATTATGTATCTTTAAAAACAGATCCAACAACTTCTGTGAGGATCTTTAACATAAATATCAGTTTTCTCAATCCTGTAGGCACATTTCCCAAACAGGAGACGCTGAAACTCCATCTTTGGTATCTGATTCCTGGCTTTTGTTTTGCTCAAATGAAAGCTGATATCATTCTGCTGCATTCACCGAACTGTTAGTGAGCACTCAAAAAGGCAGTAATTGGAAAACACAAACCAACCTGGGTATATTGTTTCCCATAATTATATCTATTTATAAATAATAATGCTCATTCTTTCTGCGCTGACTGTAGCTGTTAGAGAGGTGTAACTGTGCATGTAAATGGTGAGTACAGTTTTTAAGTATCTTTACCACAGAGCCTAGATAAATCTGCAAGGATAGATGCCTCTTTAATTTACTTTTGTTCAGTTCAGCTTAATCATGTTTAGTTTGTTCGAATTTGTGCATCGGCTGCTCAGTAGGTTTGCTTTTGCTTGCATGTGCACAACAGGTTTGTGCGTCAACCACAGGTGTTTGTGTTAAGTTTATTTAAGTCACTGGTTTTAGTCACCAGCTTGGTCATGTTCTCTGTTTAGTAGCATTTTGGATTCCACTTTCAAGTTCTGGTTTTGCCACATTGCATTTCTTGGCTTTTCATAGCATGTTGAAGTTTGATTAATGAATGTTTAGGTTTCCTGCAAACAGAATTTGGCATTTGAGTCATCCACAACTACCATCCAAGATAAAAGGACTCGATTACTAGGAACCCAGCAGGAAATCCTTATCTGCAGTAGCAGCACTTATTCTAAGTGCCTTTTGTTGCAGCTCAGATGCTAAAATTCTTTTGTTAATTCTTCCTTTTTTATGGTGTTGCAAAAAGACTGCAATTGCCTTATGTTCTACACTTTGAGTCTGGTTAAGATTTTTCTAAAGCAGATTTTCAGATGTTGTTTCAGTTTTTAAATACTTTTCTCTTGTGCATATTTTTATGTTTTCAGCCTTAATCCCAGTACATTATCCTTTGCAACAAGGCTTGCCTAAACAATGGAAACAATGGAAACAGTTTTCCTCATGGGAATTTTTTTTTCAAAAATACTTCAATTTTTGTGATGCACATGACTTCCTGAATGCATATGTAGAAGTTAACATAAATTATCAACAACTCTACTTTGTTACAATAAGTTTTGCTTTATATAACTGCAAAATACTAAGCTTGAAAAGGGATAGCCTTCCCACTTTCATGTACAATTTTCTTTCTCTGCAGCAAATTAGTTTTACTGGAGATCTAAAAGCACTTATTTTAGAGAGTGTCTTACTCTCCCAAACCTCAACTTGACCTCTACTGTTTTGTTATCTGCCATTACTAATTAGATTACAAACTAGGCAAGCAGCTAAAGAGAACCCAGATCCTAATTTAGACCTCCCTAGGATCACTTCATTTAATGAGCTTCCAGGCTGTCTTGTTGTTGATTGTTGGGACAATGTGCTAAAATACCATCATGTTTTTCTGGTATTTAAAAAGAGCATTTTTGACCTTTAATAAAATAAAAAAAAGCCTTAGCAAAAGTGTTTTGACAGAGCATCTACAAGAGCAGCTTCACAAGTGACCAAGCGCTGATGTCATATTCCATTAGCGATTTCATCTCATAGCAAGAGGGCCCAGGTTCAAATCCTGGTTGGGTCCTTCGTGTGTGGCATTTGCATGTTCTTGTTATGTATGGGTGGGTTTTCTTCGGGTACTTCCTCCGACAGTCCAAAAAGAGGCTTCACAGGTTAATTGTTTACACAAAATTATCCCTAGGTGTGACTGTGAGTGTGTAGTGTGTAATTGTGTAGCCCTGCAACAGGATGGCAATCTGTCTAGGGTGTTTCTCGCCTTTGCCAACCAGTAGCCAGGCTAGGTTATGGCAGCACAGTGACTCTGAAAGGGATACAGTGGATTAAAAAAATGGATGGATGGCATTTTTTGCTCCAGGAGTGTTGAACTCCAGGCCTCGATGGGAAAAATCCTGAACTGCTGCAGATTACCTGGATCAGGTGTGTTATGCCATTTAAAAGCTACAAGGGCAGGTGAGTTGAGCCCTCAAGCTGTGACAGCTGGAGTTAGTTATGTAAAGTAAGACAGTTGGGAAAAACCTAAAACATCAATTAACAACCAGTTTTTGGCATTTTAGCAGCTTTTTTGACCACAGCAGTGTTTTGACATTACTTGCCCTATGGACTAACCCTCTGTACTTCTTAGGGAGATTCTTGCACGTTAATATTAAATGATGCAATTTAATAGATATTTTTACATTTTTCAAATATAAGTCAGAAACAGGGTCTTTACTATTCAGGCATCAGTGTGCATGGAATGAGCTGGAAGGAGTGAAGTCAACAAGGATGGCTTAGATGTCAATTGTTTATCCAAAATACCCAAAAAACAAAGCATAACATTCACATATGTGTGTTTTTAGACGCTGAATCTTAATGAAATCATATGTTACCCCTTGAAGATATCATACAGATAGACATCATAAAGTAATGCATGGAGATTTTTTCTTTACCAAATGTGTTTAAGGACACCAGATTTTGTGGGAGGTATGATTTTTTTTGTCTTTTTTCTAATCCTCTGCCCTTCAGCCGACATGAACAGGGAAAGCAAACAAATCAGTAAATGGAAGCAGCTGAGCACAAGTTCACATAATCCACCATAATCATGACAGGGCTTCCACACCAACAGTATGAGCTGTATGAATATTTGCCTTCAGCGCCCAGGAGCAGCTATAAAAGCTTGTTTAATCTTTGGTCAGGTCATGTCCTGATAAAACAAGCCAAACCAGGTTTGGAATTTATTCCCAAATAAATTCAGCTAACAAATTGGTTCATGTTCCTCTTTGGCCGTGCGGGGGAGAATACAAAGTTGCTGATTCATTGCACTCATAGCTCTAGGGCTTCAAACAAAATTCTGAAATGGAAAATAAAAATGCTTGTGAACTTACATAATACTTTTTAAATATTTTATTTTCGTGTTACTGATCATTTAACTATGCTACCATAGACATACAGAGCCCTAAATATAAAGTACTAGAAACATAAATACAAGTTAAGAGAGTAAAAATATGGTACATCTAAAAGCACCACTTCATACGTTACAACAACATTTAAAAAAATCTGGCTTAAACACAACAGCCATTTACAGATCAATATATTGTCCTTTGAGGCAACTGCAGGAGCTAATTGCTCAGTTTAAGAAATAAAAAAGAATAATACATAATTTCAAATAAAAAAAACATTCAAAACTAAATTCTGAATTTGGGATGGGGATCAGAAAAAGTGGATACATTTCAACAAAAGGCATATTTGATAAAGTACCACATAATCGCACAAAAGAGACCATCTGGCTATCATCGTACAGTGAAAATATACACAACCTTTGGTAAACGGCATTTCATGAAGCTTTAGACTTTGTATTAAAATACGTAAAGAACATGCCCTGTCCCCTCCTATCTTGATTAGTTTTTTGAGCTGTCAAATTGTTTTCAGGTGTTGTGGTCCTGAATTCAAGTTACTTGAGCACAAAATGGTGGCATTCTTAATCAAATCTAACGAAAAGGGACTTTCAAAAGCAAAACATGACAGAAATCTAAATCAATAATTGGAGAAACAATGGGTATTAAGTTAGACAAATGTGCCAAAAAACAGCTGAAACCATGTTTTTATGTATTAAAAACGTCTCTGAATCTGAATCTAAAACAAAACTCAATGTAAACTGACATCACATTTAAAGGCTTATTGCAATTTCAAATTGTGCGATGCATCATTACAAAGCATACTTTACTTTTGGAGGTGTTCACTTGCTTTCACAGACCTCCTACCAACCATCGTTTAGGCTTTTTATATTTTTTTCTAGCAGGATTTAAATAAAGGTGAAGAGATTAATTTGAATGTGGTCACACAAAAGTCAGAGTTACTGTTGGTGCGATATCTCGCTACACTCATGGAGGGATTATGAAACCTCGACTTGTGTGTGGCTAAATGACTATATTTTCACTTATGTGGATAAATCTGCCTGTTTTTCCGGTGAGCAACACAAAACTAAAGCTGATTGAGTTTTTGGTATTCGCGGCGACATAAAGTGCAGGAAAAATCTAATTTTTCTATGCCTTTGGAGACTCTGCGCAGAGCAGAGGAGCTGAGCTAAATCTCAGGTGTCACACTTAAGCCTGGAGGCGGCTGATGTGGTTACCAAGGCTGCACCTGCAAAGAAACATACAGTACAAGCCAACAGCTTGTGTGTTTTTGTGTAAGCTAAAAAAATGGTCACAAATCCCTGTAGTCACAATGACTGTATGTGGAAAGCAGCAAACAGGCCTAACAGCATGTTCTGACCAAGTCATTAGGCATTATGTTCTGTACAGTCACACCTGTGCTGAAGTTAACGGTTTCCTTGCTTTAATGCTGACTTTCTGGGATTAGATAACAGCAAAAATGTCAAATACAACTCAATCAGGATGAAATTCAAGCAAAAAACAATGGATGAAAGAAATCAAGTATCAAAACTTAGTTTTAGTGCTGCAGAGTGTTTAGACCACACACACACACACGTCCAGACTCAGCAAATAACCTTGAGCAATTTAAAACGGAAAAACAATTTATCTTATTTTAGGTACACACGTAAGCAAAGATTTACCACACTCCTACTGTGAATGAAAAAGTGCCCCATATTTAGCAAGGAAATGAAGCACATCGTGCCACCATTCCTCACTCTACAAAGTGAGCAAAAAACATGAAAATGAGACTTTTCCCAAATGAAAAATGACAACATTCATCATTTAGGACAAAAATCTCCACCAAAAAGCAGACTTATACAGTTATGAAAGAAGCTATTTTTTGATTAAGCAGTTTGGATAAAAAAATGATTTTCCTGTTATTTATCCAGAAAAAAGCTATTCTTTATTCTTATAGTAATTTGGGAAAAAATAAAACCACCCATTAGCGGTTTCCATCAACCATAAACCAACTTATTAGGAGCACTAAATAAAGACATGTCTGGCTCGAGCAGTGTTACCATTAATATGAGCTATTAGCCTCCGAACTCTCACTAAAAAACAATCACTTACTGTAATACTGCCAGAGATTAGTGGCTGAAATCAGCTCGGCCTTCCTCTTTGTGAGTTTGATTGTCCTGGAAATTTGAACCCTGACAGATGGTCAGCCACAAATTTTTGAAAGAAAAAAGTAACAAATCCAATAAAACAAAAAACAGAGGGATGGGAAAGTACTTCTAGTATTTTTTACACACATTTTTGCCTTCAGGTCTGTGATCTCAGCATGAAAATGTGCAGTTATAAAAATATAACAAGGTAAGGGGTCATAAAGTCCTATTTTTGCATGTCGGTGTGCACAAGTGCAAGTGTAAGCAATTTATAGAGAAAGCAAATCCAGCAAGCCTACAGGGGTAATTAAGATAGTCAAGCTGACTGCAAAATACATGTAACATGTCACACATGTTGGATCTAAAGGTTTCAAGGCACAGCTAAATACTGCAGCTCAAAATGTTTGAAGCTTGAAGACTGCAACAAAAAAACCAGTTCTTGCTGGTATTAAATTAAAAACCATCCTTTAATTAAGCCTGCAGACAGATGGACAGATAGATTGCTTTATTTCCAAAGGGAAACTCGGTCATCATAATATTCCAGCAGATTTCAAAACAATAAAATACTCTAGAATAAAAAAAGAATATATAGATAAAAATAGGTTGTGCAAAAAGACAAAAATAGTGTATACATAATGGCCAAAATACAAAACCTAACTGCCAATTTTTATATTTCGAAATTTTACATTAACTGGTAAGAAAATGAATAACTCCATATTTTAAGTGAATCTGCAAAAATCGAGCTGTCAGTATAAGAGGTAGATTAATTGTAGATCCTGAATACCATAGTTAGGAACTGTTTCCTGTCTTTTTCCTAGAGCAAAGAGCTTGCATACCACAAAAGAAAAGATTTATAGTAATACTTAAAACATTAAGATGGATTTTTACTGTACAACCAGAGCAACATAATGCAACAAGGACAGATCTTAATTTAAAAAGAATATATGCAGTTCTATGACACTTTTGAGTTACTGGTATATTGTGCATTTAATGAAACATACTGAATTACACCGTTGTGAAGAGTAAAGCTAAGCTCATGAAATTGGACTCTATCTGTATAATTCCTACTTTAGAACAGTCCAAATGAAAGTCTCCAACAAAATAAATCTCATAATAGCAGCAGTTAAAAAGGCATTATCCACAGTCAGGCCATGTGTGCTAATTTGAGGTTTGGCAAAGAGCAGTTTTTTCTGTCAGCTGCAGATAAAGGAATCTCTTAGTGTTGATCTGCAATATCCCAGCACACCTTTTTTCATGAAACCTATTTAAAAGTCAATGAAAACGTGTCAAAGGCCAGTGGTCTTCAAGGTTAAGAGTGCACACATACGTGGACATGTGCACACAAATGGCAGACAAAGAAAAAGAGGAGGGTTTAGGGGGACAGGCCTCGTCCCAAGTGGGCTCATGGGTGTGTGGCTCATTAAAATGTGATTGAAGTTGCAGCTCAGAGGCTGACTCAGCTGAGTTTAATTAAAGCTGTCAGCCCAGTCTTGTGTCACTCTCCAACATGCATATGCATGCATTCATTTTCACACTCTAATCTGTCTCACCCTGCATTTCGTCTTCACTGTTATCAACTCAAGTGTGACATTCTCACAATCAATCTCCCTTTATCCACCCCCCACACGCACGGTTGGCTATTTGGCCTAATTGTTCTTCCCATGCCATTGCCCCCGCCCACAACCACTGGGTCGGCTGCTATCAAAACAGACAAAAAGCCTGTATCACAACTGAAGCACAGGAGAAAAGCAAGGATGAATAACGACAGGATAATGAAACTCAGATCCAGAAGTCCATTAGTCTCTTGTAATTAAGTGGGAAGGGCTTCATGTCATCAGAGGGAGCAGTTCCTTTTTAATAAACTACTCACATCTTTTACAGGCAAAAACAGTCAGATTTAAATGAACCACATTTAGGATGAAATATTTAGCCAGAATATAAACGAGGGATTAAAAAAAAAAGTTATATCAAAAAAGAGCTTGGGTCTTAAAAGGTTTAAATGGTAAAACGTCTTGCTCCAAATATATATTGGAATATTATATGAGTACTGATCAGTCAACAACCATGCAGCAATTTCCTTCTTCTTGCATCAATGTGGTTTAATGAGTATGCAAAAGAATTTACATGGCAAGACAAAATTTGCAGCCAAGAGGATGCCCATGTCTGGGCCCCTTGTGCTGGTCCCAAGCCCGGATAGAAATTACAGGGTTGTGTCAGGAAGGGCATTCAGTGTGAAAAAAAAAAAACAAAAAAAAACTTTCTTTTGTGTTCATTTTAAATTAAAGCACTTTGGTACCCTGAAAGAGTTTTAAAGTGCTGTATAATAAAGCTTCATTTATTCAGTCAGTCATTCAACATCACTGCAAAACCACTTGTGCAAATTAGTGAAAGCTGGCAGGATATGCCAAAAGGTGAACAGTAACAACAAAATCCTTATTGCATTTTGCAGTTTACCAGATCAGCTCATACTCTTCCTATTAATAAAAGTTAGTGAAATAATTCACTTTGTTCAATCTACAGTCCTTGAAGAGAGCTCCAGATACAATCCTATGAATTCCAAATTGGAGTGCAGACATTCTGAGAAATCTCAGTTGATTAAAGGGGTAACAAGTGTGTTGAAAGTTGCTAAACATAAAAACGTGTTTGATTGCTTGCTGCCAAAAAGTGTAATGCAATCTAATTGTTCTAATTCCCATAATTACTCAAGCAAACCACATCAAATATAAAATTCCAGAACAGCAAATTTTTTTCTTGGAGTTATGGTCAAATAAAGAAACGAACTGACACTTTACAACAGTGATTGATAAACATCCAGCTGAAGATTTAGGTCACCTGTGATGTTACACAACAATTTTAAGCCATAAAAACCTCTATTCAGTTATATATATATATATATATATATATATATATATACAAAAAATACTATTTCTGGATTATTAATCCTTTTTGGCCTATGGATTAGTTTCTCTTTCAATTATGTGTCTTCAATATCAAATCATATTAAATATACACAGCGTGTAAAGGATAAAAACACCATCTGGCCTAAATCTGTTTAGTCATGTCTCTCATGGTTTGAAAGTCAGCCCGAAAGAGGACGTCCTGCCAGCTGTTTCTTTGACAACACCGCAGCATCCCACTGCAGAGTAGCTGCGTACTGCCAGAGACCACTGAAGCAAAGTTGGCACCGAAGAGTCAGAGTAACAGTAACTTCAGCACCAGCACTGCTGGCAAGCAGATCAGTGCAAATAGTCAAGCTCAGTATAGAACACTGAGTCCACAGAGGCTCAAATCCACTTAAACCTTGTCCACTTCTGGATTTTTGACACAGCAGAGAGAAACTCAGTACAACATTGACAGGAGCATCACACCACCCCAGTCAGGAGCTGACCGTGGTGCTGAAACCTCATACCTGGATTACAGCTGAATAACACATGCAGCAGAAATCCACAGTGAGACTCAAGTTTGTGTTGTTTAATCAAACAATGTATGGTTTTCCAGAGGCAGTAGTATATATATATATATATATATATATATATATATATATATATATATATATTTTTTTTTTTTAAGTTTACCTAGGGTTTATTTTTTTAAGGGAAAACTAAGAGGAAGTGAAAACTTGCAAAAAACATTGGACAGGTCATCACATTCTCAATGTACTCTATCTGTTTGCAAGTTCATACAGTAGTCAGATATACAATCTATTTAACCCACCGAGGATACAACCGTTTTCTGTAATTTTCATTAAACCGCTGCAGATTGTGTCACAACTTCAAAAACAACTCAATAGTATGAAATAATAATCATGATTAGAGCTGATGACTTTCCCATTTTTGAGCCAAATCTGCCACTGTTGGATGTTTTTCCTATTTCTTTGGACAAAAAATCTATTTTTTTCTAAAAATCAATAACTTAATTAAAAAAATGATAAAAATGACCTTTCTACTCCTCTTTATTTTTTGCTTGCTTGGGAGGTCATCAAACATGACATCTTTACTCTTCTCTATACTCACCAACAAGGAAGAACTGAGATCATGAATGAACAGTGTGAAAAAGGCAAATTCTTAGCTTCTTGGTGATTTTGTCACTACCTGTAAACCTTAAAAATGAAAAAAAAAAAATCCTATAAATGTTTTATGTTTATTATCAAATGATTTTTTTTAAATATCCTCATCTACTTTGCAAAATTCATTCTTTAAATTAACAAGGATTAAATACTTTTTATACTTTTTTCAATAAACTCTATTTTTCTTTTGTTTGAAAATGAGCCAGACCACTATCTTTATTGTATGTGTTGATGCATAAGATGAGTTTTCAGACAAATTTGTTATATTATTAATCTATTTTAAAAAAGCTGGGCCACAGGGAATAAACCTGGCACTGTTTCCCTCCCTTCATCTGCTCTTCTTCTCTCTCTGCCTTCCTTTCCCTCCAGCATCAAGAGGTGTAGTAGCAGAAACCTTCTGAATTATTGAAGCAGACAAGACATCTGTCAAACCCACCCACACACACACACACATGCACACACACACACACACACACACACACAAACAGCAAGTCCCTTCCCTTGTGGGAGAAAAAAAAGATAATGACCGATTCAAGCTGACATGGTTTTACAGGCGATAAACATCAGCGTGAGAGGGCACAAAACGAGGTGGAGGAGAGATGCTGACTCTGATCAAAAGAGGGCTGAGGAGGTGTAAAAGAGACAGTTCACAATTTATTCCATGTGGTGACATTCAGGTTAGAAGGGGTGCTTTAAAATGTGATCCGTGCAGAACTGTCCACTCCGGACAAGTAAAAAAGGAATTTGTGGTACAATTGATTAAAATGTAGTTAAAAGAAAAAACAATTCTTTGTCAAACATTTAAATCAGGAAGATAATTTAAATGCTGTTAGAGTAATGATCTGCATCAGCTGTTTCAATGGGTGAAACTGAGCAACAGCCCCATTATTACAAAGAACAAGCAGAGACAGATGTGATGATGAGTCTTTGTATGAAACAAGTTTATAAATCAAACCATGACCCTCATTACAAGAAAAACATGTTAGATTGTAAGGATGCAAGAAGAGATTAAGAATGATAAACTCACTTCCTGTTGACACAAACACTTTAAAAACAGGCTGTCACGTAGCTGTGCAAAGAAAAAAAAGAAAACCGCAGTCAGTCTGACTTTCCAACTCTTCCCCTCAAAACACCAACAAGCAAGTACAACAAAAAGCCTCCTCCAGCAGCTGCTTGACACTGAAATATGTCATGCTCACTGATCTGGGATAGTTATGTATTCAGGACGCCTCCGTTTATTATGGAACTAATGACTGATGGTTGATAGGATCAGCTGTTACTATGAGCTTCATAAATTTCTATTTAAATATAGATGCAGCCTTGAGAGGATCCCCCAACAGGTAGAACTTGCAAAGTTTAGACAAAAAGTTCCTTTCAGAATTTTTCCAAAGCGCTTTTCTTTTACTCTGGAGCATTTACATTTTCTTCAGTCCTTCTATCAGTTCATCTACTGAGTCTTGGTTTTACTTTCCTAGCTCTCCTTCACCAAAGAAAATCTGCTTAGCGCTGGTAAACAAGGTCTTTTTTGTTGTTGCCTTCAACTGGAGGTTACATTAAAAAAAAGAAAAAAAAAGAATGTGAAACATATTAAAAATATTTCTGAGGCACAGGGTATAATGAAATGTGTCGCCACACTTTACAAGCATCATCAACATGGAAAACCATCATCGGTCAGGTCAACATCTTAACCATCTTTAGCTGCGTCATGTTATGTAAAACCACGGAGATGGTGCTCTCAAAAAGAAGAAAGAGTTGCACACACACTAAAATGACCAAACACACTGAATTTTTTACTTTAAACTACACTGACCAAAAATATAAACGCAACACTTTTGTTATTGCTCCCATTTTTTATGGTATGAACTCAAAGATGTGAAACATTAGTTCATATATAACATGTTGTTCACAAATCTGTCTAAATCTGTGATAGTGAGCACTTCTCCTTTGCCAAGACAATCCATTCCACCTCACAGGTGTGCCATATCAAGATGCTGATTAGACAGCATGATTATTGCACAGGTGTGCTTTAGACTGGCCACAAGAAAAGGCCACTCGGAAATCTTCTGTTCTATCACACAGAACAATGCCACAGATGTCGCAAGTTTTGAGGGAGCGTGCAATTGGCATGCTGATAGCAGGAATGTCCACCAGAGCTGTTGCTAGGGAATTGAATGTCCATTTCTCCACCATAAGCCGTCTCCAAAGGCATTTCCGAGAATTTGGCAGCACATCCAACCGGCCTCACAACCGCAGACCACATGTGACCACACCAGCCCAAGACCTCCACATCCAGCATGTCCACCTCCAAGATCGTCTGAGACCAGCCACTCGGACAGCTGCTGAAACAATCGGTTTGCATAACCACAGAATTTCTGCACAAACTGTCAGAAACCGTCTCAGGGAAGCTCATCTGCATGCTCGTCGTCCTCATCGAGGTCTCGACCTCACTCCAGTTCGTGGTCATAACCGACTTGAGTGGGCAAATGCTCTCATGCGATGGCATCTGGCACGTTGGAGAGGTGTTCTCTTCACAGATGAATCCCGGTTTACACTGTTCAGGGCAGATGGCAGACAGCGTGTGTGGCTTCGTGTGGGTGAGCGGTTTTCTGATGTCAATGTTGTGGATCGAGTAGCCCATGGTAGTGGTGGGGTTATGGTATGGGCAGGCATATGTTATGGGCGAAGAACACAGGTGCATTTCATTAATGGCATTTTGAATGCACAGAGATACCGTGACAAGATCCTGGGGCCCATTGTTGTGCCGTACATCCAACAACATCACCTCATGTTGCAGCATGATAATGCACGGCCCCATGTTGCAAGGATCTGTACACAATTCTTGGAAGCTGAAAACATCCCAGTTCTTGCAAAACTAATCTGCATCTTTACATTAATTTCAGACACTTGTTGCTCTTAAATAGACCAGAAATTCCTCATGGTCAAGCTTAGTCGAGTTGTATCCCAAGTATACACTACAACCTGCCTTTTAGATCCCATTCCAACTTCACTTTTTAAAACATTTTATGGATTCTTTGAGTCAGAGCTTTTAAACATAGTTAACTGCTTTCTTCAGACGGGGGTCTTCCCCTCTGCCTGTAAGACGGCAGTGGTGAGGCCCCTTCTGAAGAAGAGTCAATTAGATCCAAAAAAATCTGGATAACTATAGACCCGTATCCAACTTACCATTTTTAAGTAAAATTATAGAAAAAAGTGTCGCTACTCAACTGCATGAGTTTTTAAATGCCCAAAAAATTTTAGAAAAATATCAGTCTGGTTTTAGGAAAAACCATAGTACAGAGATGGCTCTTTTAAAGATCGTTAATGATCTTAGATTAAACTATGACTCACAGAAACTTTCTGTTCTGGTGCTGCTGGATCTTAGTGCTGCTTTTGATACAGTAGATCACCATATTTTATTAGACAGACTTAGGAGTCTAGTGGGCCTCTCTGAAAATGTTCTGAAGTGGTTTTACTCTTACCTTACAGATCGACACTTTTATGTAAGTATGGATACGTGCTCTTCAGGAATCCATGAAATAAGTTGTGGGGTTCCCCAAGGATTGATTTTAGGGCCAATACTGTTTACTTTATATATGTTGCCTCTTGGGGAGTAATGCCCTGCTCTCTGGTTTACCCAAAAAGTCTCTTTCAAACTTACAACTTCTACAGAACTCAGCGGCACGAGTTCTGACGAGGACCAGAGGGCGGGAACACATTACACCGGTTTTAAAATCGCTGCATTGGCTCCCTGTGCGTTTCAGGATTGATTTTAAAATTCTTTTATTGGTTTATAAATGTTTTTATGGTCTTGGGCCTTCTTATTTAAATGATATTATTTTAAAATATGAACCCTCGCGGACCCTGAGGTCCTCTGGCGCTGGCCTCTTAGTTGTTCCTAGGGTGAGGACCAAAACTTATGGTGAGGCTTCGTTCTGCCATTATGGTCCTTGTCTGTGGAACAGCCTGCCAGAGAACCTCAGGGCCGCAGAGACTGTAGAGGTTTTTAAGAAGAGGCTCAAGACCCACCTTTTTAATTTAGCTTTTACTTTATTTTAACTGTTAATTTATTCTATTAGTCTTAGTCTAGGCTATTTTAGATATTTATTTTCATTTGATGCATCTTATTCTCAATTTTATGTTTTTATATACATCTTATGTTTTTAATTTTAGTATCTTTGCATAATTTTAGCCCCAGTGTTTCTTGTGGGGATCTTTTCCTCCAGGGCTTGCCGGTTTGGCCGTTGGCTGTTGCTGCAGTTGTCGCCCTTGCTGGGGCGGCTGGGGTCTAACTTTGCAGCTTCACGGCTGTGAGGGGGACCCAAGTGTTGTCCCGGTTGGAGTGGGCGCTGTGGCGATGGTCCCATGGCCGGGCCGGCTCCTGGTATGAAAGGATTCCCAAATGCCGTTTCCTCACAGCAAAGCCAAGCCATACTTGTTTGTTTGTTTGTTTATGTATTTATTTATGTATTTATTTATGTATTTATTTATTTATTTACTCATTTATTTATTTATTTAAGCTACATAATCATCATTCTTTGTACGTGGGGGCCATGGGTCATATGTTTTAACGGAGGGGAGTGGGAAGGGTGAAGGGCGGGTTGGGTTTTCACTGTAATGTGTGTGTTCTGTTTTTAATGTAAAAGTGCTTCGAGCTGCACAAAATGCATGAGAAGCGCTATTTTATAAATAAAGTTTGATTGATTGATTGATTGATTGCATGGCCAGCATACTCACCGGACATGTCACCCATTGAGCATGTTTGGGATGCTCTGAATCGGCGTATACGTCAGCGTGTTCCAGTTCCTGACAATATCCAGCAACTTCGCACAGCTATTGAAGAAAAGTGGACCAATATTCCACAGGCCACAATAGACAACCTGATCAACTCTATGCGAAGGAGATGTGTCGCACTTCATGAGGCAAATGGTGGTCACACCAGATACTGACTGGTTGTCTGAGTCCCCTGACCCCCTCAATAAAACAAAACTGAAGATTTCAGAGTGGCCTTTTCTCGTGGCCAGTCTAAGGCACACCTGTGCAATAATCGTGCTGTCTAATCAGCATCTTGATATGGCGCACCTGTGAGGTGGGATGGATAGTCTTGGCAAAGGAGAAGTGCTCACTATCACAGATTTAGACAGATTTGTGAACAATATTTCAGAGAACTGGTTATTTTGTGTGTGTGGAAAATGTTTCACACCTTTGAATTCATACCATAAAAAATGGGAGCAATAACAAAAGTTTTGCGTTTATATTTTTGGTCAGTGTATGAATAAAAACATAGTCAATCATTTATTATCAGATCCCAGTTATGAGTAACTCATTCTTCTTTTTTCTAAAAACTCTATTAGAATTGTGACTACCACCAATCATTTTTCCATAGTTTCTCAATCTAAAGCACTTCTAGGCTCTCCTCTGCATTGAAGACACTGACAAACTTGTCAAGTGTCTATTTTCCCCCACTGAATCTCCCAGACATTATATTTAAATAGGTCACTTAATTAATTACCCAGACATTGAAGGCTTTCTGTTCTGCTTTTAGAGAAAAAGTAAGAATAACGTCTGGGTTTATTCACAGTCTAATGTCCAAACACAAATAAATAATCAAGATTTTTTTTAATCTCCTTTCTTAACTTTCATCTGCTTTCCAGACCTCATCCAGCTGCATGGATCATGGACAGAAAATCTATTTTGGAGGTTAGGAGCATTTTGGATGTGGGCCAATGTGGCAGGATGCCACATGGTCCAGAATTACATTCCCAGTTTCCAGACTGACATTTTAGACTGCCGTCCAATTGAAAAACTTTAGCAAACATAATAGTGACAAACTGCAGTGTGTTTTGGGAAGAATTTTTTTTCTTTGCGACCCATAAATCCCTGGTGGCATATAATGGGAGTGTGTTTGTGTTCTGTGGGTGCACTTGAACTCCCCCCTAACTGTGTTCACCTTTAATTTAGAAGTCACTCAAAAGTATTAGGGAGACATTCTCTCACAGCCAGGATTTCCTGACATGTGGCTACTGACTTAAAGCTTAGCTTAAGCTTAGTTTTAATCAATCAAGTCATGTTAACCCTCTGTGTCCAGAAATACTGCTGGCATAGCGAGAGCCTCTGAGTCTCACTCAAACTACTCTGTTTGTAGCAGCATTTAACACTTTGGCTTTAATCTGCCTGCTTTTAACCATTACGCTCAAGGACTTTTTCAGTTTTTTTCTCAAAAACCTGTGTTGAACAGCTGACAGTGTCAAGGACTAGTGTTTAAATCAATCACGACATAAAGACCTTCTGCACTTTCACTCTTCAAACTACAATCATAAATAATGTTTCTTGCAGGAGCCATCTCCATAAGATCTCTTGAGTCCAAAAGACAACAAACTCGAATGTGCTCCTCAAACTAGCAGTCAAAAGACTCTTAATTACTCTTTAGCATGAAAAGCAGACCATACTTAACTCACTGTGACTTTTTACCATAAGTTTTACACTGAGAAACCAAGAGGATTATTACTGCAGAGAATCAAAGAGCAGAAAACAGGCAAGAGCCCAAGATCTTCGACTCCAAATCACAAAACGCAGTCCTTATCCAAACGGGCCCTTACCAGCTGGCACAGCAACAAACAGGCAAATAATGCAGCTATAGCTCATCTTCACTTGTAGATTCTGTCTTTAATGTGTTTGCCTTACAGGAGGACACATCAAACACTGATAAATGGAGCGATCCAAAGGCTGCCAAACCAGCTATTCATCCATTTCATTTGAACAGGGAGTAGCAGCACCAAGCTGCCACTGAGCAAACGATGCACTAGTTCCTAATAGTTCTGACCAATCACTTTCCTTGGGCCTTTTTCAAAAGAAATATATAAAATAGCTGTTAACGATTGATTCATAGTGTAAACATTGCCCAATTTTCTAATGATTTTTCCCTTTTAAAGCAAAATAAAATGATTTCATATTTAGTATCCATAATGTAACCTACATGCCTGCAACCTGGGAGCCTAATTGGAACAAAGGAAAGGGTCATGGCTTTCAAGGTTCTTTTTATGTTAGTTCCCAAAGCAACAGCACTGCGCTCCCCACAGTCATGCATGTCTTCACATCTTCGTAGGCACGGGTCAGTGCTCTTCCTTTTTGTGAGAGATGGCATCACCTAAATTAGAAAAAATTGCACAGCAGTAGTGACAGGTTCATCAACGGTAGTGCCAAGCAAATCAGTGAACGAAAACGCATAAAGACTACTGTGCTCGAAATGTTATTAGACTATTACTGTGACATGTAAGTGCCATAATCAAAACAATCATGCATGAACACATGCCTAATACTTTTTTATTTAAAAGAAATGAGGAGGTATAACTGCTCATTAATTTTACTTACACTCACTCACACACACACATGGATATCTTGCCTTTGAAACAGGTTCCCAGAAAGTAAGCTACCTTGTGGAATCTTGCTGTGTGTACATTAACATCACAGAGGTTGGGACTTTGGATTCAATTTTATTTTAATGCTGAAAAAATAAAATAATCAAATTTTAGCTTATTGGACTCTAAGATATATTCTGTTCCCATCCAAAAGGTCAGCTACAATGTCAGGGGAATTCAGAATATTGAAAAGAACATTTAAATAAGTTTAATTACTAAATACAAATGTATATAACCATTCATACAAATCCTTTTTAACTATGTTAAATATTGTCTCTCTCTCTTTTTTTATTTTCCTTTTAAATTAGGTTGTTTAATATTGATTTTTCATTAGTTAACTACACAGGTTTTGTTTGTTTACCCTGTTTATGCATAGGTTTCTCCACTCACTCTGACTTTAAAAAGTCAAAAAAGTACCAAAGCCATCTCCTGGTTTATTACAGCCACGGTTCTGTGTCTGTACCGAGTTGATTGCTAAATTTATACTAACCTCAGTAACTTCACTTAAAGTAATTTGATAGTTATTATTCTGGTGAGGTAAAAACATTGTAGGTAGGTTTGCATTTCACTATCATTTAAAACATTGAGTTTATTAATTTCTTTATTTTTAATTCCGTTACCCGTCTTTCACTTGGGTGAGAAAATAAATTGTTTGGGTCATTTTTTTGCTACTTTAACAAAGTACAGAGCCACTTCTTGGGCTCTTTTGAAACTTCAGATGGAAGTGCTGTTTGAAGTGGCAGCAATCAACTCTGGCAGTAGTGACAGCGCCATTACATAAATGTAGTGGTTTTTCTGGCACTTCTCCAGACAGATACACTCTGAGGTTAGGACTTCACAAACTACTTTAAAATAAAAAAGTTTAGCTCAGCAAAGAAAAGTACTGATATTTCATGTCCTACAAGTTTATAACTGTTTTTAGTGTGATGGTGGCAGAAAAATGTGCAGCTAGCTGCTTTGATGAGATATTTCAGAAAAAACAGTTAAGGGTCATTAGGATTCATTAACTCTGGTGACCAAAGATACCTCAATTTCTGATGCTTCTTGAAGAATCCAACATGGAGTCAGACTTCACCACAGATCCACGCTTTTATCTCTAGATTCTCATTCGAATTATCAAAAGGTCAGGATGATTCCCTACACGGACTGTAATGATCTAACACATCTATGAAGATTAAAGAGGGAAACTAAGCTTCAGGGACAGGAAAAGCTTGTGACGGCTGGCAGATTCACGTCTGTGATTATCAACATCAGCTCAACATTTGCAGTTCAGGCACAACAGTGGTGATATTTTCCATCTAGAAAGAGAACATTGCTGCCACGACAAAAGCTCCTGATGAATTGCACGAGTCACTCTTTAGTCTATCCGTCTGTTCTTTCTACTGTTGACTGGAATTGCATCAAACTGTCTCTTTTTCCTCTACTCTGGGACCGCCCCTTTCCATCCTTACTTAACAACCTTTCCAAAACTGCTGGGATGGCTCCCGTGCTTTGTCTTTATCTCTGTCATACCTTGAGCACACACATGTTCCCCCATAGCATAATAGCATATATCTGGATATAAGGGGCACTGAACCTAGTCCTCAGTGTAACCAAACTCTCCTAGTGGTTTTGGTAGCATGTGTGTGTGTGTGTGTGTGTGTGTGGTGTTTGTGACTGTGCACATCTACCTGGCTTTTCCTGTGCTTAGTGATTACATCAAGGCTTCAATCTAGGTCACCCCTCCCCTCAAATTTAGTGATTGATCTCCGAGAGCTTCAGGGTAGATGGGATTCTGGGTCATCAGCAGTGATACATAAGGGACTGTTCTCACAGTATAGGGAGACGCAGCAAAATGCTGTTCTCTACACTTACTTTGATAGTTTGTTTTGTTTTATTTCAGTAATAGAAGGGAAGGGCAGGGAATAAATTGGGCCTTGGAAGGAAGGGGCAAGATTTACTTAGAACCTCCTTGTCTATCTGGAATTTATCTAAGAATCTAAAAAGCTAAAAAAGCTTTTAAGGAAAGGGAAATTTAAAGGTGATGATTGAAGGACAAATATAAGAAAAGAGAAATCTGAAGCCAAACTGAAAGAAATTTGGGTGTTTGGTCAAAAGAAGTGAATTGGAGGATGTGTGTGAGAGTCTGAACAACTCCCCCTTTCTCTTTTGATGTATAATCGACCAATGATTTTAAAGAGCATACATGCACAGTCGCCGGGCACAAACCCAGATACACCGAAGTCTGCAGTTTCATTTGGAGGCAGAGAGGTGCTTCCAGGTGTGAATGTGAAGCAGGAGGAAGCTAAAAAAGAACATGCACATTCAGCAAAACCCGTTCTCCATAAACAGAATGGGGGGGGAAAAAAACATGTCAAACAAGCAACTCGACCAACCAACTTTGAAATGAAAATGAAAAGGTCTAACTTCTGTTGCACCATGTTAAAAAAAAATACCCCAGCAACTCACAAATTCTTCTTCCATGGTATATATGAGGCAGAGGCAGGGACTGTAACTGGCATCCCTAAAGAGACCGTCTGTCATCTCAGAAAAGAGAGCACCTCTGATGAAAGATGACAACGTTTAATTCTCACTGTAGGAATGAGTTGAGACAGTTCGCTACGGCCGGAAAACACTTGGTTTATTTGACAGCATTCTACACCTGTCACCAGGTTTATCAGCTAATGAATAGCCGGTCTGGCAATTTGCAGCAGACATCCAGTGTCCCTCATAATTGTATTGCAGCATTTCTCCAAGTTTGACAGCATGTGAGCAGGGTGGAGGACAGGAGTTCCCACAGATTAGGGAGAAAGCAGATACAATCAAAAGAAAGCTTCTTTGTGGAGAAACAAGTCACAAACTCAAAAGAGTTGAAACAAGCTTTTTTTGGAATTTCTGAGGAAAACAGTGAAGCTGCAGACTGGAGATGACAGCAGTTGGCGTCAGGAGGGGAGACAGTTGTCAAAGGCTGTCCAAATGCAGGCAGGAGGCAGAATTCACAACAATGGACATGGTGGAGAAATGCTGGTGTGGGACGAAATGTCCAAAATGTAACTCTGAATTTATCATTTAGAGCATGCAAGGGCAGCCGACCATCTGCAAAATCAGATCCAAAAACAGAGAGCTCAAAACAACTAGTTGAGCCAGAACCTGTTGGTTTACTTCTAAGACAAAGAGTTTATTTAAACACTGGAGCTTTAGCTTCAGCATCCACATTCTTTCCACTACTGTAACTCTTCAACTGTTTACGCAATTATCGTAAGGTAATTCCAGTGGATTCCAAAGCAGAGAAAAGCTTGCATTGATATGCAACACTGCACAGCAGTGAAGTGCTTACACAATTGACGTAAATCACCTCATTGTCGCAAAGACAATCATCTTTGCACCATTATGCACAGCACTTTACGTCTATCTATCTATCTATCTATCTATCTATCTATCTATCTATCTATCTATCTATCTATCTATCTATCTATCTGTTAAAAATAAGAATCCCAAATTGCCAAACCAGGATTCAAATGTTTTTTATACTTATACATTTATTGAAAACTTGGGACCATTTTTTTAACTTAACTTTTCCTATTTACTGTATAGCTCTGTCAACATGAAGATGTAAAAATTGATCAGATGTAAAAATAATGGCATTTTATGTGTCTCCTGCTCCAGCTTAGTGGCCTTGTGGTAGAGTCTCCGGCCTGACACTAGAAGGTCATGACTTTAAATTCTAAACCATATCATACCAAAGACTCTAAAAATGGGATCCAGTGCCTCCCTGCTTGATAGGATTGGGGGGTTAAACCACGAAATGGTTCCGGAGTACAGCTGTGTCTGTAGCTCACTGCTCCCCCAGGGGATGGGTCAAATGCAGAGACAAATTTCACACACCTAGGTACGTGACAGCTAATGGGACTTTAATTCCTTACATCAAAGAGTTTGCCATTAAACCATCAGCTGTCATTGTTCTGCTTGAAATGAATCGAAGCTATAAGAAAGACTCAAACATCAAGATAAAAGTATGTGCATCATGTTTCTGCCATCAGATGTCCTTATCTCTACAGAAATATCAGAGCATATTTCAAATGACAGGTTACTGCTACAGTTGTTTGTCTTCCTGTGGGTGGTCCTCTACTAAGGGTTTTTTAAAATTTGCCCAAAATGTCTGTCTGATGACTTCACAGTTCTGCTCCCATCTAATATTTTTGCACCAACATGAGGTAAGTATGTCACGTTTAAGCTCAACTGACTGCTCTCTAAAGAGCACAGAACACTTTAGAAGCTGGAGGCTTATAAAAATTAAATCACAGAGAATACCAGGAACCTCTATAGGCACTCAATGGGTGTTCTCGCCGACACACTGACTGGTAGATTTAAAGCTTGAGTTTCTGGTTCAGTTTGCATTTTGATTGTAAGCTGAAAAAAGAACAAACACTTGTTCAAGAAAACCAAAAATAAAAAGATAGCTTGAGAATCTGCTTTTTAAGAACTTTTCACGAAACCACATTGCTTTCTACTTGGAATGGATTTCTATGTGAAAATAACAGGTTGCAAAGTTTACCACTAATGTACGGTACTGAGAGCGTGTCGACACCGGTGCCTCCACCTCCATGTAAATCAGTGAAGTCCCTCTTTGATGTTTGCTCCCCGTAGCTCTGTTGCTCAGCTACGTTAGAATTGGCTGAGAAGATTTGCTTTTGTTCTTGCTGGTAGTTTCCCCTCTGTTGCAGGCAGACTGTGCACATTCACGTCTTTCCTGACCAAAACACTTTGATGGAGCCAGCAGCACACTGCCGCTGCAGGCTCACAACAAACTTGACCCTGTCTGAAACAGGAACACAAACTGAAGTGTGTTGCATATGAATGCGTTTGTTCTCTGCGGCTAAACATCAAAGTTTAACGGTGAGTGCTTATTTAAGAAAAATTAGAGTATTGTTGGGATGCAAAAAAACAAATGGGAAAAAAATAATTCAAATAGTAAAACACAAGCTGTCAAAGCAATGTTAATAAATGAATTATACTTTTTGTGTTAAAGATGTTATTTTAAATGTTAAAGTCTAAAATTAATTTCAAAAAAAGTATTTATATTATTCTATATATTTTCTCACAGTTAAAGAACAGTTTAAAACAAAAGCATTCTGAATTTGAGTGACAATTAAAACTCAATACACCTATCTCGTGCTTTTAAGCTCCTTAAGTTTGTATTTTTGAAAACATATTTATTTCTGTATCACACTGGTACATTATTGCGTAAAGCCAGCAATTCATCATTTTTATTTTTTAAATTCAAACAGCTTTGATGAGGGCACAAATAAAATCAAATGTGAGTTTGTTAAATACCCTCTATCTTCACAATTCTTCTCCTACATGTTACGTGTCACTAATTAACAATGTGACCAAACAAGATTATTTCTAAAATTCTTGAACAACTTTTACTTTCAACTATAACACCAGCTCTTCAGCTAGAATGTGGACACTCATGCATTATGCACAAGGAAAGAAGTGGCTCATCAATCGGTATGTAGAGTGAAATGTGGCAGGGAAGGTAGAGCAAAAGAGAGGACAACTCGAGGGAGTGGGGCACGACGAGGAAAAAAAATAAATTCTGTGCTGTGGCTGATGAGGTTTTGGGCCTTTTGCAGCTCTGGAGACAGAGGAAGAACAGAGGAGAGGATGGATATGGAGTAAGATGTAGACTATAGAGAAGAAAGAAAAGAAGAACGCTCAATGGCAGACATGAAACACATCAGTTGTAGTGCAGATTTGATAAAGACCCACTCCAAGAACATGATTTTAACATATTCCTGTGGCATATTGATACTGGAGTTCATGTATAAAGAAATTTTGGATTAAAATTGCAATTCTGAGGATTTTTTTTATTCAAATCGTTGTGAATCAGGAGCAGACAAAAATGCTGTTGGAAAAAGCTTGCATCTGTGACGTACAGTAGGTGGTACAACCAGAAAGCTCTGATCCGCTCCATTCCGATGCATCCATATGCAGACACACCTTCTCATTCGACTTAATGGGAAAGTGTGTCTAAACTTTTGGTCTGTACTGCAGATCCATGAACGTCTTTGCTTTCCTCGTCTGAGCTGGAATCAAAACTGTACGGCTGGATGGCTTCAATACTGTTCACTAGTTTTTGTTGCACCTCTAATGTTTGGTTGGGGTTATATACTTATACAGGGCTGTAAGCTAGTGGGAGAGAGTGTAGGTGATGTGAAGTGGCGGCAGGCTTACTTACTGCACCAACAGTTCCGCCCACAACTTAGAGGTGAATTTCTAATTTACAACTGCTCTGCAGAAACTATGTCCTAGAAAATGACACCCAATTTTTTTTTTAAATTTAGCCTAAAAATGGCATAATCATAATTAAAAGACCATTGGAAATGCTTTTAAAATAGATCAAAAGTTGATTGAAGTATGACTTTAAGGGACAGGTTCAAAGTTGTTCAAACAAATTAGAGGGCATTTCTGTTGAGGACAAAAACAGAATAAAAAAAAAGTTGGTTTGCTGTTGTCACCTCTGAGGGGAAGAGGTAAACCAAAAAGATAAAGAGAAATGAGAGAGATAAACAAAAACGCCAGTCCTTTACACACCCCTATTGGGCATCCTCTGCACACTTTCACTTCTCTTTCTTCCTCCCCTGCCCTCCGTTGACAGGTTGCCATTAACCAGTTTTATTCGCACAAATGGCTACAGAGAAGCTTAATGAAAAGACAACATATAAACACACACACAGTGTTGCAGAGCTCTCGCTGAGTGCACACTGTTGTGGCCAGCTCTTATTACACGCACCATGTGCAAGAGATCAGCTCTTATAAGGTTAAACTTACTCTTACGTCTTTAGAAATATCTGGGGAACATGCAGTGTGGTGAAGGACATCATAAAGTTAAAGGATGTGGGATCACTCCTGCCACCATCAGCATGACAACGACCACAAGCAGTTCTGTCGTTACTACACAGGCAAGACATAACTCAAAACAGTGACTTTTTCTTCTTAGTGATTTGTGTTTTGAATCTGTGTAACATGCATCAAAGCAGTTCACATGGATGCAAAATTTGTTTAGTTTGCTGATTATCTCAGACAACCTAGAAGAGCACCAAACACTTTCATAAGTCCCACATGACGTGGCAGATATGTGCTGATGTAGAGATCATGCACCATCAATTACAATACAACTTTTGATTAAAAAAGAGCTGGAGCCTTAACAGTTTCATTATTACACCATCAGTGTCATTCACAATTAAAATTATATAGAAAAAAAACATTTATTTTACATTTACAAAGCCAACTGCAGCTTAGAAATAGCTTGTTTATAAAAACAAATGCTTAAACTTTAACAATGTTTTATTGTTAGCTTTATTAAAGACCAAAAGCCACAACACTAATCACAGCTTTCATAAAGATGGGACAAAGCGCAGAAAATCAGAACTGAGCTTCTTATAAAGTAAAGGCTCAAAAAACCTTCAGAAATAAAACAAAAAAAGACAACAAAAATGACATCTTCCAAAATCAACAGATTGCTAATGTATGTGTATAAAGATTTTTTTTTAATCTGAGGAAGTAAAAAGGATAGCTCAAAGTCTATGAAACTTACAGACATGGACCAAAGCAAAGAGTGAAAAAGTATGAGACGGGAAAGATATGCATGCCCTCAGGCAGCAAAGCCTTGTAAATAAACAAATGTCCCATGGAAATCCCAGCACAGGCTTTCCAACGGGACATTTGTAAGATCACATCTGACAGTTGTCTTTATGTTTATGAATCCCAGCTGCGATAGGAAATCCGAGTTAATTAAATGTAATGAAAATAACTTTCCAGCATTTAAAAACAGCCCAGAACCTTAGAGTCATCTTTTTTTCCTGCCTGTTAATTAAAAATGTGTGAATCTGTTTTGAAATAACTGACACTGCCTTCCAACCATGTCATTTATTGCAGCTGGTGAGACTGCAGCTCTGAATATTTGAGTAAGAAAAAAACCCATTACCTTTACTCAAATCAAGGTTCTACAATACAAGACGCTGTGTCTGAAACCACACTTGAAGAGAAAAATAGACCCTAGCATGCGATGTTTTAAAACAGAAATAACTAAAGCAATTTGTCTTCAGTTTTCATCCTCTTACAGTGATGTTCAAAGAAGTGATGCAACACACAAAATAAACATGCAGCTTTTTCAAAATCAGCATGGATCCCATTCAGTGTGAACATGATTATAAAAAATGTAACAAAATCTAATTCTCAAAAATGCATTTTGCATTTAAAAAGAAGAAATTGTGTATTTGTAAACTTCCAAGTGCTTTTCTTGCACATGTACATCTCCAACAGATTAGGAGAGCATACATGAATCATTACCTTGAGAAATGTTTTATATTTCTTGAAATGCAAATCAGTTGACTAAGTAATCAACATTTTTCTCATGATTTGGCCAATGCTTGATGGTAAACTGGAATGAAATTCAAACATATATTGATGTCAGCACAACTAAGGTAACTCAGGCAATTCAGAGGGGGAAATTGCTCAGCCAGTGAGAATGAGCTGCAGGAGAATTTTCCACCACGAGCAGCAGCTGACTGTTTGTCTGGGAGTCTGACTGGCTCTAAACCCGGGGTTCAACCTGCTGACTTCCTACAAGGTGGATTATCATGCCTGCTGGCAAATGCTCAGCTGCTCGCTGAGTCCATGAAGGGCGGAGCGTGCGCGCGCGTACGCATACATTTCCACAGATAAACACACACATGCGCGCGCATTTACGCACATTGAAGGTAATCGCGGTTCGTCTGTCTTTTTTTTTTTTTTTTTTTTTTTCTTGTGAGGAGAATGTAAGCGCTTGTGTTGTGCCAATGCAACTCACATCTCTGAATCTGTTCCAGGATCTGTCCTTGTTGTACTGAGCCCCGGTGCCCAACCATTTGTCGTTACTGATACCGGAGACTGCTGTTTCTCTTCCCAGCAAGAGAGCCACGACAGGTAGGAGACAGAAAAGCATTTTTTCTGAAAGCAGAAAGAAATATGATTAAAGAAAATCGAAGCAACTTTGAGGGTGAAAGACTCGGCGAGGATGCTTCAAAGTGGGGGAAAAGTGAGCGCTTTAATAGAAGAAGAAGTTAGTAAAGCCACTTCCTGTGACTGCGTGTTAAGTGATCATTTCATCAAACTGCTGATCCTCCTTTTAATCGGATTATAAACACTGGAGAGTTGTTACAGCAGCAGATGGGGCACAGCCAAACGATTAGCTTCCCTTCCACCAATTTGGGCAAAAGAAACCCAAGCAATTAACGCAGAGGGAGGCGCAACTGCAGTCCCCACGGAGCTTTGTCTGCTTTCTGCCGCTTTCTCTCACAACAAACGACAGCAGCACCCTAAAGTCGGAGAGAGTTGACTTTGATCTTAAATGGAATGTTTCTTTGCCAAATACCGACAGGTGCTGCGATTATCCACAACTTACCTTAACCGTTGGCGCGCGCGTTGGTGCGTAATTCCTATAACAAAGAAAAATAAGTCCACGACGGCACCCCGGTAGCGCCCCGACAGCACTGACGGCGAAGAGGAGCAGCGAAAGCGAGAGAACCAGGAGCTTTCTCCTCCTCCTCCTCCTCCTCCTCCTCCTCCCCGGTCATTAGACACCGCCCCCTTTCCCTCTCCTCTCTCGCCACAAACCATGTCATTGATTTGAGGCTGGGGATCTTTTTTTTTCTTTTTCTTCACACTGGGGTCCCGGCAGGATTTGGCTCCCATGTCCAAGCTGTGTTCTGCGTGTAGAAACACTTTTCAGTTTAGTCACAGGCATAAATCGTTGAAGCAGCTCCTCAAGTCGCTCTGCTGCTGAGTTTAAGGAGAGTTTCAGTACCATGGACAGGGCAAACTGCATTGAAGCCCAATCTACAAACAAGACCCCTTTTAGCATATCATTGTTTATTTTTTTAAACAGAAAGTTAAATTATTATTATTATTATTTGTAGTAGTAGTAGTAGTAGCAGTAGTAGTATTTTAATCTGTCATTTCTGTTGACTTTTTTTCCCTTTTTGGGTCAGTATGTAATGTGCCTGTTTACATGTTTGTGCTTGAAATGTTATAGAAATCTATTTTATCTCTGCAGCCTCTTTATACTGAAATAAATAGATTAAATGTTTCTTTTTATTGGGGGGTCAGAAAAATACTGAAAGCCAGACATAAAAAATATTAATATTTGAAGCCATAGTTTTAAGTGGCTTCTCAGTGAAGTTGAACAAAAGTGTGAAGAAAAGTTGATTCCAGTCTATAAGAAACATAGTTTCTTTCCCAAAACTTTGCACACACAAAAAACAAGAGCATTTGACAGAAACCTCCATCACCTCAAAGATGGAAGGTGCCACAGGCAAAACCTTGGTATAAGCTTAGATTTAACATGGATTTTGAAATCTCGCTGATCAATTAATCAAAATACATGGAAAAAATTGTTTTCAGGACAGCATTAGATTGAAGACACTGAACATTAGAGATTGTTCTCTGGTTAAAAAAGGGAAATTGTTCAAATACTTTTTTTTTGTTTCTTTGGCCTGTTGTATGTGCAAATAGTCTCTTTTATTTTTGGTTGTTAACTAACAAAAGCCCATTCCTGTTTGACACTTGTTTTATTCAGATACATCTTGTATTTTTTTTCTAAAAGTTCAAAACATTTAGAGTAAGAATCTCAAAACACAGCCTCCTTAGAAACAAGTTAATAAGGACTAAAAAGCTAAAAGTCATCATTGATATTAATGTAAAAGTAGAAATATAATGTTATTGCCCTTTACATATAAAAGTGATGGAAAACTAAGTTAATACTTAAGATTATAACATGTGGCGTTTTGTTTTTAAGGGCAAAAATGACTTATTAAATGTCTTCAAATTCAATTCAATTCAATTTTATTTTATTTTTATAACCCAAATTCACAACAGTCTCAATGGGCTTTGTACCGGCAATTGTGAAGTAAACATACAATCAAAAGGATAATAAATGCATAGAATCCAATAGGAGAATACTAAACTTAAACTAAACAGACTAAACTAAACTGGGCATCCCTGCCGTTAGACCCTCCTTCGGGGGTCATGCATGCATTACACATTCAGTCATAAAACACCTTGTGCTTCCTTAAAATTTCCACATTCTTAAATGATGACTTGTCGTATTTTCAGGCAGGCACTCGGCAGTGTTTTACAGGTTACTACCCTAGGGCGGTTCAGTCAATTAACTCACCTGCTCAGCGTCCTATTTAAGCCCAGGTGCTGCAGTGATTCATTCTCTTTCTTACCTTCAGCGCTCATTCTTCGCCCCTCCCTCCTCCCCGGCTTCCACCTGTGGGCTCCGTAAAGGGGGGTTTTGTTACCCGAAAGTTTTATGTAAATTTCTCATGGAATTGAACGGAGCCTTATGCCAAACGAAAAGATGTGAATGCCAACTTAAAGAATGTGAAAATTAAGTATGTCAAATAAATATTTCTTACTGCAAGAGTTGTCTGACTGAAAATCCATTTACTGTGATTTCTGAGATTTTCCCACATATAAAAAATGCATACATCCAGTCTTAACCTTACATTCACAGAAATATTACAAATGTCAGGCTTTTATTTTGTAGATCAAACATAAAGACTCTTGCTCTCCATAATAACATTTCTCCTGAGCATGCCAAATTTAGACTGTGGACCAAATGTGAAGTACTGTGTAAATGGCTGAATTAAAAAGTCAAGTAAGCAGCTTATAAACTAAAGGATTACCAGACACTTCTGTCTGACATTTAGGGGCTCTAATAATACATTTTGATGCTGGATAGTAAATGTAACCCAAGTTAAATGACATGCTGACATTTACGTCATATGTATTTAGTGTTCAAGACTGAAGCCGGTATGGAGAATTACAGGGCACTTTTTTTAGCTATCAAAGCTTGAATTCTTTTGAACTTTTACTTTTGGTTCAGCTCAAAGGATACTTTAAAGTGAGAGTGATACCAAAGATGCATGTGCTGAGGGGGAAAAAAATCTGCAAGAAGACATTGCATCGAATATGCTCCCAAAAAAACTGAGTCATGGATTGCGACAGAAAAATAGGAAATTATTACATATCCCTTAGTTACTGACCACAAAACATTACCTCCATTATCCAATGTTATGTGAAGCAAGCGGTTTACCTAGAGTTTGTGGAGAGTTAAAGGCCTGAAGTTGATAAAAATTAAGTAGGGCATCAAATTAACACCTACCAACCTGTCAAATGAGGTTAAAAGTTCAAATGGATATGTATAACTACAGACTGTTGTTCATTTTTCGGCATATCCCTTCAAGCGTCACCACAGCAAATTAGCTTTCACTGATTCACACAGGTTGTTGGGAAGAGATTTCTACGCCAGATACCCTTTTTTGTCTGAGTTGGGAACGGCACAGAGAGACTCAGACTTGGGCCCACTTGAGGCTACATAGTTAAGGAGTAGCACAAAGGGTCTTGCCCAAGGACCCACAGTGGATGAAGCTCATTGCGCCCTCTGGAAAACAAACTCTGGTTTCCCATGCGCCAGTCCTACAAACACCCAACTGAGTCATCCAGCCTCTAATTACAACTACAAACTGTAGTTTGGCAAAAAAATAAATGTTTGCTTCATCTTGTCTTATGAGTTTAGGTTTAATCATAACATTTCCTTTGGACAACTCTCTTTGACACTTGATCTATGCATTAGCTTTATGCACATTTCTCTATGACTCTCCATTTGGAGGACTAAATGTAGGGGCAGGGAGGAGCCTTAGGGGAAGAATTCAGATTCAAACAGAGAAAAAGCGGATGTTTATGGCTTTCTTGTCACGAGTGGTTGGTGTTCACCCAAGAATATTTCTACTGTGGGAACTGTTGGGTCTACCCCAATAAATAAATACACAAAGTAATTAGAAAAAAAAAAAAAAGATAAACCTGAGGTAGAAGACCATGACATTGTACAATCCCCCCCTCTGTTGCTGAAAAATAATACTATATGAATGTACACACGCACATAGCATATCCAGTGAAAGCCCACTAAGGGGATCTCTGGGAAACAAATCACAAGAGAATGTTTGGGAAGCCAGTGTTTCATTATAATACATATTAGGACATACTGAAATAAACCAAAAAGAAGCAGGAATCTTGCAGAAAGCAGGAATTTCAGATATTGTAAATACAGATGGTGGAATTGAAAGGCAGACAGTGCAGTTAGAGGAATAGAAATGATAAAGCAAGACTAAACCCAGTGTGCATTATTGTGTGTGGTAGTGTTTTAGAGACAAGTGGGAAAGACACGAGAATGCACAAGTGTGCAAATGATGTTTGAAAGTGAGCAGAGGGATGTGATGGACTGTGTCTTAATGAGCTTCCCATGCGAAACTTGAGCATGACAACTTCAGTTTTAGTTGACTGCCTCTGCAGATAGGCTCTGTCAGTCTGCCTGAGTATGGACCACATCCGCCATTCAGATGATACCTGCTCATGTAAATGTAAGTAATGACTTTTTGTTTTAGCATGTCTTACCAAGCAAGGTGCAAAAAAATAAAAAAAATAAAGAGCATTTCTGTCACACAACTCACACATCTTTGTTTGATCCTCTCGGGGGGCATGCATAAATCCAATTACACATCTGTCTTTCCACATAAAAGACAATCATCACTGAGCATGAAACACACCAGCAAATAGGATAAAGAGTATAAGTGTCTTACCATCCTGACAGATGTTTTCTTTTTACGCCTCTCCCTGATCGTTTCTTCATCAAGGACTTCAGTGACAGTAAACACTACATGGTTTTTGACAAGTCCAATCTAAAAAAGGCACTAATCTTATACCCCAATAATGAGATAATTTTCAACATGCAAAGAAATTCAAATATCATAGTTATGGGTGGATTCTTTTAGAAACAGCCCTCAGCTGGCTTTGATGTGTCTTTCTCTGTCATTCAGGCACTCCTGCATTTCTCCGCCACCTTCTTCAAAGCCAAAAGATGCATGTCTCCTGCTAATATGTCCCTTTATACCTTGTGTGAAAAGTTTATCACAACTTTAAAAAAGTTTAAAGATCATGACACATTTTGTTGAACTGAAAAACAAAAGAAAAAGGAAAAAAATGTTTCTGTTGCTTTTGAGCTCATTTATCTTGTTTACCGCATGAATAGAGCTTTTCAAAAGTTGTGACGATTTTCACAATGTTGACAATGTTTCATCTTAAAGTGAATTTTTGTTTTTCCCCTGTTGTCAACCTAAATACAATACCTTACAATGATAGCTATGGATAAGAAAAAATTGGGTTAATAAAATATATTGGTTATTGTAGAAACTCCTTTGCATAAATTGCAGGTTAAAGTTCTATTTAAAAAAATTCAATTCAACAATATACTCTTGGTTCGACGTTCCAACTGTTACATAGGGAAATGAAAGTGTTAAGACATTCAATACAGAATCAATAAAGTGGCCATATGTGCCGAGGGATTTCTCTATATGACACCAAGATGGTAGAAACAGAGGATACTGAACCGAAAGAAAATACTTTTTGTTGCACACATTTAAATTTTTTTACAAGAACTTTGCTCTATTAATATTAAAGTATTTACAGGCAAACAAACAAACACTGGATTCATATTTCGTCTTTTAAAATGACTTATTGATTTTCTTGGTAAGTTTATCTACTGTGGCAAATGTGGCACAGAGTTTGGTGTTATCATTAGCGAACAGAGTAAGGAAAGGAAATACAAGTCAACCTGGAGGAAGACAGGGAGCCTGGAGACCCCCCAAACAGACAGACAGGACATGTTGACCACATGAGCAAAAGCCCAGGACAGTCGGTCCATCAAAAGCTTGTTTGATAAGTCTGAGGTGTGGCTGTTGCTTTCAAACAATTGCACAACGCTGTGTTGATTAAAGGAGGTTTTAAGCTATTTTATTAAACAGACAGTAGTTTATTATTATTATTATTATTTTTAAAGTTCATATATTTAAACGTTTCCTGGATTTTCTTACGAAAAGGCGAAATAATTTTTGTTAAAAAAATATATAAGATTTTACAATTATAATACAATATATATTATAATACAATTTCAAAATTTGCTGTCAAAAACAATTACAGTTAGATACTAATCCTTTACCTTTGCTTGATACATTATGTATTAGAGTTATAGTATATATAATAATGGTTTTATGTAGAAAAATAATTATATTAGTGTACAAAATATTTTGCTGAAGGATGTCTATTTAATATTAATGTCTTTCAATTTCTTGGTGGGGTTGGCAATGCAATTCAGGAGTCATCCCTCCTTATTCAGAAGGATACAGCAGGCAGCGGCTCAAAAGGAGTGACTGGAAATTGGAAATGTACCCCGTGTGCTGCTACTTTGTGAGAAAAAAAAAAACACGGACACAACTCCATTAACACTGGAAGCAAAATAATTTGAAAACAGGCTCAAAGCTGCATGTTCCACTTGCAAAAAACAGGCCTTCTTGGGTATTTAGTAACATTTGCTGTTAAAAAAATATGAATCAACCATCACAATTTTGAATTATGGCTTTATTAAGACAGAAGGGACGGTTTCGTTACACCATATTGTTGGAGAACTACAAAGTGTAAAGTCAACAACTGTATTGCAAATGATGCAGTAAAGAGATAAGAATAAGAAAATCACCTATTTGCATTTGTAGAACTACAGTCTATTTTCTTTCTTGTAAAAAGTGACATTTCCAGTGAAAAAATGTAACATTGGCAAAACCAAAAGAAATATTCATAAGTCAACTAAGAGCAACCTGACATCAACACATGGGCTCCAACCAAAAAAAAAAAAGTCTTAAGAGTAAGGCCTTGTATTTTTTGCTGTTATTTGTTAAATTGGAGTCTTTGGTCACGTAATTCTTTGGAAATCACTGCTTAGATTGAAACCTGGCCTTTTCTCTTTAACAATAAAAATCCTTTTTATTGGCTAATAATTGAAACCATTTTTTATGATATAAAAATATCTGTATTTTATATTATAGAATTAATTGAAAAAGTGATAAAGCTTAAATAACATTAGTCTTTTTTGATGACATTTTTTACAGTTAAAAGCAGTTTTCACATACTGGAATTTGGTGGTTTGTCCCAAATATTGGTTTAAAAAATGCACCTTCCTTCAATGATTTGATCTGACTGAACTTGTGACTTTGACAAGTCAAAAATTCATATTTTTTAAATATGTTTATTGCAGTAGGGGGGTCTGAAACATTAAAAACCATATTTATGACATCTTTAGTTGTGGATTGACTGAAACAATGTCTGTGCACAAAAATTAACCCAGATAAATGTTAAGGATGGTGCCTTTTGCCCCATTATATTTGTCTCAGGATTGCTGTCTTGCACTCCACCATGAGAGTCATTGCCATGCAGGAGCAGCTGAGGAAAGGCCTGCAGCCATGGCACCAGCTGGAAGTGATAAATACACACCTTTGTGAGCCCATGTTTGTTCCAGAGAACAATAATAATTGCAAAACTTTCTTTTATTAGTAAGGTTATTTTTTCCTGTAATATTTTTTCTCATTTCTATAGCCAGTCTTTTGCTTTTTTTATTTGTTGTCTGAGATGGATGTGGCCTTGGTTCTGGAGAACTGCCTGTTTGACATAAGTGGCATAGACAGAAATAGAACACATATATGTACAAAACTTCACAATAAAAACTTTACATCACTCTATTTTAGAATTTGTTCACCATCTCTTTCATGTAACTGAATCCTCCTTTTTTTTGTAGAACCATTTGGGCAGTGTGGTGATACTCAATCATCTTTTGGGTAATAAATAAAGCAGAGCATCATGGGATCAATTCTGACACCTGTACTTCCAAGTGAAAAGGCAGACTTTTTATCTCTGTCAAATTTCTCCATGGCACAAATGTAAACATTTCCAGTAACTCATTGGATCATTTTCAGCAGTTTCAAATGCATCAATAAAAATGGCTGTATTAAAAAAAAAAAAAAAAAAAAAAACTCAATGGGGTTTATGATCCTTCATCATTTATAATGTTTGCTTATAAAAGTCAAGTCAAACTTATTAAATAGCATTTTAGTCAAGTAAAAGTGGAAATGTGAAGTACCTCGCATAGGTAGTGACTATGGTTTTACGGCTAAACATTTTCTCTCAAAATAAAACTAAAATATTTTATAGATTGCTTCTCCTTATGGAAATAGGAATGGTCTCTAAATATAATATATATTTTGGGTTATGTAAATGTATATCTCTTGAATCTAAGTTTACGTTTCCATTCCATATCCATCCGTTTTCATTTTTATAACATCAAAAGAAAAAAGAGATCTAGTGTTAGTCATTTTATTAAAAATGTGGGCTATTGAAAGCTTGGAGCTTCCACTGATTTTATCTACAAACTGAAAACAAAATTACTTTACTTTTATTTTATTGCTGTAATTGGGAGATCCCTCTGGTTATTTTGGTGTGTGAGCTGATAGAATTGGGCTTAGGAAATGTGCTTCCACTGTAGGTTTTGAAGTAAATAAGGCTTTGTAAGTTTGGATTTTTGAAAAACAACAGTAAAGATTGTCTGGTCTGATCTACAGGACTTGATCAATTTAAGATGACTCATTAAAAGCTGTGGCTTTTGGACAGTTTAACTATAATGCACATACAGATCAGAACATTTTCTGTCATTTACACTGAATCATTTTCACAAAGGTGTCTCCACCAAATGATGCAGATGGTGCAAGAAGTGAATTGCAGACTTGACTGCTTCCAGTGCAACTGAACACAGTGGACACCCCATTTCTGGAAACTGAACTTCAGCAGGTTCTTCTCTTGTGCACTCAAATCTATTTAGATGGAATTCAAACATTGGAGAAAAGGTGAGCACTGCCTTTGCTCAACAGTAGCTGGGGAAGGATCCAACATCCTTGAAGGGAATTCAACAAGTTCAGCAGATGGAAAAGAGCGCACAGATATGTGAAGCATGAATATACATGTAAACCTTTAAGTCTTCTTCAGTCTCTGCTGCAGGCCTCTACATGTGTCCAAAAACCCAGAGGTGGATGAGTGTGAGTTCACCTTCAGACCACAGAGAATGATTGTTTCTCTGTTAAGGTGTGATGGGCATCTGCCAGTTGAGGAAAAACAACAGGATGTGCACACACAAAAATCAGAGAAATCTAAAAGGTCCTCCCCCTCCAGGCTGTAATAGATTTCAGAGTAGATCTAAGTTCCACCAGAGCAAATAGCCCTCTATAGGTAATCCTAATTCAAACAAATCAGACACATAATTACAGAGCATCGGAGAATAAAATAGACTGTTGCAGAAAAATGGTTTACTTTCTCCTGATGATGGTTTATAGCTAAACAAAGCAGCCGTTTTCAAATCTTTTTCATAAATGAATCTGAAGACTGATAACTTATCACAAATTGCTGTTTTTTGCAAAACTTCTTCTGCAAAAGCGTATAAGTTTTTTGTTGTTTTATTTCCTTCCCCCATAACGCTAATGAGAAACAGCTGTTCCTGTTTGAAACAGAAACCTTGTGTGACTGAAGAAAAAACACAACAGGAACTGAAAACAAAGCATGACTTTAACCAAAAGCTCAACTAAAAATCTTCACACAAGCACTAAAATTTACCACCATGCTCTTCCATATCAATAATTCTCCAAAATTTAAGATTTTCTTTTAAATAATTTAAATTGTTCTTAATTTTGGTAGCTCTATAAATACACTATTTGAGATTTTATTTATTTGCTTCAGTTTGAGAGTAAGTGTGAAGTATTCTAAAGAGGATTTAAGTCATTTAATTTTTTTTTAAATACAAAAGGAATTTAAAACCCTTTCAATCATGAAAGTTCTGGACACTTTGATGTCTTTTGAAAAGCGAAAAATTACATATCACAACATCAAGGTCCATATGAAAAAGTTTTCAGTAAGAAAAAAAACACAAGTAACTTCATGTAAACATTAATATATTCAAATATATGAGAAGGCATCAAAACATGTTTTAAAAAGGCAAATGTATTATTTTTATATTTTTTTCAGAGTTGTAGGAAATGGGTTTCAGAGGCTTTGTTTTTCAAGTACTGGTATGTCTCCTCTTGAACATTAAAAAAAAATAATAATAGTAGAACCATGTTCATAAGAAACCTCTCCATTACTTCAGTAATTGTCAGGTAAACAAATAGCGACATAACTGCTGTTGCTTTTTGTTTTTGAGGTGGTGCATTTGCCCTATTTTGTTATTTTTGCTGATTGAATCCACAAGCTGTTGTAAAGATGTCCAAATTACAAATTCATTTAAAGAATAAATTAAAATGGTTAGTTTTAACCTCCATTAAGAAAATACTTCAATTTCATTTTACACACATATCCAATAATAAACCAGCTGATTTCTCAAGAATGCTGCTATGACATAACACTAAAAATGTAATGTAATAATAGAATCTTAAATGAGAGATTAGAGGGCAATTATAGGGCAACAATAAGTAAAAAGAATTGCCAGTTCCTTCATTTGAAATGAAAACCAGAAACCAATCGGAAGACAAAGGGAAGTATATGTGACTACCTGGAAAAATGTATAGTTCTAAAACTGTAGAATAACCTTGTTCAATAAGTAAACCCAGACTGTGGTGAAGCTAATTCAAGCACAAGACGAGTTGTGCTGAGTGAGTAATGGTCTTTTAACAGCATTACCCTTATGATCTACAATAAAAATGTGGGGGAAAAAGTAATCAATTTACAGTTTAGCTTTGTATTCAGTGCTCAAAGATCCCCAAGTGTTGGAGTCTATGGCAGCTGAGAGAACGAGGGAAAACACCAGCAATGACACAAAGAGGTTATCTTCTTCCAGCAGCCACTGTTCAAGTGGACTTAAAAAGAGCAAAATGCACTGCAATGCAGCACTGCCATGAGAGCTGGGCCTTCTTCATTAAAAAAGGCAACATGTAAGATCAACAAGGTTTCTGGAATCCTGGAGTCCCACAGGATGAGTTCCCAACAGTGAAAGTGATGTATCCCAGATAGGAATTTCACACGTATTACTTATTGTTGGTGCAGCCTAACCTCTTAAAATATTCACTTCTCCATATTTCTTTGTTCGGCTGTGAAAATCTTGTTTTTTTATTTTTCACTTTTGCTAGATTGAGTTTACACTGATACATTTCATGCTTAGGTTTAAACACATTTAAATTTTTCTTTTTTTGGTTGTTGCTTTTTTGTGATGAAACACATTAAAGATCAAAAGTGGCACCAGTTACAGATCAACTTATTATGAGTGATAAATAATGAAGGGGTTAGGAATATGCCTGTTTAAATGTTTTTTTCTGGAATTTAAACGAGGGCTCGATCCCTTCCTTTTTGCCTCCTAAATTTGTCCACATGCAGGGCTTTTTATATCCACAGTACTTATCGAACGCTTGCAACTGACCACAGTGAAGTGTGGGCCTCTAAGAGGGAAGAAATAGATTACCCTTATCAAGGTTTTCTCACCGGAAGGCAGCACCCGTGAAACCTAATTACACTCTGGCTCTGCAGAAAAAAAACAATAAAGCTCACTGATCTCTTACGTTTCACTTCTGTGAACTTAGCTGACACATACACAAAAATGGCGTTTGTACTCAAATTTGAGTTGCACATGCATGCTCACGCGTTTTAGATTTGGTGTATTGCAGCACTGAGCTTCAGATGCTTCAGGTTATTTGTCTCTGATGTTCACTGAGGTCATTAGTCCAGCTTTTTCTGGATTACCTTCAGTCGAGAGAGTAGTTTATCTAATAGTGACTGAAATAACAGATTCTTGAGCCGTATTTCCACTGCCCCATGTGGTTTGGGTAAAGGCGAATCCTTATATAGAGGCTATAAGGCTTTTAAGCACTACCATTCACCCATGCACATACATTCACATTAATGATAGTTCTGATGTTCATCCTCAACCACCAGAAGCAACGTGGGGTTCGATGTCTTGCCCAGGGACACATTGACACATGGGTGGGCAAGGTAGAAACTGAACCTACGATACTCCCTTCATTTGAACTTTGATCTGGAGCAAACAACTGAACAGGACAGGGTCAAGTAGACATTCAAAAAGAATGTGGTATGGTTTACTAATGGTGTGATTACTTCAAATAAACAGGGCACATGGCCTTATCAGCAGTCACCTTCAGTTTGCAAAACGAGCAGACTTTAAGTCAGCTGCTTTTAAAATTCAAAATGTTTTTTAGTCATTTGTAGCTGTAGCCTATCAACAGGATATGTTGTGCCATGCATGTGCAGCACTGCAAAAAACTTTCTGTAGTACTCTTGTCCCTTCTTTATGATTTCTCACCAATGGGTACAACAATCGTTACATACTTAATCATGCTAACAAATTTGTGTTTGCTTGAAGAAAATTGCAATTGAGAATTCGAATCTAATAAAAAAAAGTCTGTTCTTGATCGAGACAAAAGAAAGGGACCAACAGACTTTCCTGGTCTGAACTCTCAGTATTTTAAACAATTCCATTTAAATACAATTTGAATCCAAATTGAGCTGATTTTTGGTTTCCTTGTGAGTCAAGATCCTGTCTCATATAACTCGAAACTGAACAATAATCTGTGTGCTGCACCTGAAAACTACCTAAGAACTGCATACTTAATTTCAACATACCCGAGCTTCCAACATCACATTATAATCTGTATTTTTTAAATCTCCAAGAATTTAAAAATGCTAACATAACAGAAAAATAACTTGTAATTAATTTATTGAATTAATATCAAAAAGGAATTTGTGAGGCTCTGCAAATAGGAATTCCTTGGCGAAAATGTTCTAAAAAAGCTAAAACTACTTTTTATAAATCCTTTTCAAATAATTTTATTAAAAAATTGTAGTATTTTGGATTTTAAAGGAATGGTGCATTCAAAGAAACAACAAGTTTCCAAAAAATACCTAAACTTTTTCTTCTTTAACAGGTGTTACCATAGCAGCTCTTTCATTAGTATAGATTTAAGCCACACTGTGCTACACTGACTTTCAAGGGCAGATTTCTGTTCAGAGCAAATATGCATGCAAGCAAAGACTCCTTAAGCAATTCAAAAAATATCTTTACTCTTTTTTGAGTTACACACATTTTCAAATGTTGATGAATGTTGCGTCAGACTCAGCTGGTAGAATTTTTTTAATTGTTATTGCCTACTTTGAACAAACTTTTAATACAATTTCATGAATGAATGTGCAGAAGAGGCTGCACGGTGGCGCAGTGGTTAGCGCTCTTGCCTCACAGCAAGAAGGCACCTGGTTCAAGTCCCGGCTGGGGGACGTGAAAATCAACATCAATGGGGGACCTTTCTGTGTGGAGTTTGCATGTTCTCCCCGTGTATGCGTGGGTTTTCTCCGGGATCTCCGGCTTCCTCCCACTGTCCAAAAACATGCTTCATAGGTTAATTGGCAACTCTAAATTGTCCCTAGGTGTGAGTGTATGAGTGTGAGAGTGAATGGGTGTGTGATTGTTGAAATTCTTCCCTGCAACAGACTAGCGACCTGTTCAGGTTGTCCCCTGCCTTCGCTCATGAGTGGCCGGGATAGGCTCCGGCAGCCCCGTGACCCCGAAAGGGAAAAAACGGATAAGAAAATGAATGAATGAATGAATGTGCAGAAGAATAAACTTGAACTAATTTTGCTTCTGAATTAACATTTAAAAATGTGTATTTTTTTGTTCATTGCTTGCAAAAGACTAAAAAGAATCTTAATTTTGATAAAATGGGAAAAACTCATTTCCTCACAAATGCAAAACATTCAGAGAAGACAAAATAAATGTCAAAAACTCTATTTTAAACATAGCTTTTTGCTTATTTCATGAAAAGGAAAAACAAAAGAAAAAATCATAATCACTGCATGAAAGATGGTTAATTGTTATCCAATTAAAAACAGTCCTTCAAACCTGCCTCACAGCTGTGGACATGTTCCAAAGCTGTCTCCTTCACAGCTGCAGAAATCAGTCATCACTTCAAAAAAGCTGACACTGATGAAGTCTGACTGTCATTTTAAAAAACAGTTTTCCCTCTCTTTGTCAGTCTGCCTCACACCACCACTGTCAATCAACAAGCCAAATGTTGACAAGTCTCAGAAAAATGCATTAATATTCCAAAACGAGGCAGTTAAGATTCAGATGGGAAACTACAATGTCTGTCTTACATATTAATTGTGTTTCAAAGTAGAATAAAAGTGATGTTGATGCAAAGCTACATTCATTTTAATCCAAAACAAAACAGAAACTTTAATGCAAGAGGGAAGAAAACTTTTATCCTAAAGCTTTATATATTTTGTCTCAAATTTGTATGTACATTTTTTGCTGAAACAATTTGTTTTAATTTTGTAGTGTCATTACAGGTTTAACCCAAAGGCAACTTCAAGTGTGGTTTTAGACTTTTATCTCTTTATCTTTAAGCAAAGAATTCTTTATAAAAATACATTTATAGTTTTTAATTTTTAACCCCTTGATATTATGACTAATTTCTGCAATGTTCCTATTCTCTAATGTTTATGTGACTGGTTTGTTGAAGCGCCAGGAACTGGTGGTGTTGGAACCATAATGCAGGAGACTGGGCTTGGTGGCAGAAACCTAAAACATAACAAAATCCATGAAGAAACAAAAAGGTGACAAAGTAGATAAACTGACAATGTACAACTGAAGATCAGGCACTTATGCCCAATAAGAGTGATTCACAGAATTGAAAATGGATGTAGATAATCATTAACATGAACCTGAAGGGACTGACAAGGGACAATGTAACAACCAAAGTAATGCCAATGTTATGCCTTTAGAATTAAAGTGGGTTTTGTATGTTTATGCCATGCACATGTGTAGGTAAAAGTTAGGTTATTGTGTAGTAATAAAAAGTAATAGTTTGGTAATACCATGTTGTTTTTTGCCTTTCCATTGGGGTCACTGCAACAAATTAGTTTTCACTGACTTGCACAGGTGGTTTGGCAGAAATTTTTACACCAGATGCCTTTCCTGACACAACCCTGTATTTTATCTGACCTGGGGACTGGTACAGTGACAACAAACCTTAGGTCCACTTGTGGCTACATAGTTTGGCAGTAGCGCATAGGGTCTTGCTCAAGCACCCACACTGCATTAACCCCTTGAGAAGCGAAGCCTGGTTTCCTGCATGCCAGTCCTTCACACAGCCAACTAACTAGATTATTGTGAGGAAGTAAAAAGTAATACTTTGGTAAAACCATTTCACTACCAAAGTCTCTCTTTCTTTTTTTTAATGATAGTAGAGGGATGGTAAACTAGAATATTTGATCTCATGCTGTTACGACCCTTGTTGAATTTGTGCATATTTTTTCTTTTAATTTGTTTCTTGTATATTTAGTGTTTGTGTATGGGGTAAAAACTCTTTTGTATGTGTGTGGGTTATTTGTTTTGTTTCAGGTGATCTGGTTTGCTGCACTGGATTGGAGGATGAAAGACCCAGCTCAGGATTGGAGGGAGGAAGATTGGTGGCCTCAGTGATTGGAGGATGGGATTTTAAATACCTGGCATCCCCAATACCCCATGGGGGAGTCTTGTCCACCCCAATGACAACATTTAAGTGTTTTAGGGAGGCCTTTGGCTGTTTAAACTTTTTGGTGAGCTTTTGTAAGTAACTTTCAAACTTTGTGTAACTTTCATTGTGGAAACGTTACTGGTGAAGCATAAGGGGTGAACTGCCATTTTGTTTGTTTATTATATTGTTTATTCTTTTAGCCTTGGTTCATCCTGAAGTTAGATGCTTCATTTTGCTTTTGCTATATTTACATATGGGACAATAAACCCTTTTACCATTCATTCATTCATTCATTCATTCATTCATTCATCTTCTTCTGTTTTGTCCCTTTTTTGGGGTCACGGGGCTGCCGGAGCCTATCCCGGCCACTTATGGCCAGGGCAGGGGACACCCTGGACAGGTTGCCAGTCTGTCGCAGGGCACTTTTGTTATTTAAACAGTAAATTGTCTTGACAGCTTTATTAAATATTTGTGGTGGTTAGAGGGCTTACTTATGGGCATTAGGGTTAATTCCTTTCTTATTTATGTAATGCCCCATACCGGTAGAAAGGCATAAGGTGCATAACAAATGCACTTAGGTGATGTGAAATGGCAAATAAGTTTGTCCAGAAAAGTAAGGGGTCACTCAGATGGCAGAACACAAAACAGACTATTGTTAAATTACTTATCAGAACTCAAATGTAAACACAGTCAACTTTTCCAAAGGGGAGGTAGCAAACTCAGCAGTTCTAAGGTAAAGAAACCCTAAAACAATCCAAGTTTAATAAAAGAAAATGAAATGATGGATTATTTTTTAACTTGTTCAAACTGTAGCTCACAGATTTGTGACATTTTGCAACTTCAAAGATGAAACTTCTTTAGATCAAAACGAACATCTCTAAACATAAAGGAAGACGATTAACAGGATGATTAGTGAAGCCTTGCACTGATCTGTTATCTTCTATAAATATGGTTTTTGTCAGATGTTGCAGCAGCGATAAACTCTGTACCAGGGGCATAGATTTAAATCTTCTATATTCTCTTATCACAAAAAGACAAAAAATAACTTTCCACACACGTACAAACATACACTCGGGGAGGGAAAACTAATCCCCACCTTCTGTTACTACAGCAGCCACCTGTGAAGATGCATCTCTCCTGCCCCCTTTCCTTTCTGCTGGAAAACAAATGAAGCTCGGGTGAAGGGAGATGAGAGAAAAGCTAGAGGAAAGCAAAACAAATGAAACACAGCTAGGGGTGCCAGGTTGGCAGCTTATCAGGCTATGTAGCAACTTCGAAAAAACACATGAAGCTTAGAAAAATAAATGAACAAAAAGAGAAAGAATACACACAAGAGTAAAAGCTGTTACAAGCTCTTCTAAAGTCAGTTTCCCATATTAGGTGCGTGCATCTTCAGCTATTTCTAGTACTTATTGTCAAAAAATAATTTTTAGGACAGTTTGGGCACCTCATCCTTGTAGTCTTCCAACATTCTCCTTTTTTTAATAAAAAAAAATCCATTTTTTCCACAATGTAATTGTGAATGCAGTTGCTAAGACCTTAAGTACGCAGCATTATAGGTTTACGTGAACATTTATAATGGTAAATTTTCAAGTCACTGCTAGATATGGCAGTAGGAGCTCCTTTTATAGACATTGGTGACATATGATCACACACTACTATGCTACACAATACTAGTTCGACTGGTTTGACTTTCAATGCATGTGTAGTGGCTGTGCATTTTGTAAATGGACTTAAAAACTTGCATAGTGACTGGTGAAGCTTGAACTTTGCATATAGGAACGTTCACATAGACTTCATTGGAAGTGTTTGCTTCAACGTGTGTTGCCAAGCCCAGTGTGAACGCTTTATAGGCAGTTTCTGCCATTTTTGGGAAAAAGCCCTGCTATAACTCAATTTAACTTGTAAAATTGCAGGTGTAAACATTTACTGGAACAGTGAGCAATAACAAACAAGTCTTGTGTAGAGAAAACAAAAGTTTCTTACTGAGAAATTGCTATTGTTCCTGCAGTCTGGGGGGAATGGAGTCAAGTAATAAGTAGTCCCTTAGTATCAGGGGATAGTCAAACAGGAGCCTCCAAACTTTCTGAACTAGTTTGTTTCTATCACTTGATTGAGCAGATGGAAGACCTCAGCTGCAGTGAAGACAGGCTTTGTATTTTCAACGGTAAAGATGCAGACGGAACAAAACCATTATAATTAATGTGGTACATCTGCAATATTGGAAGGTTCAGAGTTTAGCTTCTTGAACCACTAAAATAAAATATTGCCAAGGCAAGAAACATCAAACTAACTTGTAGTTGTCTGCTCCAACATAGAACTAAGCTCACGTGTTAGCATCATGTCATATCATCAGGTTCTTCTCTACCAAAGTCACTTCTCTATGTCTTTATGGAACTTACGCTGTTTTTTTAGCTGCCGGGCAAGAGGTCTGAGGTTGTAAAAAAAAAAAAAAGTTTTAACATTGACAAAGTGAAAGAAAACTGCTCAGTGGATTTTTTGTGTTTGTCAGGACTTTGTAGAAAATATCCCATTTCAACATTAGGCGAGTGAAAGAAAGTTAAGGCGTGGAAGTATTTAATTATCAGGACTTGTAGATGACATAAGACAGTTATTTAAACACATGTTGGAAGAAGTGTGATGCTTTGAAGAAGGGAAAGCATCACACAAGTCAGTCAAAGCTTTGAGATTGGAATCAGGATTCTAAGAAATATTGGTGCAACCCTAAAGGTTTTGGGATCAAAGTTTACGCCAAGAGGGTCTGGAATACAGAAAACAAGATCTTTTGTCATTTGAACTGCTATCTTTTCATTATTATTCTCATTATGAGCCTATACAACTAGTTCTTGGTCTAACATACATTGTTGATGCTTTTAAAACTTTTCTTTATTTAACTCCAAAAACACATTTTGCAAATACATCTTCACATTGCGCAAAATATTGCATAAAATATCTACATTTGAGTAAAATTATAAATAGAGCTTGATGTCAGATCTGTTCTAATGAATATAATTAGAACTGAATACAGGACAAGTACATGTTTAAAAAACATGTTATCTTTATTTTTACTTTTACTTTAGTTTTACTTTTGCCATTTGTACATACTTGAAATTTTTTACCCAACTGTCCTGCCACAATCATTCCTTTGGATTTATACCCCCTGTTGTTGACCCTTTGAGCTTGTTTTATTTAGTTTAGTTTACGTCTTTGAGCATGTGACTTCTTAAAGTTTAATTGCCTGCTCTCCACATTATTTGCCGTACAGACAATAAAAATGTATTATTTTCACTAAGTGCTGCGTTATAATTCTTCTGAAGAGACGTATGTTTCATGTGTAGATCATGTCTCAATAATTACAAAAGAGTGAAAAGGAGAGAATGCACAGAACCACCAATTACATCAGAGTTTGTCAGTAGAAAGACTGATTTATTATGGAATATAAAATAACCCTGTATCGTGTTCTACAGTTCTCTTTAAGTCCAAAACTTTTCTTTTGTCACAGTCGATTACTCTAAGATATTTTATGTTTACTGCTTTAACAAAAACCACCTATTTTAATTCTAGTTCCTGTTTTTAGGTTTTACCTGAATGATTGCTCCAGTTTTAAACATGTTCTGGAATAATCTTTGAAAAAGGCATGAACATAAATCTGTCAGAGAATGGATAGGGACTCTTTTGGATATTTGTTTGCATACCAAACTGTAAGTATTTGCTTGTACTTTAACCTCATCTACAAATTTAAACTATAAAAGCTTTTGTCTACAGATTAAAAACATATACAATAATTGGGAATTCTTTTCTCCTCCTCATTTCCTCTGAGTTTTGTCTGCATACAGAAGAGCGCATGCGCCCTCAAACTGCCAGAAAGTGACGTAGGCCAATAAGCATGGCGGAGCCTATTAGCTAGTTTGGCCTGCAGCCTGAGTGTCACTTTCTGCACAACACTCAGTTACTCTGGAGGTGGAGGGGACACATGGGGGTATTTCTATGGCGTGCTTCTTCTCACTTCATTTGCCTCCGCCCACATCATCAAGAACCCTTTTTTTTCCATTAATGATTCCCCCCAAGGCTCCTCTTCTGTTGATCGTTAAAGTACATAAATAATAAAATAAAATACATTTGTTATGTCAGTATTTTGTTTGAACGAAAACAATCACATTGGTGGCATATTTGTGAGGTTGAAAGGTAACTCAACAAAACAGTAGAACTGAACCATCAGTTATTTAAATTCTTCATACAAAGAATGTATTGAGGGAAAAGCCTAAATGAACTAATTATATACTCTAAGTTAAAGTCTGTCCTCCATTATTTACAAGCCATTATCTGACTAAAAGGTTATGTGCTTATTTTTCTTTAAAAAGAGCAGTGAAAAATGCAAAATAAGACTATTTAGGAATCATTCACAGCATTTACATTTCTCTGTAACTGATGTGATGATTTTGATTGGTTTTTAATTACTCTGCTTCAATTACTGCCTTTGACTTTATTTGGATGCCAGCAACCTTTTCCTTTCGCTTCATAGTTTCACAAGTAAAATGAAAATCCCACCACATGTAGTGGTATATTTCTTTGTGCGTGAGGGTCCATGTCACAATTGAAAGGTTCTGGTTCAAATCTTGGCCTTTATGTGAGAAACATGCATGTTGTCCTTGTGGATGCATGGGTTTTCCAGGCACGGCTTTCTTCCACAGCCCAAAAACATGCTGCAGAGGTTAATTGGTGTCTCTAAATTGCCCCTAAATATGTTTATGAGTGTGTGTGTGTGGCCACACAACAGACTGCCAACCTGTCCAGGGTATACCCCGCCTTGGTCCAGCAGTAACCCCAAGAGTGATTAAGCTGGTTCTAAAATGGATGGATATATGAGTTCTTGGGATGGTGGAGTCTACCCAGCTACTGCCACGGAAATTTAGGGCATACCCTGGACAGCTCTCCAGTCCATCACAGGGCAACAAAACTCAAAAACATTTGTCAATGTTCTGTCATTTTGGTTAAAAATGCAACAAAAATTGTTTAATAATGAAATAAACAACACAGAACTGAGGGAGTAGACATGGGTACTGTAAATATAATTTTTACTTTTAAACGCTCAGAAATTTTAAAAGCTAATACTGTATATCTGTCAGATATGTCATTTTCTTGACTTTTTTCTCTTGTCTTCCTCATGCCGTATGCTGCTTAAAGAGCCTCCAATGACCTTCTCTTCCTTGTCACTATTTAACCTTAAAAAACATACTAATTTGTCAGCTTTTGAGCTCAGTTCTGTTTTGGGGCTTTCACCTTCAATTGGACTCATTCAGATCTCCAAGTTGGGAAAAACAAATACACTAGTAAAAATCTACAGTAATGTGGTTTAAATTGCAAAGCAAATAGCGGTTTGGGGACATGCATGTGCTGAACTCTAAGATTGCCACCCTTCTTCAGAAATAAAATCTTGCAAAATTTCAAACTATGCATTTGTTTCTTTTTCAGCATTTTGTATTATTAAAAATAATACAATTAAAAATAAAGGCAAAATAGATTAACATCAGTTTTTTTCTGTTTTTGTCTTTTCTATATGAATACTAATTTGTACTCTAAACATATGCAGATTTCTTTCCCAGAGCCTGTTTCCCAGAAAATCATTTGGCGATAAAGAGGGAAGAAGACATCCAAATAGAAAAAGTTTTAAGCATTTAAACACAACTGCACAACTCCATGCAAACACAAATACACTCACTTATCTATCCTTTGCATAGACCTGCACACACACACATATGTAAATATCATTATGCCAGCTCACACATGCATGCAAACACAAACCAGTAAACACATTAACACAGATATACGTCATACATCATGCACAGATGCAAACACCTGTGTGTGAGCAGGAATTAGAAAGCAGCTATGTTCAGGTGAGTGTGTGTTTAGAATGCCCAATGATGTTATTGATCGTGGAAGAGAAGGCTGCTGCCCCAAAGACCCTCTCAAAAGGCCTATGGTTGGCAGTACATCGGCTCAGGGGACTAGGGCCCATCAGACCACCCACAGAGAAAGAGCCTGAGGGCATCCACCCCTCAGATAACCTGATGCCAGTTATCCAGAGCCAGGCCTGGAGGGACCAACGTGTAAGAGGGTGCAAAAGAGGATCTAGTCCAGGGTCGTTCATGCCTTAAGACCAGCCCCAGATGAATGCATATCTGTCACCAGACTGCATAGATGCAATTTTGTTGATCGTAGCTGTATAGATTATTCTCATTGGCAAACCAGGTAACCATCAGAAAGTATGGCTGGGTTTGTGAAAAACCGGCAGGATGTCGTCCCTCGAGGCTCGGAGTCCGAGATCCCTGCTTTAAGGTTACATGAGCATGCCCAATGTTAAAGCTCATTTGGAAGGTAAAATCTCTTATTCCCATTCCTAAAACATTTTGGTATTGGGACTTCACACATATATTTTGTGTTTACCTTATTACTGAGTTGAATTGTAGTTTCTCCTTGACATTAGTGCTGACATATTGCATCAAAATGAGTATGATTTAAAATGATAGCAGAATCAGTTTTTCATACAAACAGCAATAAGACTGAGAACGAGGTAGTTATTTTCAAAAGCAAGGTCTCACAGGCAATTCAGTCTGCATATTCATTTTACATTCTGCTTCCACTAACCAGAAGAACAAAATCAATGGGCTTTGCTTATTTGTTTTCTATCAGAGGAGAATATCAGAGCAGAATATGAATAGTTTTGGGAATGAACATCTACATGTTTTTGTTTCCCACTGCCTGTATAATGCATCACTTTCATCTGAGTGAAAGTCTATTTTTGTATTATTAATAAATCAATGTGATGTCAATTTATGCTTGCATGGTCCTAAGCTGTGTTTTTTTTCTGTATTTTTAGACGAAATACGAGCAACTCAAAAGATATTGATGAGAGTGATTCTTGCACTGTTTTTTTTACATTTTACGTTTTAAAGAAACTTTAATATTGGATACAATTTGGGCGCAAAGTGAAAAGAAAAGAAAAAAAAATCACAAATTTCAGGTCCAGATGAGGATGGTGGGTGAAAAGGAAGAGGTTCCCTCTGTTGTCCGCATTTAGTCTATTTATAACCTTCATGCGGGATTGTCAAATTAATGTAAAAAAAAAAAAGAATGAAAAAACATTTTCAATTATTGGGAAAGTAATTTAAACTGTTTTTAACTGATTCCAATTAAACATATCAAGGAAGCTGCTTCGAAACACAATTTTAAAAAATGTCAATTGATGCTTTAGATCATTTGCCCCTATTTTAAATAAAAAGCGCAACAGAACAAAAGATTGAAAATAAAACACATTTATTTCTGAGCAGAAAAACATATTTCGGTGATCAACCCTGGAGTTGCTTTCGCAAACTGAATGTTTACATTAACTGCAAACTCATTTAGCAATCAGCAGGAAATAATGAAGCGTACCTCTCATCCAGAGCTCATCCGGCAACGCGCCATAACAGCAGTGATTATTTTACTGGCTTTGTCTGATTTGTAAAACGTGTAAGATAGAACCAGACCTCCCTCAGCTGATAAGACTAAAGACAATCCACTGGGGAGGGGGGGGGGTTGTTTTCCCAGCGGGGCTCATTAGTTTTCATATGCTCTTGGTTGATTGATATTAAACATAAAGGACAAAATCAAAAACCAGCCAAGGATTAGATGCTATGTTCAGTCAGGATAGCAGTGTGTGTGTGTGTGTGTGTGTGTATGTGTGGGGGGGGTTCACAGGATGAAATGGCAGAATTATCGTTTTTTGCAAATTTATAAAATTCTGTTAAAAGCTTTCAAAGAAAGTTTGCTAGTGAATGTTTTGTACAAAGAAAAAAACATTATTTTTATTATCTTTCCTGAAAAACCAAAAGAGTGATGATGCTTTAATTTATTTTGTCTTGTTCAGGCAATGTTTGACCAAGCAGAGATGAGATTTTTTTTCGAGCGAGTACTTTTCTCCAATCACTAAAAGGATAATACTGGGGATTATCAATTAATGTCAAAGAACTGCATGATTTATGTTATGAATAACCTAGATATATTTTTTTCTAACCGGAACATGCAGTTTGAAAAAGAAAAAAGGAAATCTTTAAATTGCCAACCAGTTAGAATGTGGATCAGCCATTGCAAGTTGATACCTGACACAGCCACAAATACACGCTAACAACAAATGAAAGAATAAGGAATGAGATGGAGGAAATATCAAAATATTGAACTATGGGAAAGGGAAACTAACGACAAGTCAAACTGTAACCACAACGGGACTGACAGTTTTGGAAAGAGTGCGTGTCTCCATATACTGTATAATGGTAGTAGCACTTTTTAATAAAACTGGACTTGGAGATGATGAGAATAAATAAATAACTTCCCCTTGTCATGGTTTGGGTTTCTTTTGTCTTGGTTTTTGCTTGATTTCTTGTTCTGTCATGTTTGGCTCTGTTTCCTGTTTTATTTTGAAAGGTGTTCTGTTTTGTCATGTTCCTGAGTTTTACTTCCTTGTCCCTATCTGTCCTGATCTTGTTCACCTGTGTCTTGTCTGCCCTGTCTGTATTTAAGTCTCGTCTCTCCCTTCCTCTTGAGCTGGTCCATTAGCGTCTTAACGTCTTCATGTCGTAGCATCATTTATGTCTTGGATGTTGCCATGTTTCCTGTTCTTGCCAAGCCACAGTGAGTCTAGTTCTAGTTTTGTTTCCTGCTCTGCAGTGCTTTTTGTTCAATAAACCCTCTTGCCTTGGAACCGTGTGCCTCCTGCCTCTGCGTCTGGGTCCTACCTGCTCTCCAGCCCCCCCAACCCTGACACCCCTGACGAGAGTTGGGACGAGGGTTTGGCTTCATTTGGTTTGACAAAACATGTGATCTCCATTAAAAATATCATACACACATCAATGAAAATCAATTGGTCAGATGATTGTTTTGTTTTTTAGAATGTCTCCTTTCCTCACCATTCAGTGAAAAGTGAACTAGAGAAAACATACAACACCCTCCACAGAAGAGAGTCCAGTACACTTCATTCTTAAAACAAAATCACGTTATTTCTATTAATTTTACTATAAAAAGTTCACTGTATACGCTGTGGAAGTTGAAAAATATTGATATCTTTTAGTTATTTTTCTAAATTATTTGACAGCATGTAGAGCATGTTAAGGGTATTATCTGATTAAAGTCCTACTCCAATCATCCCTTGATCTGTTCTAAAAGCGTTTCCAGCGGTCTTTTAATCATCATGCCATTTTTAGCCTGTGTTGCTTTCTAGGTCTTAGTTTCAACAATTTGAATAAAAAAATTCTAGGAAATTCAATTTTAAGCCTAATTCCATAATCAGAAAAATGCCTCAATAAAAACATTACAAACACCAAAAATAAAATTTTCATTTGAGTGGGTTTTTAATAAAAAAAAGAACAAAAAAATCTAATCTACAACAACTGCATATTTTTTTATCATAATTTGCATTGTCTTCAATTCTGTTTTCATCTTTTATTTCCTCCAAGTCAAAATTTGTCTGAGTCAGAATCATTGTTCTTTCAGAGTCTCAATGCACTAACCATCTTACCTCACATTTACCCATAATGCACCGCAACTCTTAGTAAACAACTGCATACATTTTTTTTTTTTTAGAAAAGAAGAATTGTGTCCCTATAATCAGTAAGGACGTTTGTGTTACTTTAACAAATCATCATAATCAAAAGCTTAGGTGTGCCATAATGTGAAACAGATTATATGTATTTTTTTGTCATTCTTGTAAAACATTATTCTTATAACTTGGTCTTTTCTCCCTTGGGTATTCTGAGGACACAAAGCAGAATCCTGGATTTGTTTGTTGTAGTCCTAAGGCTTCATGCAAACAAGGCTATTGATTCATGAGAACACAAACGCTCAAGCAGCAGAAATTTACCATGTCTGTTTACAAGGTATTTTTTTTACTTTAATTGAATTTCTATAGACCACACAAAAACATTCTTTCATTTCCATTCTTCATTTCCTCTGAGTCTTAAATGTTTTAGTAGAATTAGCATATTAATTCAGTTTGGCTTCACACTACAAAACACACAGACTTGAGTAGTTGTGTACACAAATGACATTGAGGAAAAAGGCTGATTGTGTTCTGCAGCCATTCTTGTTTGGAAGTGTAATGTAATAATTCCCCACAATAACCATCTCATAAGCCATCATGTAAAACAGCAGCATAGAGAGCTAATGTGCTTATTCCGTTGTTAGTTTTTGTAGTGGTGCTTCTATTTAGGAAGCTTAGAGAAGTAGATGAGGCTTTTACATTACTGAAAAGAAAAATCATTTGGTTTTTCTCTGTCATGCCTGTTGTTTCAATGTAATTTGTTGCTATTATTCAAGATTTTAAAATGTTGCAGATTTATAATCAGAAATTATTGTCTCATTAATAATCTAGACGAACCGAGAACAGTATTTATAGATCAAGAAGGCAATTGTAGAACTAGAATTCAAACTTTTTGCGTTTTAGATATTTGGTCTAGCCGCAGCACTTACTCTGATATGTATACCAGACTGTTTTGACCTTTAAGAAGCTTTTTTTTCTGTCCAGTGCATGGTAGATTGGTATGAACCTTTTTTTCTGTAAAAGCCTTTGCCTTTTCTAACAAAGGTGGACTTTTACATTAATGAAAAGATCATAATGACTTTTCTAACTTTCCTTTTACAGCCATCCACTCTAATGAGGATAATTTCTAGATGTTATGCAAAACTCTTGCAACTTCATTGAATAATACTTTATTTTTACACACATTATACACTTCCGATGATGTCAAAAGTTGCATTGTAAAACAGCCAATCTTGAAGCCCAAGAACATAATACAAATAAAAACAAATGCGTAAGGTTTGGTGGTGTATCTTTGCGGCAGACTGGTAACTTGTCCAGGGTTTAGTCTGCCTTTGCCCATCAGTAGCTGGGATATGCTCCAGGAAACCCCATGACCTCAGTAGGGATTCAGCGGGTTCAGAAAATGAACATGGAAGGCTGAGAACAATAGAAAAGAACTGAACAAGCAAATCATGACTGGTAAATTTGGAAACAAAAGTTTCCTTTTTTCAATGCAGTCAGTTGCATTCTAATAAAAAGTTCCTGCTTTTAAAAAGAAAAAGGCTTTTTCTGTTTACTATCCACAGACCAAAAGATTCTATAAAAAATGTGTTTCACAATTGCTCTATTTCATTGCTGCTCGTTTTGAATCAGATTCAAAAGGGAAGAAAGTGATTTCATCCAGCTAAGAGGGTTTGACTTGGACTCTTTGACTGGTCTCTTTTAAGCCATGTAGTCTTTACTTTTTCTGATGCAACGCTATAATCTTTCAATCTTTTCTGATGTTCTAGTTTAGATTAAGTATGAATTTTAAGTGTAACTTGAGCAGCTCCCAGTGAAAGCACAAATCAGTTTTATGGGTGAGGATGTGCTTGTGTGTGCCTGTAGGAAAAGATAAGGTGACAGGCGGCTCTGAAGTCATCCTGCCTGTATCTTGCAGACAGGCCTATTTGCCCTGTGGGTGGTTTAACTAGACATGTGGTGAACTTGCATCAGATCCTGCAGGGCATTACGTCTGTCAGCACTCGCCTCAGCTGACCCTGGCTCAGCAGACCAAGATTTACATACTGTATTCTTGAATAAAAGGAGCAGCCACTGTGCTCCTGGTTGATATTAGATCAATTTAGAAAATTTGGAAATTAATTTGCCAGATTCATGAACTTGGTGAAATGTACATTATGATTAAAGTCTAACACAAAGAAACATTAAACTATTAAAAGGTAAGAATAGAAAGAAATATCAAGGGTGGATTTCTGCATCTGGTTCGTCCTTCTTGTAAGATCCCTGGATGGTTTCTACTTAGATGCAACCCATCGTGTAGTATGCTGGTACTAATTCTTAAATAAGAAACATTGAATTGAATTAGTAGCTGCACAACAAAATATCGAAGATTATTATATGTCAAAAGATATTCTCTTCATCCCCGCCCATTAGAACGACACTTTCAAAAGAGATGTGAGAAACCTGGACTGATAAGCTCCTCCCCCCTGACGTTCCAAACAGGAAGTATCCGCTGGCTCCAAGATTTTTCTACTGAATGACATTACACACGTCACACTCATAGTCTCATACAGTCAACGGTTAGAACTGTACAAGTACATCTAAAAAATTGTAAAAAATGATACATTTTTTTCAATTAATTCAAACAATGAAAGCTGTAAATTATGCAGAATAATGTCACATATAGCCTATGAAAAGCAGATTTTAATTTCATCTAAAAAGAGAACTTTGGACCATTGAACAACAATATACTTCTTTTTCTTGCCCTTCCTGACATCTCTGGTTAAGGAGTGGCTTAATATGAGAATTGAGGAGTTTGTAACTCCTTGATGTGGTGGATTTTGATGCACAGAATTCATTCTCAGTCTGCTCCTTTGGAAGCTCCCTCAAATTCTTGAATACAGTTGTGTGCAGTGATCCCTGCTGATGGTACACTTACCACATTTTTTTCCTTTCAATTTTCTGTAAACATGCTTTGGATGCAGTACTCTGTGAACAACCAGCTCTTTTAGTGAAGTATTTTGAGTCCATTAGCTCATTAGGGTGTAACACCAGTGTTTATTTTTTCACAATATCCTGATTTTTTTAGAATCAATATTTAGGTTTTCATTGCATGTAGTTTTGTAGTTTTGCTTGTGGCTCAGAGGCATGAGAATCCATGATGCTTAAAGTTCAGTATGAAGTTTCCACAGTCAGTGACGGTTTGGATACCCAGTCATATGCTTAGTTCACCCTGTTTTCGGAAATCTACAGTCAATGTAGCCATCTAACAGGAAATTCTAAAGCTAAAACAATCCTTGCTATGTCGCAGCTCACCTTTTGCGGTCTTGCTCATTCGCAGATTTTTGAAGTGCAATTTTGCACTTAATCATTTTCAGAAATCAATCTAATCAAAGAGTCCAAAAGGATGCAAACTTTTGAGTACCAGTGGACATTTTGAGCTTCACGTAGAGACAAAAAGTTTTACCACATTTTTTATGTCTGTGCCTCTTTTGTACAGAACTGTCTATCATACAGCCTGCAAAGTCAGAGTTCAACCAAGCTGTATTTTCACCACAGAGTAACCTGCTGCTTTTCTCAGCACTGTTTACAGCACAGGCAATCCAAATGAATAAGCCTCAGAGCCGAGTTAGCACCTTTGCTGGAGGACAAGAATGCCTTGGAGAGAGTTTAGACTGCTTGAGCAGAAGTACTCTGTGATTGTAAAGATGACTGCACAATGGCAAAATAGAGCTGTCTAGAGTATAAAAAAGAACTAAAGAAACAAGGATTAAAAATGACAGAGTGCATCTTAAAAAAGGCAAAGTATTTCAAAGAGATTCTAAGTTTATCATATGAACTCTGCAAACACTGTTTTATCGCCAAACAATTTATTTTATTTTTGCTTTGCAAGCCTTCCAAATCCCAGTAGTGGAAAAAACAGAAGCAAAAGAGATGTCCTGTTGCCAATTACAAAGCCTTTCTGGCTCGTAAACATAGTAGTTAAGAGAATTAGGAAGTTAAATCACTTTCGAACATTATTGTCATTGTCTACACAGACATGAATTACACAAAGTGTTTGGCTTTTTGCCTTACCCTTGGTGCTCTTCCAGCACTTCAAGTTACAAAGAGGTGTCATTATATTATATGCACTTTTGAGAAGACAGTAAAGCGTTTTATGGGACCATAACTCAGTGCATTTTTATTTGACATTATTCAGAGTTTAATTTGAACTGATAATGCTATCATTCTCCAACACTATCTGCTCTGTTTCACTTAAAAAAAATTACACTTTATATTTTAACATGGCTATTTTTTGACTTCTGATAGTCTCCTTGAGACTTCTGTAAAACCCTTGTGCTATCTTGGATGACCCCACCCTTACTTTGACGTGTTCTCCCTACCATAAAAAAGGTGGATGGAGGTGGAAAAATTTCATGTAATCCATTGAACCAGTGAAGATCACAAATCATTGAAAAAAAAAGGTTCAGAGCTCTGTCTAGTGGGTCTAGATCAGTGGTCCCCAACCACCGGGCCGCGGACCGGTACCGGGCCGCGGGACAGTTGGCACCGGGCCGCGGAGCGGTTCCAGGCCGCGGGAAATTTTTGCACCGGGACGCACAGAAAGAAAAAATAATTTCCATTTTATTCCGCGGTAAACGTGCCTTGCGTTGTACCGGTCCACGGTGACAAAAAGGTTGGGGACCACTGGTCTAGATGACCCAACTTCCAACGGTAAAGTGCCTAGGATAGCACAAGGGTTAAAGCATTATATTACAGTGCACAAAAATGGGAGTAATAAATATGTGATTCTCAAATATGTGATGTGTCATTGTCAAATTTAAAATACTACAATCAAACATTTTCATGTGAGGGCAAAAGTATCAGCTACAATTGCATATTTTTTTTGTCATTCTGGGATTTTTTTTAATATTTATACCATACATTTTCTTTGAAAGCTCATTAAATGTAAATATCTGTTTATTTAAAAAAAAAAAAGCTTCAAAGCAAAGTACACAGATGAATAAATAAATCCAAAATAGTAAAAGCAAATACTAACTCAAAACTATGCCTGCCTCCAAGCATAACTGACAGTGCATTGAAGGACACCCCCGAATTGATTTTTGACTTTTCACAAAGCAGAGGGAAGCACTTTAACACAATTGGTTGGGCTTTCTGGATGTATTCTGTCTGCAAACCAGGTTTAAATTTTTCATTAGTCATTGTACAATTTACCTGGAGACACCCAAGGGTGCAGCTATTTCAGTGACAGTGAAATTAACTTCCCAAAGCTTTTCCTGAGAAAGATCCATTTGAGGCTGCCCAAACTGTTCAGATTTTAATTAGAATTTAATTTTCTTTACACATTTGTCTTTGTAGTTGTGGAACTCAAAAGAAGAGAAATTAGAAAATAAACTGAATGATGTTCAGTGATTATGTTCTGCGCCTGCAACTCAGAGGGAAATTTCCAAATAACTTCTGCAGCTCTGCAGAAACTACATTCTAGAAAAGTTTGACTTTAAACTAAAACTGGACATTAGAATTATGTTCTCACAGTCATTTGATAATGATGAATCCTGTTATGTGTCACAAAAAAACTTACAAGCAGAATGTTGATCTGTTCTTTTTTTTTCACAAATTAGACCCTACTATTTGTAATTAGCCAACCTAATTATTAAGAAAATATTTTAAACCTCCGCTTTAGACAACATATTACAGATTTTTGTATGTAACATGTAATTAAAATAAAGAAACTAACAGAAAAAACAAAGCAAAAGAAGAGGAGAAAACAACTCAGGAAAAGATAAAACAAAACATATAAGAGAGAATTTAAAAAAGATTTAAAAATAAAATAGCTATTTGTTATAGCTTATACACATTTTACGTAAACTAAATACTCCTTCCATTATTATTAAAAGAAAAATTATATCAGTAAAAATATGTGAAGTTTGCTTTTAGTGCAGATTCTGACAAAGTTCTGCATTTATTAAAAATGTTTTAATTGCTGAGTCCAAAGTAGAAACTGAGCCCACATTATTATAATTCTAAGAAAAGAGATTTTCCTGTAAATAGATTACATTCACATGAAAACAATCCAAACTAAAACAGTTTACAGTCATCTAAATACACTTTGTAAAGATGATCTAGTGTGTAATTATCCTCATTAAAGTGAGCTTGTCACAATAAATACAAATCAGAAACAATGTATAAAACAAGTATTGATTTAATTGAAACTTGAGATGCTTTACTCATTTTGAGCAGCTCTTAACCCCTTTTACATGGACAGTAACTGGTGACTATGTATTTTCTGAAAGGTATGGCTCTATTTAAACAGATGCAAAAAATGACTTGAACCCCATTTATTTCTTGCTTATCTGAACTCTTTTTGCTAAGAAGATAAATCAGAGATTGCTCAGAGGCAAATAAAATATTGCTCTTTTTTTCAAACAGTCAGCAAACTGAGCCGTATCTGTGAAGTCAGCATGTCCTGTTTTAACATCTCTGTCCCCAAACATCAAAGTGAGCTACAGCAGATGCTGCCAAAGCAGCCTTTTTCACAATCAGTAATGCTCAGAGCAACAACATACCAAGAAAAATAAATTAAAACAATCTTATGCGTTATATTTACACTGTATTGACTTATTCAGGTATTCTTTCGACTGAACTCACAATACTTAAAATTACAGTGAAATTAAAACAAAAGTGCCATAATAAACTAATTTGTCACATACCAGCTTCATTGCACTCTTCAAAAGTAAACTCCTGACAGATAATAGCTGCTTTCCTCCTTTTTAAATGTTGCATTTGTCACGTGGTAACGTTGAACTGTTTGGTCTACATCACAGTGCATTTTCTCAGATAGTCTTCAAACAAATGAACCCTTGCACTCTTGGCAGTGAAGCAAACTCCTTAAGAAAGTAGCTATTGGTTAAACTAAAAGTACATGTCACTAAATTACTCCATTGCCTAATTAGAATTTTATTTCCCATGGCAAAATAAACAGAAAATTATAAGCACAATAAAATAAAAAACCCTCTTCTGTTATCTACTGGCAAATTGATTCAAAATATACACTTATATACACAATATAAACTTTGTGTTGCTCTGCAAGATGCAGAAGTACACAATTTGTAATGTAAGTCAATGAGTCAGAGTGACTGTTTGTGTGTCAAGTGCAAGAATTTATTTAGGTGAACTCCATCCATTTTATTAATCTGCTGAATCTACGGGGCTGCTGGATTCCATCCCAGTTAATGTTGGGCAAAGAGCCACACAGCCAAACACACTTACATTTACACCTAGGGACAATTTAGAATCACCAATTACCTTTGAAGCATGTTTTTGTACTGTGGCAGGAAGCCGGAATGGTTCAAAACCAGCTAGGTTTTGAACCATTGTGAGGTCACTACCCCACCATGTAGCTCTATTTTGAAATCCCACACTTTAAACTGGATGGTATCTGCGGTGACATTGGGATTCATTTGTACTTTTGATGCGGTGTAGAGCAGCAAAAAAAGTTAAAAGACTTTAAACAGCATGGAATTGTGACAAAATTAGGGGTCATATGAATATGTGATTGCCAGAAGACTAGCTAGTTTAATTCTTTATGCTTTTTTGTTTTTAACATTTGACTTTGACTCAAGGGCTATCCTCAGTTGTGAATGTCATAAAATGACGTAAACTTGTTGGAAACTTAAAGACATGACAAAAAACCTAAACCTAAAATCATAATATCCAAAAGAAATAAGACTATAAAAGACTATGAAGACTATAAAACAACAGATAAAATTCTATGTCAGGAACTGATGGTAATGGAGCCAAAATGCAGGAGACCATGTGAGGATGGAGCACTTTAGTTTGGTTTTTCAGTTGTGTTCTTGTTTATTTTGCTGTTTTCCTTCTGTCAGTCACAGTAGGTTTAGGTTGCCAATCATCCACAACTGTCTTAATTTGTGCTAATGATCCTCTGTGTATTTAAGTGTTCTTAAGTTCTTCAATGTTTAAAATCTTTTATTAAATGTTTAAGTTTCCATGACCAAGTCTGCTCTACTGCATATTGGGTCCGACACCACCAGTTCCTGCGCAGACTAGGCTTTGTGGCAGAAACATAAACATTTAATAAAGCTGGTCATAACCAACCCATAGGCTAAGGGAGAAATACAGGATGACCCGGCAAGGATGAGTAGAAAAGCAGACACTCAGGCTGTGTCTCAATTCACTCACTGCTACTTAATCCAAACAGTTATTTAGTGTGGGATTATCTAGTAGCATAAATTTGTAAATTTTTAACATGCTCTCTACTTTTTATTTATTTTATTTTATCTATATAGTTCTGAATTCAAAATTATGTGCTCTAACAGAATTGACAAACCATTATGTATGCTACTTTATTCCTAATTAAATAAATCTTTTTAAAGTGTGACGCTGCACTGCATGTGGTCAAGTTCCTATGGAAATGACTGTATGAGTCAAAGTAAGAACACCTCCCTCTGAGTTTGGTTCCACAAAGCCCACGCACTGCTGCACTGCTCCTTTCTCTCTGCTCCTTTCAACTTCTTTATTTTTCATGTTTTTCCACTATTTTCATACATTTTTTAGTCTTGCGTTCCCTCCTTTTATATTCCATCACACTAGCATCTCCTACCTTTTACCACCTATCTTTGAGATTAAATGATATTTAAAAAGGTAAACTGAAAAAATGTTGTTGTGTTTTTCATTTATTAAAAATGTAATAATTAAATCTGAATGCAAAACATTGTGAAATTGTATTTAGTTTTTCTAATTTACTCATGGTCTAACCAGTCTTGATTTCCAAATTTTGAAGTTTACCAACAACTTTTCCCGTTTTGTGCCCATTTCTGTCAGACAACTCTTGCAGTAAGAAATAATTATTTCCACATACTTAATATTCACATTCTTTAGGTTGGCATTTACATCTTTTTCGTTTTGGCATAAGGCTCCGTTCAATTCCATGAGATAATTTTCCATAAAACTTTTGGGTAACAAAATCCCCCTCAACGGAGCCCACAGGTGGAAGCCGGGAGGAGGGAGGGGCGACAAATGTAGCGTTAAAGGTAAGAAAGAGAATGAACAACTGCACACCTGGACTTAAATAGGACGCTGAGCAGGTGAGATAATTAACTGAACCGCCCTAGGGGAGTAACCTGTAAAACACTGCAAAGTGTCTGCCAGAAATTGGGACGGGGTCGCTCATTTTCGGCATTGGATGTTGCCTATACCACCCAGTTGGGTCTCTAATCATATTACCAAGACATACAAATGGATTCTTCAATTTTGCCTCAAAGCCAAAGCTTCACACAGTGGACAAGATCCAGGACGGCAAACTTTTTCATTGAGCCTGGGAGGAACAACTTACACCGCAATGTCTTTTTGAGTGTCAGAAAGCTTGGGGGCATGTTTAGTGATGGGCAATAACTTGATCTACATGCTTGTAAACTGTTTATATCTCTTTTATATCAAATGGATTTTAAACAAACTTAAATGAAAAAATTGGTACAAAAAGCATGGAACTCTTAATTTTCTCATTTTATTTGTTGTGTGATTTTAGTCTCTCAGAAGACATAAATATGGAGTTTGTAAATGTCTTATTTCTTTTTTTTCTATTTTTGGAATAACCTAAATAAACAGTCGCTTTTATTTACATTTTCTGATGATACTACAAATTCAGAAGAGTTTGCACCAACATGCTCAGACAGTACGTTTATTTTCAATGAATTATTGATCTAAGTGAGATTGATCAGCTTTAACTTCCTCAAGGAAGCCAGTGCTTGCTATGACACGCTACTATCTTAAATTTACATGTATAATACTTTATAGTATTCTACAACAAGACATTAACATCTGCGTTCTACCCTTTACACAAAAATGGCAAACCTAAATCAAATCTAATTAAGCTTATCCTTATTTATTTACTAAAACCATTTTTTCTTTTGCATTGTGATTGGCAGCTGGATAGCTCGGATGGTAAGGTGAGAGGCTACCACGCAGGAATCTGGGGTTTGATTCCCGGAGGGGAAGAAACAATGGTACTGGATCAATTACCATATCAATGGCAAGCAATTAACACCACCCAGTGAGGGTCCTTAGGCAAGACCCTTAATGCTACTACCTCCTGAGCGCAGTTAGGCTGCAGCTCACCACTCCCCCAGGGGATTGGTAAAATGCGGAGAGGAATTTCCCCATTGTGGGATCAATAAAGTATCAATTATTTTACTATTATTATTTTATCTGACATAGCGTCACCAACGTATAACTTTGGTCCTACAGCTCCAAAAAAGGTAAACCTAAAAATTTAGTCAGAACTCTTGTATTATGAAGCAAACCAATAAATAGCATTTAACCCTTGTGCTATCTTAGATGACCCCACCCTTACTTTGACGTGTTCTCCCTACCATGACAAAGGTGGATAAAGGTGGAAAAATTTTATGTAATCCATTGAACCAGTGAAGATTACAAATCATTGAAAAAAAAAGGTTCAGCGCACTGTCTAGTGAATCTAGATGACCCAACTCCCAACAGTAAAGTGCCTAGGATAGCACAAGGGTTAAAATGGTTAAATCTCGAGATCCTAGATGTCCGATTTAAGCAGCAATTTCCTGTTATACCTGAAGAAATATATATATTTATATTTATTATAAATATTGATTTCACTGATGTATTCTTTGTGCCTAGTTTTTTTCCTTTTTTTCTTGCACCATGGATAATTCTTTGCACATTTTTTTTCTTTTTTTGGTCATTTTTTTGCTGAATTGAATTTCCCCACATTAGGATCAACAAAGAAATGTTTTATTTTACCTTATTTCCTTACTAATGTCTGAACAACAAACAGAACAAATTCAACTTCTCAATTTTGTGGCTGAACTGCTGACGGAAACTATTTTAGTTTGAACCTCACTAATAAATTGCTAACATAAGTTTAAATTAGAACATAAGCAGTCCAAAACTAAGGAATTCTGATTTAATGTTAAAGGTAATTTTGAAACAATGGAGAAGTCAATTATAAACAGAACTATAAAAAATGACATATTCACGAATTTGTATTTAGGATTAAACAAAGATTCTTATTTTCACCAGATTAGCTCTGAAACGTAAGAAAAAGCAGTGAAATGTGAATAAAAAATGAAGCTCAGTTAATTTAAAGGTATTGACTATTTATTAGCTGTTACTGGGATGTTAGTAATGTTTCTTGGACCATTATAGTGTTATGTTTGTTATGACTTTGGTTTCATGTACTGCTCATCAGGTTTAAAGGCAGAAATAAAGCACAGAAGTGGTTCTTTTGTTGGTATTCCGGGGAGTTTAGTGCTTTTTCAAGCGTGCTTGTAATACTTGTATTGTTCTGCTGAGAATGTTTTACATTCAACATCTGAATTTGCAGACAGCATGTGCTGCTTTCAAATTGAAGTTGGTGTTCTGAAATGAATGTTGGTGTGATTTCTTCTTTTTTTTATGCAAAACCTTTGTTTTCCTTTTTTTTTACCTTCTCCCCTTTAATTCCTTTGAAGCATCAAAACAGGCCCATACCATGATGCAAAAATTGGAAATACCGTGGCAGCCAGGGTGATGCGGTAGGGTGGTCGGCCTCTGATCAGAAGTTGCAGGTTCAATTCCTGCCTTGTGTCGAAGTGTCCCTGGGCAAAAGACACTTAACCTTGCCTCTGGTGGAAAGTTGGCGCCAATGTTCGGCAGCGGAGCCACCACCAGCGTGTCAATGTGTTTGTGACTGTAAAGTGCTTTGGGCTTTCAAGGAAGGTTGAGAAATCAAAACATTGGTGTCATCTGCAAATAATACGGAAACTGTTGATTTTGCAACAGATGCAAGATCACTTATGTAAATTAAAAATAGTAAATGTACTAAAATAGACCCTTGAGGTATGCCACATTATATTATATTTCTTTCTGAATCATAACCATTCATGTTTTAGTTTTAATATGAAGGATTGAGGGACATGTTGTGAAACTGAGTGGGTGGAGGGATTGGTTAGGGGGTGCATGGTCATGGAATATTTGTGTGTAAACGAATTTGTTTTTAGAAAGTTTTTCATATTTTATAAAGTTTTTATTTGCCACTTGGTTTTATTAACAGTCCTTTGAGCTGATTTAAAGCCTAAAGAAATTCTATGTATAAAATTTGGTTTAATTTGATTTGAAATGTTTTGGTCTGCTTGAGACTTAAGTTTGTTGGATATCTCGCTGCACATTTTATCCCCTGTAAAATAATCCACATATTTAGCTAAATATATATATTTTTAAAATACCACCCCCCTCCACCACCACCCTTCAAGCAATAACAAAATCTAACATTTCTATTTTACAAAACATTCCCAAGAAAAATGTATGTTATCAACTTCTCACATTTGATTTTCTTTAAAGTCCTCATATAAAATCATGTAACGAAAAAGCTTTGTGGCCTGCTATAAACTGGTAAAATTATCCAACTGTGGTAGTAAAAAAATATGAGAAAACACATTAAAATGACAACATCTTCAAGTCACATTTTCCTGTCTTTCCCAAAGGAATAAACATAGTTTTAATTAAACACTGGTGTAATAAAAATGCGTGTCACATTGGAAAATGGGTGAGAAATGCTGGAATGTTACAGAGCCCATCATTATTTTAATCTATGAACAGAAAAGTAGAGCATAGACACGAAAGTGTATGTATAATCAGTTTATCTGTTACCCAAATCACTGTAAAGCCTTATTCTGGAGTAGCCAGGGGATCTGTCTCTGCACATTAAGGTGGGTTTGATGAACGATTTTAATGCTGCATAAACAGAAAATTGAAGGCAGGAAAGGCAGACGATGACAGTTGCTTTGGGCTTTGGTAAGGAGCTGCTCCACTTAACTAGAGGATGAGGAACAGGGAGAGCAGAGATGATTTAGGAGCTCTAAGAAGTAATGTGGCAGACTGCAGTCTATTCAGTGATGAAGAGATTGTCATTATGTTATAGTCTTATGATCGTGTAGTTTTACAATGAAGTCAGTGGAGCTGAGCCTTAACATGTCAAATGAAGTGGGAAAAGGGTGCAGATAGAACAAGTGAAAAAAGGAAGAAGTATGAATGTAAAAGCTAAAAAAGGAAAAAAAAAAGACTTGTAAGTTACATTATATTTTTGTAAATTAAAAGAAAGCAGTTCATTTTTTCATTGCCTATTCGGTTCAGTTAGAACCTGGAACCATTGCTACTGGTAAAAATGTTAACACAAGTCTAAATTTTAGGACAAATGATTAGTAGAAGTAAAAAAAACTTTGTGTCACATTGTTTTTTCAGACTTTAGACTTAGAGACGGGTGAAGTTTATGTACCATTTAAAGACCCACTCCAATGAAAGTTGTGTTTTTGGTGTTTTAAAATGTTCTCATAGCATATGTCTTATGATAGGGGACATATACAAAGACAATTAAGATTAAAATGGTATCTGAGTTAAGTTGTAAAATGGGAGCACACAAAAAATACCACCGGAAAAAGCCAGTAGCAGAGACATAAGTGCTATGGTTGGTGGGTCACAAGCTCCCTGCTCCATTGTGATGCATCCACTTGCAGACAAACAGACCCAAGTACGTCTTCGTTTTCCTCATCTGAGCTCCCATCTGGCTCAAAACAGTACGACTGCATAGCCCCATTTTTGTCACACTGGCAATGTTAGATTGGTGCCGTGAGGGGGTGTAAGCAAGCAGGACATAATGTAAACAAAGGGATGATGGGAAATGAGGATGGGCGTACTCCATGCCAGGAGTTCTGCCCACAACTCAGAGGCAAATTTCTGATGATGTACTACCGCTCTGCAGAAACTAAGTCCTAGAAAATGACACAGGTTTTTTTTTTATATAATTTTATTTTGGCTACAGCTTAATAATCATAATTAAAAGACCATTGGAAACTTTTACAATAGATCATGAGGTGATCGGAGTGGAACTTTACCTGGTGTTTATGTAATCATTATGTAACACAACTAAGGCTACGCTCTTTGACTAGACAGAAGAGTATCCGTGTCTAGGACATGCAGCTAGACATAGAGTAGGAAAAACAATTGTTGTGTTGAAATAAATCATTAACAAAACAGCATCGCCATGGTTTTGAATGACATATCGCGTGACTTTGTTTGTGTTTTTATATGCATATTTAGGATTTAATAGAACAGTGTAGTTGCAAAATTGTGTTCTAGAATTTAGAAAACGTTTTACGCATATGTGTAAAAGTTCTAAGATGAATTGTTTTCTCTCGTCTACAGATCCAGAATTATCTGAGGTTCATCCTGTTTCCAGAGTTCTGTGGTGGATTTTAGTGCCATAACTCCCCAGTGCAGTTCAGTGGGTAGCTCGCCATCCAATGAACTAGAGGTGATGGGTTGAAGAGGCAATTGAATCCAAAAGGTAAATGGAAACAAACATAAAACAGAAGTGCAGCTGAGTGGTTGTTCTATTCAGGTTTTTGGTTTAAACAGCAAATGTTTCAGCAAAGAAGTATATCATCATGACAAGACGCCGTTTCAAGCACAGCCAGCTGCAGCAAAGAGACGCGACCAAAGGCAGGGAGCAGGAAGTCAGGAATACACTCACCCGGGTGTTATATAGCACATGACCCACAGCAATAAAGGGTTGGGGATTGGAAATTAGTTGGCTTTACTGGGTCACAAATATGTTATCTAATTTATACTTTTTATCTTTTTTCAAAGGGAAAAATCTCTTTAAAAGCTTGAGTTAGTTTATTTAAAACACGTTTAATTGGCCTGAACATGTAAGAGAAGTGAAAAAGGTTGCAACTTATTCAATACCAAGAAATTGCGAACGAGTTCGCCTTTCAGGCAGCCAAAACTCTGCAGTCTCTTTCCCCCCTAGGGTGGTAGGTAATTAAACTCACCTGTTCAGCGTCCTATTTAAGTCCGGGTGTGCAGCCGTTCATTCTCTTTCTTACCGTAGCGCCGCATTCGTCGCCCCACCCTCCTCCCCGGCTTCCACCTGTGGGCTCCGTTCGGGGTTTCTTACCCTAAAGTTTATGGAAGTTATCTCATGGAATTGTACGGAGCCTTATGCCAATCAAAGTTTGTGAATGCAACTAAGATATAAATTAAGTATGTGAAAATAAATGTATTCTACTGCAAGTGTTGTCTGACTGAAATGTATTTGTGCACAGCTTCTCATGTTTTTTTTTTTTTTACTGGTCAGTGTTGCTTGTACGATTTGAACATCAGGGAAACGGAAAATGATGTTCTCAATTTCTCATTCTTAATTGGTTTGATGTTAGGAAATAAGATGGAAACTCCTTGTGGAGCTTTCTTGCCACAACACTAAAGTTAATCTGGTAGTGCTCTGGAGGGACGTTTATCTGGTATTGTCTTCCACTGGACTCATTCTAAAATGTACAAAAATGTTAAAGGTTTTACCAGGTTGTCTATTTCACTTAAAATGGGACTTTTACATTGGATTTTGGAGTGTGGTTTATTAAATATCATTAATAGTAAAATGTGACCCGCACCAGAAAACTCTAATATGTCATAAGCCTTTTCCTCAAACAAATTAATTCTATTGTTGTCACATGCGTCTCCAAAAAAACAACAAACCACAAAGATGTCTGCTCTCATATGATGAAATTACCTTTAGTAGCAGCAATATCATGGGTCGCTTTTAGCCTTTATAGTGTCACACCACATCATTCACTGCAAACACACTGGCTGTGTTTAGCAACCATTTCTGTCATTTCATCTTGCTTTTGCTCAAACAAGATACACATTTTTCTCTGTTGGATTTGGACATGCGTTAGCTATGAACACAGCCGTTTTATCTCCACTTACAAAAAGCCCTGCCAAAACATGCGCTGACCATTATAAACTACTCACTTCCAGCTGTTGTTTTTTTATTGACCCCATTTTTTTGATTTGCACATTTCTTGTTATCCCACAGTGTTAAAACAGCATGAATACGAATAGTTTCATCCAAAAGCCAACAAGAAAACACATCTAAACTCTCCTCTTTGTTATGCAGCTGAAGCTTCAGGTTCAGAAGATGTCCGAACCAATCCATAGAACTAATGCAGAACCAAATCAAATCCTCCAAAAAACAACAAAAATACAAAAGAAGGACGCTAAAAAAAAAAAAACGAGATAACGGTCACACACTATGAAATTCACTCTGAAAGAAGAACTTTAGTTGCATTTCAGTTTATTTTGGAGCTTCAGTTCTCTCCTCAAGTCTTTCTTTATCACGTTCAGCTACTCCTTCAGGCTTCTGCCGATCAAGCGTTTAAAATTGGAAAAACACATAAACAGCCTAGTGGGCATGGTGTTCACCACACTGAAATAAATTTAGCTTGTGACACTTTTTACTGATGTCTGTGTCTTTAACGGAGAGCATTTATGGCCTCAAAGCACCATTGCAGGTTTGTTTTTTTACAACAATAATATGCTTCATGATGCATCATAATTCACACCCAAATTTATATAGACGTTATTGTGAAAAATGACCAAATATGACCAAGTGAGTTGTAGCCCATAAAGCTGAAAAGCATAATGGAGCAACATTGAGCTCTGCCTTGTCTGGAACTGCCCGAACTGTAAACACAGATAACAGTAAATCTATATCTTCTGATCATTTTATAAAATGCATCACATGGAAATAATTTTAACCAGAGGAGCTGTTGTCAGCTTTATAGTGAAACAAAAATAATCAGTCTTTTTACCTGACGAGACACAACTGAGGACAAAGCTTAAGAATGAAGCTTAGCTGTTCTGTAAATGTCTGCATGGATTGTCTCATCCAGATCCAGATTCATCCATTATTTACAGTCAAGTCAGACTGAAAACCAAAAAAACATTTAAATGCTTAAAGCCACATGTTAGGAATAATTAGAAATAGAATAGTTAGAAACTCTCTTTTTACTTTTATTACATTTACTTGTACCTTTTATTACACTAATGGTTTAAACTTAATTCACTGAGCATGTATTATCATCTCAAAATTATATTGCATCCTAAGACAGCACAACCAAGCTATTGTCCTCACAGTTCCTCCTCATCCTCCCTTTTTACTTTTTGTGTGTTCTGGTGTTTGTGCTCTGGCAAATGTCTGTGAGAACATCAGAAAGATCTAAAACCTGAAGCTTTATGACCTTCAAGTATCCAGCCTGCAACAGCATGTGGGTGGGTTTTTCACACCATAGACCCTCGGACCATCTTCTGAATATGTAAATGCCAGGTATATATACCAAGCCCATTTCTGAGTGTCTTTGTTCAGACTTTGGATGCAGCAGCCTGTTCATCTGTCTGTAACCCTTCGTACAAAATGTCTGTGCTGTTTGTACGAAGTAAAACTTCCACAAAGATAAGTAACTGTCTCTGAGTCCTTATTCATTTATTTCTGTGTGCTGGAAACTGAAGGGAACGAACCAACCTAATCGTTTTTTATTAATACAGTCCTTTCTAGTAAATCCAGTTTCCTCACATTTGGTCCTTCGAGTCCGGCCGACGAGAGCCTTGGACATCGCTGGAACCCCTGGGGGGGTTGCCCGAAAACCGCGCGCGGTCTGAGACAGACTCAGCATTGACCCATCCGACTTCAGGATCGGTGGCCCTGCCCCTGGATCCGGTGGTGCCCTCGGCGACGTCGGACCCTCATCAAATAACGAGGTTATTTGGTCGAAGTGAGTATGCCACACAGAAAGTCTGTCCGCTCTTTACTTGTTAGGGTGTTATATTGAATGTGTCTGTGTCTTTCTGTGTGCGCGCATCATCTTTGGGGAAGAAAAGAGAGATGGGTGCAGTCACGGTGCTGCGCGTGCACGTTGACCACAGGAGCGCCTGCAGTCAGCCTGCTGCGGGTGTATGTGTCCTCCTTCACGGGAGAGGAGAGAGAGAAGTTTAAGAGCTTAAGAGGAAAGAAGTGTTAGCAGCACGCGAGGCTGCTAGTGTAGGTCCTTCCCTTCGCGGTGGAAGAGAAATTTAGGGAAAAAATTCGGTTGAGGCATGTCGTACTGTGTGAGCGACTTTTGAGTAGAAACTATGTCGTACTGTGTGAGCGACTTTTGAGAAGAAACTATGTCGTACTGTGTGAGCGACTTTTGAGTAGAAAATATGTCGTACTGTGTGAGCGACTTTTGAGTAGAAACTATGTCGTACTGTGTGAGCGACTTTTGAGAAGAAACTATGTCGTACTGTGTGAGCGACTTTTGAGAAGAAACTATGTCGTACTGTGTGAGCGACTTTTGAGAAGAAACTATGTCGTACTGTGTGAGCGACTTTTGAGAAGAAACTATGTCGTACTGTGTGAGCGACTTTTGAGTAGAAAATATGTCGTACTGTGTGAGCGACTTTTGGGAATAAACGGAGCTCCGGGGAATTCATGTGTGTGTAACGTTTTTTTATGTCTCTGTCTGTGTCTGACTGTGCTTTCTGTGACGGCTTCTGTGGTGTATGCTCGCTTTAGTTAATGCCTCATGATTGCTTTGATTAATGTCTTATTCTAAATAAATGAATAATGAATATGGTGACTCAGTTGACAAATAATTAGGCTTCTTTTCTGATTCTCCAAGCTTTTTCTGCTGATTGGAGTCAGCGCTGGAGAATCCATAAAAAGGGTTACTTGGGTGGGAGCTCAGGTTTGTGATTGAAATTGAGAAGCTGGTTCTCAGGACAGCCACATCCGCAAGGGACTTAGCCTTTGTAGAAGCCTGGTGTGGTCGCTGAATTCCTGGGAACGTTGTGGCTGATCGTCGATCACAAACCTTAACAACATGGGGGGTGCCCATTCACAAACTCTCACTAAACAAAAGGAAGCACATTGCTCTGGTTCGGAAAACTTTTCATGGGTTTGGAAGCATGTGGAAAGTCAGGATCTACACAAATCAAGCATTTGGATAAATGCGTAAAAAATTATGGATTTAATGGACAGTTAAACACTCAGAGAATAACTGCATTGCAGAATGTGATTAAAGAAATTAAAGAAAAGACAGAAAAAGATCAGAATAACATGTAGACGGCAGGATTTGGTTGAGAGGGGCAGAGAAACGAAGAAAAAAAAAAAAAGGCAGAGCAGCCTCAGAGTGCAGGAGAGAGCAGAAGGAGGGGGGAGCAGCTTCACAGCTCAGAGTGCGCGTGCCCGACCCTGAAGATAGGAGGATGAAATCTTGCAGAGGGGAGGGGTGATTTCTCCATTGTAAGCAGATGTAACGACTTTCTATGCTCTCAGAATAATAATGGGTCGTGTTTTAGTGTGTAGTAGTGTATATTTTAGAGTTTAGGACATGGACAAGAGTAGATGTTCAGAAAAAGCTATAGAAAATATCATTTCTTCTAAGCAGATGTGGATCAGTTTGTGCAGGACACGCCTCCCTCTTGAATAAACATGCTCAGACTCTGATGGCGGATGCCGCCTTCCCTTTTTTGGTTAACTCTCCCCTACTCATAAAAAGTTTGACTGCAGCTTTCTGACCCCACTGATCAGGACCCTTGATTTCTGCTTGTAAATTAGGAATGACCCCTTTAAAAGCATTCCTGAGGATCTCTGGTTGAGGATCTCTGGTTCACTTACTCACCTTGCATTTTTTTTTCAATGGACATGTATGCAAATCTTTCTAAGTTTCATCCTCCTGGAGGGTCTCAACTTTTGCTTTACTTTGATGACATATTGTTAGCCTCGCCTCATGGAGACACTTGTCTTTTCTACATTCTCAAGGCCATAAGTGCAGTAAATCTAAACTCCAGCTGGCCCAACCACAGGTTAAATTTTTGGGACATTTAATTTCTGCTTCTGGCAAAATTATTTCTCCCCCCGGACCTCACCATCTTATCTAATCAGCCCCCACCCCACCCCACCTCCCACCCTTACTCACTCGCTCTAGGCTGCAGCTGCAGCTGATAGTTGAAACAATGAGACCTGTGATTCTCTCGTGCGAATTCTCCAGAAGATGCTACACTCCCTTCCGTCAAACTTTCCCATTAGTCAAACTGTTATCAGCCTGCTCATGGTGCTATTTAAATGAGACGCAGTTATTGTCTGTTTCCCTTTGAATGTGTTTTTTTTTACAATTTTTATTTTATTTTTTATTTTTCTTTATTTATTTATTGCCTAATTTTTCCTACTTTCGTGCCTGACTCTACTGCAACCATTGATGATTTACATGATTATTTGAAGAAAGCTGTGACAACAAAGGAACACATTGAGTCTGCCTCCAGCTCTCTCCTCCCCACAGACTCTGAATCCCAGACTGACCGGAAGATCTGTTGGTGACCTGCTTTACTCGGAGGCCATTCAACGGACTGATTGGTCACACCTGAGGTGGACAGGACCCTTCAAGGTTCTCCTCACCATGCCAACTGCAGTACAAATTGCTGACTGACCCTCCTGGATTCACGTAAGCCACTGTACATTGCTGAGAGCCCACGAGACTGACATTTTGAGACACATCCCTGGTTGGAGTCCAACTACGAAGCCGCCACAGTGTGACACTACTCCTGGCGAGGGGCGATCCCGGGAGTGTTTCCTCTAGCGCTGCTCTCTTTCCAGCTACAGTGAGCTTGGAACCAGCTACCATGGGTCCAGCTGTTCGTCGTGGTTTCATCTTGTACTTTTATGCCATCTTCCTCTGGAAATCTCACTCACACCATCAGTGAGGTCAAGGTCCTTAAGTCACAGATCTCTCCTCAGATAACTGACACCTACTGGTCTGGGTCCCCACTTTATTGGTTTGCTTCTGGTGGAGTGTACTGATAAAACTAGTCACTCCAGTCCTCTGTGTGTTGTTTTCATTTTTTCTTTTCGTCATCTGTGTGGTTCCCTGTGTTAAATCAATGATCGCTGAGATGCTGTCAAGCCAACTTTATCAGCACTATGCCTACAATTACCCTGGTTCGCATCCACTCGAGGTTGAAACTGGTCTTTAAGGTGTTATTTTTTCTTCTTTTCCTTTTTTATTGTTGTTTTTCCTTATATTGGGTTTGAATTTCTTTTATTGGGTTTGAGTTTCTTTTGTTGGGTTTTGATTTCTTTCTTTTCTTTATTTCCTACTTTGTTTCAGGTTCTATGTAACTTTAACTAACGACTTTGTGCCGAGGTCCGGACTGGTGATGCATGCGTATCCTTAGTGTTGGCTGCTGAGGGGCACAGAGCCGTTGATGAGTTTTGCCCTCCCTGATTGCTCAATGAAAGTCTCACACAGATGGTATAAGTTTAGCCCTGGAGGTTTTCGCATCAACACACATGTATCACCTACCGCCTCTGTTTTATTCGGTTATTCACGTTGATTATATGTGTTCTAGAGTATTTACATGTACCTATCCACTTTTGTTTTCGATGCAGAGCCGATATGATGTCTATACTGAAAATCTTCCTGAAATGGTATATGGTTGATGATGAGAAGTGTTCTGCTGACTTTACATATATAATTTTGATATGATAAACAGGGGGGTATGTTAGGAATAATTAGAAATAGAATAGTTAGAAACTCTCTTTTTACTTTTATTACATTTACTTGTACCTTTTATTACACTAATGGTTTAAACTTAATTCACTGAGCATGTATTATCATCTCAAAATTATATTGCATCCTAAGACAGCACAACCAAGCTATTGTCCTCACAGTTCCTCCTCATCCTCCCTTTTTACTTTTTGTGTGTTCTGGTGTTTGTGCTCTGGCAAATGTCTGTGAGAACATCAGAAAGATCTAAAACCTGAAGCTTTATGACCTTCAAGTATCCAGCCTGCAACAGCATGTGGGTGGGTTTTTCACACCATAGACCCTCGGACCATCTTCTGAATATGTAAATGCCAGGTATATATACCAAGCCCATTTCTGAGTGTCTTTGTTCAGACTTTGGATGCAGCAGCCTGTTCATCTGTCTGTAACCCTTCGTACAAAATGTCTGTGCTGTTTGTACGAAGTAAAACTTCCACAAAGATAAGTAACTGTCTCTGAGTCCTTATTCATTTATTTCTGTGTGCTGGAAACTGAAGGGAACGAACCAACCTAATCGTTTTTTATTAATACAGTCCTTTCTAGTAAATCCAGTTTCCTCACACCACATTAGGAAAAAGAACAAACTGAATGAACACCTAATTTGTCAAATAAATGTTTGTTTAAACTGAATGTAGCCAGTGTTTATTCAAATAAAATGAGCTAATTAGGTTTTTAAGCTTCTGTTTAAATAACAATGTGCAATTGTTTACATCTTCCCAGATACAATATTTAAATATAGTATCAGTTTCCACTATGTGCTGTTGTACTGGTTGTGTACTACAGTTGATTTGTAATTTGCAACAAAGTTACAGAGCATTGAAATTATTTTAATGTGAGCAATTAAGGGAAGTCCACCATGGATAAGTGCCTGTAATGGAAAGTTTAAGATAAACAAGACACAAAATCTGTTGATCTGATTTACTGAAAAAAAAAATTTTGCATGAAGAAAAAAATTTGATTTTAACATGTAATTGTAAGAATGTACTCTGTAGAACTACAAAAAAAAAAGGAAAACTTTTCAGCCATGTTTAGATGCAATGCTTCGTAAGTATATTCTTTCCAATAAATAGGTCACACATTGGACCATCAACGCTCTCCGGTTTGGTGCTCTGGCCCTTCCTCATTGGGTCAACAGCTTATTGTGACTCAAAATTCTGCATTGTGGGTGTGGCCATCCTGTTAACTCACTTTTTACTTTAACAGACTTGTTTGTGGGCGAATTTTTAAGGATTCTGGTAAGGTTTGCTGTCCAGTGCTGCCCTATATTGGATTTGGCTTCGTCATCACTTCCGCTTTAGTTTATTGTTTCATTTTCATTTTTTTTTATTTTGGCTTATCTCTGTTTCTTGCTGTTTGCTTCTGGACACAAGTCGGTATTTTTATGATACTCAGGTACACTGAGTTCCTCTTTAGACATGTTTGGTCTCATCTTTTTTTTAGATCTGGTTTATTAATTTCAATTTATTTCCCATGTAAGATTAATACTCATTGCTTCCAGTTCTTTATGTATTGATTTTACAAGAGTTGCAATTTTTAATTTGCTTACTTTGCTAATGTTCCAGCCTTGTTAATCAGCAATTTCTTTTTTTAATGTTAAAATATCTTGAAACTGAAGTGTTTTTTCAGTCTGTCTAAGTGGTACAGAGTAGCTCACTGAATTGCTCCAATTTCATACTTTTTTAGGTAAGACAACTTTCTTCAAAGCTATTTTCTGGCTTCCTTTTGCCCATGTGGGTGCAGAGTAAGACATGCTGGGATAACAGCAATGAAGCTAAACTCTTAGGCCTTTGCACTTGACAGCTCAGTGGAAAGGGACCTGCTCTCTGCTTAGGCCAGGGGGAGGGAGAGAGGTAGTTTTCTGATGATGGCATGCAATCTTTACCTGCCAATCTGTCAACATACAAAATATGTTTCTCCACTTTTTTTTAAGGAAAATAAACTTTGTGGGAAATTTTTTTAAGTGTTTCAGGATCTAATTTAGATCTAATTTGAAGAACTTTTACCATTAAAACATTTTAATCTTACTAAGTTACATGTTCTAATAGAAACTGCAAAGGTGAACCGGCTATTTCAATGCACAACTTCCACAACTAGGCTCACATCAGGCAAAAGAAACTCAACATTTGCAAAGTCAAGTCAGCCACAGAATGGGCTTAATCTCCCAACTAAATTAAATTTGTCATTGTAACATTGTCTGACGGGCTCAGAGCTCACAGGAGAAGGGATTAGGCTGCTGCTTTAGACTCCCTTTTCTTCACTTCTATTCTCTTTGCTCTTATAATAGAGTGTCTTTAAGCATAATTAAACATTTCTCTGCGATTCGGCAGGCACTGGTCCATAATTGTGCATGCAAACATGTTCACAGATTCTGTCATTGTTATATTCATCTTTATCAATTTGTTTCACTGATTTTGTGGGCATTTCATTTTGCAACAGGTTTTGTTTTAATGACATCTGGTCATTTATCGTCGAATAACAAGTATTTTTTTTATGTATCAATGTGTTAGCAGGAACCTATGGCATTTTATGGTAAATGGTAAATGGTAAATGGTAAATGGCATATACTTGTATAGCGCTTTCTACCCCCTTTCGAAGGCCCAAAGCGCTTCACAGTCACAGACCCATTCACCCAGTCACACACACATTCACACACTGGTGGTGGCTCCACTGCCGAACACTGGTGCCAACCTCCCACCAGAGGCAAGGTGGGGTTCAGTGTCTTGCCCAAGGACACTTCGACATATGGGCGGGACTCGAACCTGCAATCTTACGATCATGGGTCGACCGCCATTCCGCCCGTGGTGCAGCGAATAATTTAGTTGTAATTTGACTCATCACTATGTAGCAGAAATTATGATACAAATGATTTGGAATATGCTCCTCCTCCGCCTGCATGCAATTCATCATCTAAAGCAGTGGTCCCAACCTTTTTCATGCCACGGACCAGTATGACGTCACACAAACTTTCACGGACCAGTCTTTCAAATATAGGCAGATGATTATTGTAGCAAAACTAGGATGATGGAGGATCAAATACGTGACAAGATGAACCCTGTGCTTTTATTTTGATACGCTTAACAGTTTGCATGGCACAGGCGTCATCATCCTCCTCCCTTCCCACACTCATGGTGCAAAAAAGTATTCCATTAATGTAGCTTTCTTTTTTTCAGAAGGGAAAGGCTCCTCTTCTGTCTCCTGGTTGGGCCTTTTCCCCTCGGCAAAGAAACTTTCCAAAGACGTTTGTTTTTTACTCATTTTGCTACCTCCTGGGTTTTATTTTAGATGTATCCTATCATGTGACCGAGAAGAGCACCTTGGAATGAGTCAAAAATGACAGATATTTAAATACTATTAGAAAATGTTTGTTGTTAAATGTTTGTTTATTAGTTACATTTTTTTTGTTTATATACTGATGAAAAATAACTACACAGTAAGATTACACAAAGATACCTTTGCATTAACATGTGAGGCGTTTTATTACTAAGACAAAAAGCTTCGACTATCGTATGTCAGGCTCTGTTAGCATGGCATTTCAAAGGCACTGCTGGCTCCGGACGAAGCGCAGCCATGGAAAAAACACAGCTTTCTTAATGAGCTCGTATTTATCGGGGGAGACCCGCAAAGCTGATAGCAGGAGGACAAACGCAGGCTGCTTCAATAAACACTGCGGTTGTCCAGAGTGGTTTTCTGCCGGGGACTTGACGCGCTGTGGGCAGAAAGCTACTTTCTGATGACAGACAGAATTTGCACTCAGTGTATTTAAACACGCATGTGCAGTGACGAATGTATCAAAAGATGTCCGATTGGCCGTTCTGCATGTCAATCAAATCCCGTACTTCTCGGTGAGGATTTTGATTGGCTGGTGGAATGTTTAGAAGTACATTTTTTATTTAATTTTTTTATTGATCTTTGCTGGCCTGCGATCCACCCTCATGTCTTGAAGATCTACCGGTCGATCGCGATCGACGTAATGAGCACGCCTGACTGATGTAACAGAGAATTGGGCATTTTTTCAAAATAAAACATCTTTCAAATTCTGACATGAATAAAACGGAAGTAATGCAAGTTATTTATTCTTTCTGTGCGGCCCGGTACCAAATGACTCACGGACCGGCGGCCCGGGGGTTGGGGACCACTGATCTAAAGGTTCCTTGGTCTCAAAAAATTTTCTTTTGTTGGAGTCTAATGCTGAAATTTAAAAAAAAAATTGTTTATGGTGAAACTTTTGAAGTCCAAAGCAGGAATTTCTGTCCTAACTCCTCTTTCAATGTGCCCAACAAGGTTAGCTGTTGAAGCTGTCATGGCGTCGTAGACGTAGCAGACCCAGATGCTGAAACCCGGAAGAAAACTCACAGCAAAGATGACTTTAAATGGATTTATTTTACCAGAGGTAAATAAGTTTCTGAAGGGATGTGGACGTATTTCCTCCGTGGATTGAACTTGGTGTTTCCTTTGAGCTGATGCAGATGAAGGGGAGGGGGCGACACGAGGACGCGTCGAACTGTGGATCCAGAGGGGGCGAGGCTTGGGCGCTGAGGACAGCGGGACCGGCTTGAGGTAAGGCGTGGACGCCGAGGACGGCGGACACCAGCTTGGAACGAGGTGTGGATGCCGAGGACGGCAGAAACCAGCTTGGAACGAGGCGTGGATGCCGAGGACGGCAGGACCAGTGTGGAGGGGAAGAACCAGCGTGACCAAGGTAGGAACCTGAAGGGAGCACAAGACGTGGTAAGTAAGGAGACAAGATAAACTTAGCTGAGACTAAGAGGCCAGGCATAAGCACCGGAGTGAGTATAACAAACTGGCGTTGAATTCTGGTGAGAGCTCCCTTATGAAGACCGGCAGGGTGATGAGAAGATGAGGATCAGCTGGTTCCAATCAGCAAGGTGGTGAGAGCTGTAGGAGGGGGGAGGTGAACTGACAGGCACCATGACAGAAGCGTCTTAATTAAAAGTCAATTATTTCCAAAAGCAAATTTAATCAAGCAAAACACACCCGATTGTTGAGTTGCAAATGTCTTTTTTTGTCTCAATTTCTGACTATTGTTCAGTTTCCACCTGCCTCAGATAGTGTGGAGTAACAAAATAATGGGAAAACAAGAGCGGGTAAATTCAAACTAAAAGGTTTATTTACACAAATAAAGGTAAAGGTTAGGAGAAATCAGAGTAAAAAGAGTACAATTAGCCTCAGGGAGAGCCAAGGCTAAAATAACAAACAAAAGGGTCTCTGATTAAGAAGGAAAAACAGGCTTAGTTTATATTAACAAAGCCCACAAGTACAAATCTATCCTCTGACTACCAAAACAAGAAAAAAAGTGAAAAACAGGAGAAAAAAAATGATTAAAAAAAATGGGTGTCCCCTCTCCAGGCTCTGTACAAAACAGTATCAGATTGACACCCATGAGCAAAGCCAGTTTTCTAACCACAGAACAAGGCTCCTTTTTTTTTTACCAGATCAACCTCACCTGGTTGGGTTTTAAACCCAACCCTAACAATTTGAGAGATTGAAGCCAAAAAATCCATATTTAACAGTCTTGTCACAGACAAGTGTCACTCTACTTAAGAAGTTATTTATTTGTTTATATTATTTATTTGTTTGATCAAATAAATTTATATGTAATGTATTATTTACTAAGTTCACCAACTTGTCACTCAAAATCAGTAACTACAGTATAATACTTGTGCTGTAGAACAGTGTTCAGAAGCATTTTTATAATTTAAAAAACCTGAGTACAGTCTAAAAGAGAACATATCTTAAAGTATTTTTTATCCATCTTTGTCTTTGAAGCAGAAAAATGTGGTTCATTGACTGTTGCCAAAATTCTCTGCAAATACTTTTGGGATAGTACATGAATCACACTGCACCAAACAGAGGCATGGAGAACTAAATGCTGAATAAATTATGAAGAATAGAGGAGAGGAGGAGAGCAGAAGTAGATGAGAGTAGAGGACAGAACCCCATTTCACCATACTTTCCCCAGGTTCTGGTAAGGGTTAAGTTTAGGGATCAGGTCAGGGCTAGGCTTAAGGGGGGGGTAGAGGGGAGTCTTGTCGGTTGTCTTTTGGTACCGTCGTGGATAGGTTGTAGTTTGGGCGGGATCTGGAAGTTCCTTGGAAATATCCGTGTGGTTGCAATGGGATCAAATCGTCCCTTGAAGTGTGTGTGGTGCAAGAGTCAGGTCGGGTCAGATCGAGTCATGTCGAAGATGGGTTAAGATGCAGGCAGGAAACATATTAACAGTAAGGTAAATATTCTCTGATTACTAGCTAATCTGACAATGAGCCTGTCCAAAAAGGAATGTTTTTCGCCTTACTTTGAATGTGGAAACTGTGTCGGCCTCTCTTACATGAACTGGGAGCTTATTTCATCAAACAGAGGCTTGATGACTAAAGGCTCTACCTCCAAATGTGCTTTTACTAAGTCTAGGAACTGCAAGCAGTCCTGCATTTTGTGAGCAAAGTGTTCTGTTTGGGTGGTAAGGCAGAGAGAGGTCTTTGATATAGGATGGGGCCATACCATGTAAGGCCTTATAGGTTAGCAGGAGGATTTTGAACTTAATTCTAGAATCAACTGGGAGCCAGTGAAGTGAAACTAACACAGGATTGATGTGATCTCTTCTGCTAGATTCTGCTAACAATCTAGCTGCTGCATTCTGAACAAGCTGGAGACTTCTTAAGGAACTTTTAGGACACGCTGCTAACAATGAGTCACAGTAATCCAGCCTAGTCGTAACAAACACATAGATGAGTTTTTCAGCATTTTTCAGCATCTTAGATGGTACATTTCTGATCTTAGCTATATTGCGCAGGTGAAAAAAATGCAGTTTTACACGCCTGACATAGACAACCTTAAATGATAAATCTTGGTCAAATAGAACCCCAAGGTTTCTAACTGTGGAATTGGGGGCTATATCTACGCCATCCAGGGAATCCAGGGAGACTATCTGATCAGACAAAGCGTTTCTGAGGATATTGGGACCTAGTATAATGACCTCAGTTTTCTCTGGGTTCAGGAGGAGGTAATTTATTGTCATTCAGTTCTGTATGTCTCTGATAAAGGCATTCAGTTTCTCTTTATGGTCATTCTGGTCAGGTTTGATGGATAAATACAACTGGGTATCATCTGCATAACAGTGAAAATTAATGCTGTGTTTCCTGATTATGTTTCCTATTGGTAGCATATAAATCATAAACAGGATGGGTCCCAAAACTGAGCCCTGTGGTACTCCGTAGCTAACTCAAGTGCACTGAGAGGACTGTCCATTTACATTAACAAACTGGTACCTATCAGATAAGTGTGTTGTCTATGTTGTCATCCAATAAGGAAACTTAACATTTTGTTGTGTTGTATGTTGCAGACTATAACCTGTGTTGCTTTCTTCTAGAGTTTATAAAACACCACATTTGAGTTTGTTTAAGGATCACACCTAGCACCTGAAACATATTATTTCTTTCTTTCATGATGACTTAAATTAATTTTAAAATATTGTTTCCTTTATTTTGGATATACCTAGACTAGTCAGTATGAGAGGTATGTCAGGAATAAGTAAAAACCAGTGCATGGATAAAGAATATTAGGCAATATAGGAATGTAGATTCTCTTCAATGATATAGCTGCACTTAGGGATG